>OX451735.1:1484398154-1484830654 GCA_948472305.1 Vicia faba | reverse complement strand
GGAACAGAATTGTGATGTTAAAGTTGTTATGGAACCTTTGTAATAAGAAGGATAGTCTTTGGGTTAGATGGATCCACTCTTACTATTCAAAGAATCAAAATATTTTGGAAGTTGTAATCAAATATGAAGGAACTTGGATTATGAAACAAGTTTTGCTCAAGAGAGACATTATTGCGAGTATTCTGACCCTACGAGAGCAAATGTATAGCAAAGGAAAGTTTAATATGAAAGTTGTATATGATGAGTTGACTAGAGGTTTCTCAACTGTCCCTTGGAATATTCTGATGTACAACAATCCTGCGCGTCCAAGAGCCATGATAACAATGTGTCTTTCATGTCGCCGCAAGCTTGCTACAAAAGACAAGTTGTATAAATTTGGAATGATAGACAATACTTGATGCTTCTTATGCTCTAAGGATGAATCCATTAATAACTTATTTTTGAGTGTTTTGAGATGAATTTCATCTGGACAGAAGTTTTGAGATGGATGTAAGTTCAGCATACCCGTAAGAATTGACATGATGAGTTAAATTGGATTGTATGTCATTGTTGCAACTAGTTTTTAAATCAGAGTCGCCACCCTTAATTTTTATCCTAAGGAATGGAATACAAAAGAATAACCCTAAAATTTAGAGATTCTAGGTTTCCGGACTCGGTCTTAGACGAAGGGAAGGTGTTAGGCACCCCTCATCTACCTTGTTCACAATGATATTAGGTTTAGAAGCACAAATTTTAGGAAATAAGGTTTTATGTTTATTAGGGGAAAATGGTTTTAATTTTAATTAGGGGAAAAAAGGGTTTTAATTTTTAATAGGGGAACACGCCACGATTTTAGTCGTATGCCTACGTATCCTCCTATGAGGAACAAGAGTCACAATTCGTAATTTGCAGTTTGGTTGGTGTTTTTTATAGGATTGCGTAGAATTGCTTTCGAATTAACCCTGAACCTTGTATGGGTTGTAAATTGAGTGATTGTAGACGCAGTTCATAGTTAATATCGAAAGAAATTCTCCTTAATCATTTTTCGAAAATATCTTGAGTTTTTGTTACGTTAGTGGAAAAATGGTTTATTGTTGATTAGTTGTTTTGAATTAATTGATTTGGTGGATGGTAGGACACAGAATGAGGAGTCTGATATAGTCCCCTCATCATGTGATCAGATATTGACCATGTGTCGCTTGATATGAAGGATGCGGAGGAAGTATGATATAGTTTTCCTCACCACGTGGCCAGATATTGGCGACATGTCGCTCATTGGTGAATTTTAGCGAGTTGTGTGGATTTCAATTGTTTGTAGAATATTGATGTGATTAAAATATTTAGCATGTGCATGTGTTCTAGATATCAAGCATCACCTAAGGAATCCCACTTTAAGATAGTAAAACATATTTTAAGGTATATTAACTAGGGATGTCAATAGGGCGGGACAGGGGATACATTTCATCTCAATCCCCGCCCTCGAATTTACTCCCCATCCCCGTATCCGATCCCCGCCACGGGGGGATTTTGTACCCCATCCCCATTCCCACGGATCCCCACGGTTTTCTACGGATATCTATAAACATATATATTTATTTATTATTTTTTACTAAATTAACAGAAAAAATTCAAAAATTAACCACGAGAAATTAATAAACTACTCACCTACAATAATTATATTATTTTAACAATATTTAATCTTGAGATTCATGAACACAAAATTTTCAAACATTAGAAAAATTAATCTCTCTCTTTTACTAACATAACATATGTGTTTTACATTTTTTTATAAAACAAGTTATTTGAAATGATAAATAAACTTACATAGAAATGTTAAACTATATATTAATTAACGACGTTATAGAATTCTAGTGCGGGGCGGGGACTCTATGGGGAAGAGGATATGTTTGTCACCTCCATCCCCAAAGTGCCTTCGGGGGAACTTTATTCCTCATCCCCGTTCCCGTGGGGGGAAATATCCCCATCTTTGGGGCCCCAAACAGGGAATCCCCACTAACGGGTGCAAATTGACATCCCTAAATATTAACGGAACCTCCTAACGTGGTCTTTGGTATCCTAAAGGTAGAGCTCGTAACTTAGTAGGTTTTTCTGATTCCAATTTAGCAGGGTGTAAGTCGGATAGGAAAAATACTAGTGGTACATGTCTTATTTAAAAGTGATGACTTCTCTGCAAGTGTAACAATAATGTTGAAGTAATAAAAAATATCAATCCACATGGACTGCTATTTTACAAGATAAATATTGTGCAAAGTTAATTAAATATAAAATGGGTGGTGTGTGTGTGTGTGTGTGGGGTGGGGGGGGGGGGGGGGGGTTGAGTTTTAATGTGAAAAATATTAAAAGGTTGTTCTGACAATAATACAAAGGAGGTTAGGTTTTTTTATAGAATCCCCTAATTCGGCACTGTTGATGTTCGATGCATTGCATAATTAATGTTGTTGTTATTATTCCATGGTGGATTAATAAGACCACTATATCCAATCCCTTGGTGTTAGCTCACTAATTTATAATCGGATTTTCCTATTCCTAGTCCCCCAATGTAAGCAAGATTAGGTGATGTAATAGAAATTAATCCCTAAGCCATTACTCGATATCTCCTATTCATATTCAACCGACATAAGCACAAAAATTTCCCTACGTCCAAATGCATAGACTAATTGTCAGTATTCCTTATGCGTCCACAATAATATTAAAAAGGTATCTCACATAAAAAGTATTAAGAACAAGGTGCAAGTGAATAAAATGATAACGTCAATAAATTATGCAATATCAAATCAAACATGTGTTCCAACAGTATTGAAAAAGGTTCGTTAAAACAAAACCTAACCTATGAGAATTTAGCTACTCATAATTAAAATTACAATACCAATAAATTATATAAGGGTTGTATACAAGATCTCTTAAAGAACTAGCCTCTAATAGCTCAAAATGCACTCCAAATATGTCTTTCGGTGTTGTAAAATCGTATTTATAGTGTAAAATCGCAGAATTCTTGAAAAAGTGCCAAAAAAACCCCTTTTTAAAGTTGTCAACGAGTGCCAAAATGCGTAAAAAATTTCCTAGAAAAAGGGAAAATTATCCAAGCCCATCGCGCACGCGACTGCGTGCAATGCCAGCTGGTTATTCCAGTGACTAACATGTGTTTCATATTTTGTCCGTTTTGCTCAGTTTTTGGCCTATTCTTCACCAAAATAAGTGATTTTTGGCTAAATTTTTTCTGATTTTTTTTATAGAATATATGTAATGATAGAGTGTCATCACAATTCCAAACTTAATATGTTGCTTGTCCTCAAGTAAATTTTCTGCAACTGAAAATTCCAAACATAAATACAAAATACAACAATAACAACAACCATGGAACACCAACATTATTATTTTTACCTGATCATTTTTTTAGCTTCTAACTTCAATCCAAAAAATTAAGGAAACCTCCTCAACTTAAAGCAAGTACTCAACATGTCTCCCATCTCACTACAATTTGATCAATTGACAGGATGATCACTCAATTAACAATTAAAACTGCTTATACTGAGTTTGATCACGGTCTAACAAAATTCATCATAGTAATCAAAACACACACACTTTGGGAACTTTTCGGATGTAACATGGCTTAGGTTTAGGTAGGATATTTTTGGGAAATTAGATTTAAACCTTTGGAGTTAGGTTCATAGTTCTCCTATCAGTATCATACCAACTCTTTTCTTCTAACTAATACTAGAGATTTATTCATTTTTGTTGGTCACTTTCTTTTTCATTCTTTTTCTCTATTTTTTTGAATAAGTTGTTTTAACTTCTTTAGTTTTGTCAACAATTTTTGAAAATTTTGACCAATTATCTCTAGTACCCCAACCCCAAACTTAAACTTTGATCACTTCCAAGAGCAACTCCAAACTTATTATTTTGCCTATGACAGGAAAACTGAAATAATTCTACCTAACTCTAAAGAGAGGGTTGAAAGATTACATCTTTCAAGTCAATTGGCTAACATTTATGATTTTGTCACCAAAACAGCAGACTTAGGCTCAAAGTGGTTAGCAAAGGATATTTAATAATATATGGGTTGGCTTGAAAGGCTCAGAGTTTAAACAAAAAAACTACCTTGGTGTGTGTAAATCATACTAGATAAATGAAATCAAACATATATCAAACCTGATAAAACAACAAAGAATGGATACACTCAAAGAATGAATTGGTAAATAGTGGAAGTATTTGGCTCAAACCTTACTACCTGAGATATCTGGAGATTGAGTACAAGCTTGTTGATCCTATTTCCATCTTTTGCTTTCTCTTAGTAGCTCACCTTCCTGATGATCAAGCTTTTTTCTGAAGGTTCTTTTTAGATCATTTGTTCAATACTACAGTTGTACATATTTGTAAATCTGAAAGAAATAACAAAAGAAAACTTGTAATTTAATTTCAAGCAAATAGAAAAACTATAAAGGGTAAATACTCATAAGTTGTGATTTCTCATAGTTAGTCTAAACTAAAATCAAACTTTGGGAAACTTTAAAGTTGCTCCTTGGTCTTTGTTATTCGTTGTCAAAGCTGAAAAATTCTTGCAAGTCGCTCGCCAAGTTGTGAAAGTCGCCATTTTTTCTTTTCCATTCTGCTATCTTCTTTTTTCTTGTGCACTGTCTTGATCCTTGAAGTACTTTTCCAAGTCTTTTGCAGTTTTAAACCTACTCTTTAAATCTCTCACGTACATATTTTTCTGTTGTTAATCGTAGAAGTCTTCAAATATATATGTAAAATGTGGTGGTTCAACTTATAAGGTGGTTGAAATTTCATTCACCCACTTTGTTATCCCCACTGCCTATGCTTCCATCCTTGTTTGAAATTCACTGGTTTGCTGATTTTCTTCCCGTGGTGCTTCTAGGATATTTGGAGGTTTGCCTTCGATATTGTCCCCTTCTTGATTATTTCCCTTTTCTAGTTGGGGGTGTGTTGCTCTTTCCTTTTACTGAAACCTTCTAATTGTTGTATCACTAATTGGCTCCATAGGGCTTATCATTTTATCGTCAGGCTTAGTTGAGACTCAAGATAGCCTTAGAGCGTTGGAGATGGAGAAGAGAATTTATTACAACAAAAGAAAAGTCAACCGGTTTACCTCTCACATATGATGTATAAGGATTATTGCTAAGAAAAGTGGCATTTGCATTGAACTCCAAGTCAATGGTCTTGTTTGTTTCTATAATTAAGCTATAACACCCACATATAACACATGTCTAGAATATATGTATATATACATATATTATACACAGTGGAAAATCTGATACTAAAATACATAAGTACCTATTGATATCAGTGTACACACACACACACACACACACACACACACACACACACACACAGATATATATATATATATATATATATATATATATATATATATATATATATATATATATATATATATATATATATATATATATATATATATATATATATATATATATATATATATATATATATATATATATATATATATATATATATATATATATATATATGCCCAAAAAATATAAACAACAAAGGCACAAATATATACAAGGTGACCAACTAAATACTACGATCTAGCTCATTCTCTGAATGATCCCAAAATATCCATCTACACAATGGAAGTATCAGCCATCCATAATCATCCATGGCAAGAAACATCAAGCTATCTTGCCCTTATCTTTCACCTGCAAGTAACTTCCTGAAAAAAACAACAGATAACGGGGCTCAATGAATTTCCTATCTTATGGGTCCTGTCAGCTCTACATGGTTTCTAGTTGATCTCTAACTTAAGTCATATAATCAAAGTGAAGACTTAAGTACATGGAATTCTCGCATTGTGTAGAAACGTGCCAACTTGAGTTAATTCAACTTAAAGAGTCACTAATCGGAAACCGTATCAAGGCATCTTTCTCCTGCCAACCCTACGTCTAGGATTATCGACACGAGTCACAGATCCTTGTATCATGCTTCGACTTTCATGTGGATTCCAGATTCTCCATGGGACTTGAGCCCACTTTAAGAATCATCGCTCCCTATGGGTCTCAAATCCATTTCGAGCCTTTTCCTCGTATGTGACTCTAACCCATTTTGAGGTCCAAGTTTTCTATGAGACTCTAATCCATTTGGTTGATGCAAAGCAATAGTGCATGTATCCTTATCTTTACTTTTCATAAGTATCGCGATTTGGGATCGACACGACAATAAGGTTGTTTCCGAATACATGACTAGTTTATTGTTCACAACGTGATTACACTCATCAATTACTAGGTGATACATTCTCCGATTTCATAATATTCTCTCATATTCGATACAATACATGTTAATCTATCATCAAACGACTACTTATTCATAGTATACACCGCGATACGATTACGTCCAAGTATCACCATTCTAATTATTGACCTAGTTTCCTTACTAAGTTTTTCCTCACATATCATCATAAGGCTTAATCATGTTATTAATCACAATTGAATAAGTATAATTAAAAAGTGTATACACAACTGATCACAAACAATTAGCCACACATAACATCAGTGGCAAATTAATATACAAATATTTGACATAAGTGATATAGACTTTATTGTAGTATCTAACAATATGACAAGCATACATACAACAGTAGATGATCATAACAGCAAAACAATATCCTACCCATGTAAAATTCTAATAGCTATGAAAAGGTGAAATGACATTTGCTTACACAATTTCGCATGATTACTGCATAATTGTCATGCATACTAATAACTATGAAAAGGTGAAATGGCATTTTCTTAAACAATTTCACATGATTACTACAAACTATGCGTACTACAAGAAGCACACACACAAAACCTATGATACTGCACCACAATCTAAGCATAAAGATTCTATATAAGCACATACCAACCATCTCACAACTTTGGACTACATTTGCCATTACTGTAACAATTTACCTTGCATCACATATCAAGTTCTCTAGTGTATATACCTCGCGGATAGATAGAATAATCAAGTACTCATCAAAACATATGATGGTTCTTAACAATACAAAGATGCATACTTCACACTTCATATCACACACACTTATCTTAAGATAAAACAAAGCAACTACTTAAACCACAATTTGCTTAGCATCACCATAGAAGTAAGAAAGTATATACAAGCACACGGTAAAACAACATATTTTTTCACAGAGCATACAGTCACAAAACAACATGAAACTCACCATAAGCATGTATTTGACTAGTAGAGCATGTAAAATAATCATTTTTTGATAAACTCACAAAATCACATAAACTCTAACTTTCTATCTCATGCAATTTCTTTTCTTAATTGCTAATCTAACTAAAACCCACCTTAACAAGATGATGGAAGATGAAAACAAGTTTGTTTTGTTGATCTTTCTACTCCTTCTTCAAGCTTCCCTTCTCCTTCCTTCAAGTCCCTTTTCTCTCTCACAAGTTTTAGGCTTCTCTCAATTTCTTCTTTTTCTTCATCTTGCTTTACTGATATGTAGAATTCGTAAGAGATAAAATGGTTGAAATAAGTAGTCTAAAACGAATGGAAAGGAATGAGGAATGAAATTGATATGATTGACATCAATTCTGAGATTGGAAAAAAGGTTTGACGTCAATTCTAAGACTGGTAAAGAATTGTTTAGCATTAACTCTTGGGTTGGAGATTTGTGGGGAAGCCACTTCTTGTGGTTAACATTGTATTGGAGTAGATAAAATTTTATAACGGACTATCTCTATCATATTGAAGAGATTAATCATTCATTGGAGTAAATAAGATTCAAAACGAACTATCTCCATCATATTGAAGAGATTAACCATCCATTAGAGTAAATAAGATTCATAACCAACTATCTCCATCATATCGAAGAGATCAATCATTCATTGGAGTAAATAAGATTGATATTTGGGGATAACTTCTCTGGAAATTATCAGACTACTCAAAAGAGCTTTTTGTTTTCTATCTAAAAGGGAATTCAGGGACACATAAGCTTCTCAAGTAAAGTGGCCACCACTTGTTGTCGGGTAATGATTATGAGGGTATTGCAATAATGATGATGAGAAATAAATTCAACTTTCTAGGGAACCACAAACAAATTCCTATTGAGGGGATAAAGTCTTCACATATGTAAAATAAATGCACCATCAATCTAGGGTTTACTGTCTAGAGAGATCCAAACAAACATATTTGTCAGAGACCAGGTTCGATTCAGGAATACGCTTGAGAGAGACGATAAACCAAGACTCTTCCCAATGAGGGATAAACTCAATTGGAGATTTATCCCATCCAGAGACGGATAAGAAATCTAAAGCAAAAAAATTTCACGAGGAACAAACTCAGTGGGGAATCAAAAGGAATATATAACTTTCTTCCTATAGCTGACACTATATTGGAGGGAGTAAATATATAATTAGCAAAGAGAAGTACACTACTTGTGGATAAACATAACTAAAATAAGTGGACTCAGAAATATCAAGAAATGAAAATACGCATGAATGATGCAAGTATGAATGAATGAATGAATGTCATGTATATGCTGACAAAACAATCAAAAAAGCTAAACAAATGATAGCACCGGGAGTAAGAAAACAATATCAGGATACCACCAAGCACTCGACCAATTTCAAAAATATGGAATTATCATTAGAGATAAAATAAAAGTCACTTGACGGAGAAGAGTCCTACTACAATGTTTAAATCTCTCTGGGGAGAGGAAATTACTTCTTAGAATGAAACCCAAAATTCACTCTTCTAACATCAATAATCCATCAGAGGGATAACAACACCAAACTCCGCTTCAACTGGCGAGAGAAAATCTCGCACAATTGGAGATAACTGAATCAAGGTTTAGCCGGGGATCACCGGGGAACCGTACCATCCGAGAACCTTCGTGAAGTAGATTATAAGAAGTATTTGTTTACTTAGTTCCACACTTTGGGACTTAAACATTCTTGGAGTTGTTGTCAACATTCCCTTTTTGTATTCATAAATCAAAGGAAAACGTTAGTTATTATTTTCAAAGCATAAAAAATTTTGTTTCAAATTTCTTTATCAAAAAGTAAAAGTGAAATTTTGCAGAAGCAGGAAATAAAAATAAGAATTCCAAACGATTGGGCAAAGGCTCAAGTTTTATTGATAGAATGGTAGTTCGTAAATGGAGTGACTCCATAGATGATTTACAATGTTAGAAAATGGTAAATAAAAGGGAAAAAGTATACATTGAAATACAATACCACTATTCTTCCTAACAACTTTGAATTCCGACTGTGTAACAACGTCAGTAGTCTTTGGTGGAGAATCCTTTGAAAGGTGTAGTTTCTTCAAGATGATCAAATCGTGCCAGGTGAAGTTACTTGTAATATTCCCTAACTTTTGCATAGATCACCCTTTCCGGTTTTCAGTCCATCAGGATGATTATTATTTATGTCTCTAATTCTTGCATGGGTCGTCCTTTCGATCCACCGAAACGCTTATTTTTTATCTAAGTCGCTCTTTTGGGTTTTCACCTTAGCGAGCTTTTTCTTTTTATTTAGGAGAAGTATTTCTTGACCACATCAACATTTACAAGACGCATAATTCTTCACCATCCATAGTTGTAAGAGTCATACACCGCTAGAGAAATCTCTCTTAACAACATATGGTCCTTCAAAATTAGGAGCCCACTTGCCCCTTGAATTAGTATTAAAAGAGAACATTTTCCTGAGCATGAGGTCGCCCTCCTTGAACTCTCGAGGTCGAACCTTTTTATCAAAATCTTGTTTCATCATGTTCTAATGCAATTGACCATGACACAAGGCCCTCATTATTTTCTCTTCAATCAAGTTTAATTGATCATATCTATTTTGACACCATTCAGCCTCAGATAAATTGACTTTCATTAGTAATATCAAGGATGCAATCTTAACCTCTACAAGGAGTAATGCTTCCATTCCATATACCTAGGAGAAATGGGTTTCCCCTGTTGAAGTGCGGATGGAGCTACGATACACATGTAAAGCAAACGGGAGCATCTTGTGCCAATCTTTGTAAGTCACAGCCATCTTTTGGACGATCTTCTTGATATTTTTATTAGTTGCTTCCACTACACCTTCATCTTTGGTTTGTATGGGGAAGAAATATGATGCTCAATCTTGAACTCTTCACACAACTCTTTCATCATTTTATTGTTCAAATTTGTCTCATTGTCAGTGATGATTGTGTTGGGCACGCCATGTCGGAAGATAAGGTGGTTCTCGATAAACATACCACAACCTGCTTGGTAACATTTGTATAGGAAGTTACTTCAATCCATTTGGTGAAGTAATCAATGGAAACCAATATAAACCGATGGCCATTGTGAGTTCTGAGCTCTATCATTCCAATCATATCAATGCCCCATATTGAGAAAGGCTACAGAGAGGAGATTACATTGAGGAGCGTTGGAGGCACATGAACCTTATCAGCATAAATATAACATTTATGGCATTTATTCACATATTTACAGAAGTCAGATTCCATTGTCACCAATAGTAACCCGTTCTCAACATCTTTCTAGCCATTGCATGTCCATTAGCCTATGTGCCAAAGGATCCCTCATGCACTTCTTGTATTAATATGCCTGTTTCATGTCTATCCACGCATCTGAACAGGACCATGTCAAAGTTTCTTTTATACAACATGTCTTCACTGAGAAATAAGTTACCAACCAATCTGCTTAGCGTCTTCTTAACCTTCTTGGATGCCTCAAGCGGGTAGTCTTGAGTCTGGAGGTAGAACTTAATGTCATAGAACCAAGGTTTATCATTTGAGATTTCTTCAACTACAAACACATGATCAGGTAGATCAAAACGCATAACTATGATGACGAGTCTCCCATTCTTCTTTGATCTAATTAACCACCAGAGGTGAATCTCCATTCACATTAAGGATTTTAGTTCTCAAATTAATGGCTTCTTCGAGAACCATGATACAAGCTTCATATTCGGCCATATTGTTTGTGCAAGGGATATGAGTACCTTGAGGATTAATGATAATTGACCCAATTCCATTTCAATAAGAATTTATAACTCCATCAAAAACTAAACCCCACAGAGATTCAGGATCAGTCCATTCTCCAAATACAAGTTCTTCACAATCTTTAACCTTGAGGAATATCACATATTCATCTAGAAAATCATACGTGACATATTGGTAATCATCAATAGGTTGGTGTGCCAAATGGTCAGCCAGATGTAGCGGTAGAAATGTTTAAGACTAAACCATTGGGTTGACTAGACTTATACAAATCAAAATAAAAATCGCCACCGCGCTTTATTGTTTCCAAAGAAATGAGAAAAGAGAGAATAACCCAAAAGAGGGGGGAAAGATTCTAGGTAAGGGGGTTGGTTATATAAAGGGAAGGTATTAGCACCCTAAACATCTACGGTACTCCGCATGAACCTCTTTGTAAGATCTATATATTTTGGCTATAAAATATTGTATAGAAATAGATGGTGGAGATGAGGAAAGAAATATATTTTTTATAATTTTTGCATCCGCCGCGGTTGCGAACTTTAGTGTCTACGTACCACCTTCCGTGCAATAGGGGATCAGGGTACACGTAGTTCCTCTTTAAAATATTTAAAACACAAATATGTTGGTTAATTTTATGAGATAAGACATCATCGTCATTGTCCATGTGGAAAACATACTTACTACCCACAATCATGAGAAAGGAGAATTTGCATCATCTCAAAGTGAAGGATATGGCTTGGATTTTAAAATCAACAAGACCTCACTCAACACCCAAGTGGAAAATATCTCACTTTACTACATATTTTTAAAAGTATAATTGTTTGCATCACTACAAGGATTGACAAGAGTCCAATCTTTTGAGAAAAGCTTTAAAGAAAAAAGCCAAAGTGGCAAAGATTGTTTGAATGAGATTGATTAACTTTTAGTCTTCTCACAAAAATGTCAAGGTATTATTAAGTTGATTAAAGTTTATTTATGAAAATGTTTTGAAAATGCATGGACCTAAGTCCAAGTTTATTATGAAAGTGGTTCAAGTTTAGACACAAGAATAGTTTTCAAAAGGAGGGAGAAGATTTTTGAAATTAAAGAAGATGAGAGGAGATGAAGGGACTATCCTAAAGCATAAGGTAAAAGCTAGGGAAAAGAATCATCTAACCAACAAGAAGCCAACACTTGACATTATGAGTCAAGATAGAATTCCCATTCTTTGGATTGAAACCAAAAAAGGATTCTAAACCTCTTAATAAGACCAAACTTCAAATGTATTAAGTCTTCACAAAAATTGGGCAGAGTAACGGTTGTATACAGATGAATTCCAGATTACAGACAAAGTATGTAATCACAATAACCTGCACACAAAACAAACAAAAAGCCAAATGTCTTGAGGTAAACCCCAATAACTCCAAACAAAATATCAATTAAGGCTACAAGGTCTCCAACATAGGTCAAGGTTTCTACTCCTAAGTTCAAGAAGTCCATAACTCCATAATGCCAAGGATAGTAACCAAGTAGTCCAAGCAACATTAAAGTTTTTTAGGGTTTAAGTTGATTATTAGATATCTTCAAAAAGAAATGAAAAGCTCAAGTGAGAAAATTAAAAAAATGACATTAATATAAAGGCTCAAGTGAGCAAAGATGAAGATAGCATGAAATGTAAATGCTAAAGTAAATGGTACATAAAGTAAAATCATAAAATAAAATCAATTGTTAGAAGTTAATGGTTAGTTGGATGGCCATCTTGAAACTTGCTTTTTGTCAAGTATATCATCCATTTTAAGAATCTCAAAGTAACTTAATGATTAATGATGTTTAAGTGATCCACTTTGATAAAAATTGATGAAGTTCTATTAGAGGATTGGTAGAACCAAAGCCTCATAACAATGGATCTCAAGGTTATTGGATCATAGGGTTCAAATTAACATACTTGGGCTTGCAAACATAATTTTGGTCCACTAATGATCATTTTCTCAAATCTGGACAAAATTTAGCGCTATGTTAAGCAATCGTAAGTGGACTTATATAGAAGTCACACCTATTTTGAGGTCAGTCAATAGCAATATATGCACCATTTGTTTTGAGACATGATATAGAAATCATACTCCAATAACACATAGTGCAATAAGAAGGGGATGCGATGAAGAGGGAAGGAAAAAAAATGAATAAATCACATTTGAATCAAAATTTAATCAAACTATTATTAAAATCATTTATCCATATTTATGGAGTTAAACTCAACACCATGGATCCAATGATGTTAATAAAGTTCATGATCAAAATTTCAATCCAAGATCAGCAAGAAAATATACTAAAATAAAATTGTATTTTAAAATAAAAGAATAAGGGTTTAAAAATGAAAATAATAGAGAAAAAAGGAAACTATGTTCAAATTAATCAAGAAAAAATAAGTAAGACCATAAAAAAAAATCAGAAATGGACTCAAATATTTTTATAAATTTTTTTGGTAATTTTCTAAAGTCAGAAACTATTTTTAAAATTAAAAGAAATAGGTAAAATAAACAAAAAATGGTGAAAAATAACAAAGTCAGAAATAAAAAAATAAATGAGGTCACCAATATTTATCACAATATCATTGGATCCTTCCCTATTTTTTCCAGAATTTAAAAATGAATAAAAGTATTTTTAAACATTTAAAACAAATCAAATAAATTAAAAAATTAGAAAAAATATCAAAACACAAAATAAAATCATGAAAAAATAAAAAATCAGAAAGAGACAAATCAAAAGTATTTTCCATTATTTTTTCAGATTTTTTTGGAGTTAAAATGAATTTTCTATGAATTTTTTAAACTTAAAACAATTAAGTATAAAAATAAGAAATAAAAAATAAAGTCAAAAATATGTGGACCATTGGATGAGAGTCAAAACGCGTTAGTAATCAAATCCAAGGGATCTGGCGCGTTGTGCATATCATGGTCATTACTGAAAAAAGCACATGATTCAATATAAAATCAGAAATTCAAAATGGCACTGTTTCATTGGTTGAAGGATGACATATTGGTCATCTTCAACCTCCAACCAGTCTCAAAATCAGGTTGCCCAAACTGTAAAATTAGAGCACGAGACCTGTACCATTCACTTTGTCTCATGAAGACGAAGACAACCACACCTTCGCAAAAAATTTATGTAAACTGTAGCTCAAACAATTTGGAAGAGAAGTTTTGAAAAGGGATTTGAAATTTCATGGTCAAAATGTGCTTCCAGTTAAAAACAAATGTTGTGACTAGAACCAGGATGATAAGAGCTTCATAATAGTATCAAAGTTTGAGAGAATTGATGAAGGAATCTACCTATTTAAGTTAAGTTGCAGAGCTCTGACACTGGACTTTTGTGGATCAATATAGGTCACGATTCTTGAAGGTAATTGTATGGTTAGCTTCAGGGAAGTTCAATGAAGATGAATTGACAAAGAAAAATGATTGACGGATGCTACAAAAGCAAATTCGAAGTAGCTAGAAATTGGGTTCAAGAGAGAGTTTGGCAGGGTGATCATGGCTGTCTAAGCTTGATAAAATGAATCGGGGATGACCCTCTATTTATAGGAGAATGAATGGGATCCTTAAGCGTGTGAAATAATGAAGTTTGGAGGGAAATCGTGTGGGTCTGTAGCATGAACAAAGTGTAACTTGTTTAGCATCAAGACACAACCAAATCGTGCGTTTCATGATGCTAAATGCCTTTGGAAAGTTGCTAAACATGATTAGAAGCAAAAACGCGTGGAAAACTTGTGATTATAAGCCAAAACAAAGATTTCAAAATCTGACTTGTGATGAAACTTCAGTTTTAAGTTACCAAATTCAAATCAATGGCATTCTCAACTCAAGGGTTTTAGGGCCTTATTCTTGAAGCTTTAGAAAGATGAGGTTACAAGCTTTGTAATGGAAAAAGAATGGATCAAAATGGTTGCTTGAGCTGAAAGTTGCAATGAGTCAAAGTTGGAAAAAAGAAGTTAACTTTTCATACTTAGAAAATTTCTAAGTTTTTCTTCAAAAATGACTTGTAATATTTTGCATCCAAACATGACCTTTCACTTAGAATTTGTTCTTGACCAAAAAATATGGCATGAAGTAGATATCTTGAATGTCATTTTGAGACTTTAACAATTCAAAATATCCAAAAATTGAGAGAGTTATGAGTTGTTGAAGTTGGAAAAAATTCATGAAATGACCTATAATCTTTTGCATCCTTAGGACACCTTCCACTCATTTTCACACTTTGCACTTTGAAGATGAGTTGAAGTTCACACATTCAAGATCATAATGGAAAAAGAATGGGCTCAATGTGATGAAAATTGATCAAGTTATGATCATTTGAAGTCACATAAAGGAATTTGAGGGTTCATCTGGAGGACTTGTAATCTTTCTTCATCATCAAGTTTCTTACTCACAAAATTTATTTGATACTTTTGAAGTGATTTGTTAATAACACTTTAAAGAGAATTATGTTTTTGGAATCACTAAAAAATACCAAAAGATGAGCAAGATATACCCCTTTGAAGTTCAAAACCGTAGCTTCTAGAGCAACAAAATGCCTTGGGAAATATTTGAAATTTTGACCAACCTTCTTTCACAAATACCTTTGTCATATATTTATAAGTTGTTGAGGATGTTAAGGAGAAACCATTGCAACCAAAACAACTTCCAAATATTGATAAGTGAAGGAGACATGTACTTGTGATCTGTGATACGGTGGGAGAACTGACTTGAGGTTTTGCGTTTGTGTTCGCAAATGTTCGGTTTAGCAAGAGTCGCCACTGACTTTTTATTTATCCTAGGGAAAGGTCAAAAAGCACAGGAAAGACCTTTGAGATGTTTTCATGGGTTCGGGGGGTAGATTATGAAAAGGGAAGGTGCTAGCACCCTTTTCATCCATGGTTATCCATGGGCTCTTAGTTACTTGTTTTAGATCACTTGCCTTTGCTTTTCAATTGTTTGAAATGGTGCTTTGTGTGTGTGGTTTTGAAAATGTTTTGAAAAAAGATGCCTTGTATAGGAAACCTTTGTAATGACTCCTGTTTGAGTATATACAAAGGTGTGAGTCTTTTTGAAAAGATAATTCAATGTTTTGAAAGTTGTGTTGTGATGTGTGTTTGAAAAATGGCAAGGATGTTTTGCAAGATTTTTGATCAAGTAACTAAGAGTTGGTCTACCCTATTTTACTCAAAGATTTTTCTTATGTTTTAACCCTTTTAACAGTGTTGTTTCACCATTGTGTTTGGTGAACAACCTTGCGTTAGGATGTTAACGGGACAGGCGCGGGACGTTTGTATAGTCATAGAAGGAAACATATGGGACGTTTTAGCAATGTCGTTTTTAGGGACTAGATCGTTTACCGAAGGCAACATCGAGGGTCATCGAGGGACTACGATCTTTCAACAAGGGTCTTTGCTAAAACGCCCATGCTCGAGGGACATGACTATTTTCCGATAGGCAACAAGTGGAATTACCCTAAGGGTGCATGTGTGAAAAGTGTTTTATTTACATGCATTTGTCTTTGATTTTTTTTTGGTGGCCTATTTGTTGGTTTTATCTTGTCATACACACCTATTTACTAGCATTTGTATAAAGCAATAAAAATGCAAGAAATAAATATCCTACACTATTACAACCAAATTGAAAGGCAAGAAAAATGTAAAGGCAAAAACAAAATATAAAAAAACAAGGAAAATGAGCTTTTCGACCCAAGCAGCAGTATCCTTCGATTTTCATTCTGCTGGCCTCCTTCAATTTGGGCAGGAGCAGCCTTCGATTTGCATTCTGCTGGCCTCCTTCGATTGGGGTCAGCAACAGTGAAGTCATGTCTTTCGATTGGGCTTTGGCACCAGTCAGGTCATGTACTTCGATGGGATGCTGGCATCAACATGGGAGTGCCTTTCGACTGAGCCTGGAAGTAAGTGAGGAAGCCTGAGGCTTCGTTTCATATTCCTGTTTCCTGTTTACTTCGTTTGAGACATTAAATAGCAACATGGCCTAAGGCCATGCTAGTAAACATTTTAATAACTAAAGCTAATTCAGGCGAACAACAAGCAAAACGAAACATGTTAACAGGGTGGAAACGAAAGGACAGCAGTATGTACATGCTTGGAACAAACAAGAATATTTACATGTCATGCCATGAAACGAAAAAAGCTTAAAGGTAAGGATAACTTACCTTGCTTCAGGACTTGAACGTGTGGGGCCTTTAAATGATTTCCTTGAATGCTTCTGGATTCAAAGGGAGAAACCAGGGGTTATGTCCTTGGTATCAGATTCAACAGAGAAGAACAAGTGTGAGGTTCTTCCTACTGGATTCGAAGGGTAACAAGGTGTATGGACGTTTAAGATTCTAAGTGTTTAAGTTTTTGGATTCTGGGTTTTGATTTCTCAAGTGTTTGATGAACTTGAGATTTTTTGTGGTGTTTGAGAATTTTCTGCAGATTCGTTCTGCTGGCTCGAAAAGTCCTCTCGCTCTCCAGTCCTCTTGCTCCTAAAAGTTCCTCCTTCAGCTTTGCATAAGTTCTTATATTTATAGAGAAGAAGAATGGATATGCTTGAAAACAACCAGCCTTGCAACGTGACAGTACAAGTGTGTGTGTGTGTGTGGGGGGGGGGGGTTGTTGGCAGCAGCAGCAGCTGGGTGCAGGAGATGTGACTGAGGCCTCTGACATTGCTTGTGCTCAGGCTGAAATCAGATGGAAAGTTGCTTTTGTGATAAAGTCTCTCTGCTTGAAGAGAAAGTATGTAGCCTTTAGCCCAGAAAAGCAGTATCCAACAAACAAAGTTTGAAACCCTTGTGCAAACTTCTGATGATGTAAAGATCTGGACGCAACACAGCCTAGCCAACGAGATTTGGTTTGGAGTCAAAGGCAAGAGTGAGATCGAAGCGTACTGGTTCGAAGGAAGCCTCTGTCTCAGTCGAAGCCTGTGGTCGAAACCAGCTAACTCGAAGGAAGCTATTGCCCAGTTGAAAGCTCATGCTCGAAGGACAGCATATTTCACAATTGAAGCTCATGCTCGAAGCAAACATCTTTCCCAATCGAAAGTCCGTGTTCGAATGAGGCTTAGAGTTCAACATGAAGGACATATCGAAGTTGCATTCGAAGGAGGCTCTTGCTCCACTGAAGTTTTCATCCAGGCACCCAGAAGGTGAGTGCCCAAACGAAGACTTGCCTTGCAGGGGGGTACATGCGGCCAGTAGGTCATGGCTTTCGATTGCAAGCATGCAGACAGCAAAAGACACAAACGAAAACTGCAACAAGAAGTCACATGCCCAGGCGAAAGAGGCTAAAAGGTCAATCGAAGGATGCAAGCTAAGCTTGTGTCGAAAGAGGTCAAAAGGCCAATCGAAGGATGCTGATCGAAAGAGGCCTAAAGGCCAATCGAAAGAGCTGAAACGAAGTACACTTGTATTTCTCCAGTTTTTGTCAAAATAATAATTTTATCTGTTTTCTCCATTTTTGACAGTTTCCCAAAGTACTTGTGCAAGCTTGAACCTTGAAAATCCTTGTGAGAAAGGCCTTGATAATTGAGAGGGCAAATTTTGGGGTACAACAGTTGCCCCTGTTCAATTTTCTTAAACCCGAGGATATAGATTGGCTTTCGAGCCTTTCGTGATCCGAAGGTGGAAGATAATTGAACACTAGAGTGCCCAAAAATTTGCACTCGTATGGTGTAGTATCAGCATTGTGATGTCGGGAATGGGCTTACATATGCCATTTGGAGATTGTTGGTAGGAGGATGGGCTTATAGATGCCATTTGCAGGAGTGTAACCGAATCTTGTCGGAGATGGGCTTAAAGATGCCATCCAAGAATGTTTGTTGTAAGTGCAATGTTGTAGGTCAGAAGAATGAGTATCAAAATGGTATTCGTGTCTGGAATTCCATTGAACTGTATATGGGGACTGAGTCTGTATGAGCAAAAGAAATAGCATCCGTGTCTGGAGCGTATCTGAAATGTATTTGAATGAGTGACAGAATGACATCTGAATCTGGATCGTATCTGGACTGTATTTGAATGAGTGACAGAATGACATCCGAATCTGGATCGTATCTGGACTCTATTTGAATGAGTGATAGAATGACATCCGAATCTGGATCGTATCTGGACTGTATTTTGAATGAGTGACAGAATGACATCCGAATCTGGATCGTATCTGGACTATATTTTGAATGAGTGACAGAATGACATCCGAATCTGGATCGTATCTGGACTGTATTTTGAATGAGTGACAGAATGACATCCGAATCTGGATCGTATCTGGACTGTATTTTAATGAGTGACAGAATGACATCCGAATCTGGATCGTATCTGGACTGTATTTTGAATGAGTGACAGAATGACATTCGAATCTGGATCGTATATGGACTATATTTTAATGAGTGACAAAATGACATCCGAATCTGGATCGTATCTGGACTGTATTTTGAATGAGTGACAGAATGACATCCGAATATGGATCGTATCTAGACTGTATTTTGAATGAGTGACAGAATGACATCCGAATCTGGATCGTATCTGGACTATATTTTAATGAGTAACAGAATGACATCCAAATCTGGATCGTATCTGGACTGTATTTTGAATGAGTGACAGAATGACATCCGAATCTGGATCATATCTGGACTGTATTTTAATGAGTGATAGAATGACATCCGAATCTAGATCGTATCTGGACTGTATTTGAATGAGTGACAGAATGACATCTGAATCTGGATCGTATCTGGACTGTATTTTGAATGAACCTGGAATAAGTATCAGAATGTCAGCCATATCTGGATCGCATCTGAACTGTCTCTAGAAGGAAATCTGGAATAAGTATCAGAATGTCAGCCATATCTGGATCGCATTTGAACTGTCTCTAGAAGGAATCTGGAATAAGTATCAGAATGTCAGCCATTTCTGGATCGCATCTGAACTGTCTCTAGAAGGAAATCTGGAATAAGTATCAGAATGTCAGCCATATCTGGATCGCATCTGAACTGTCTCTAGGAGGAAATCTGGAATAAGTATCAGAATGTCAGCCATATCTGGATCGCATCTGAACTGTCTCTAGAAGGAATCTGGAATAAGTATCAGAATGTCAGCCATATCTGGATCGCATCTGAACTGTCTCTAGAAGGGATCTGGAATAAGTATCAGAATGTCAGCCATATCTGGATCACATCTGAATTGTCTCTAGAAGGAAATCTGGAATAAGTATCAGAATGTCAGCCATATCTGGATCGCATCTTAACTGTCTCTAGAAGGAAATCTCAGAAGATGATGATCTTTGCCTGTTGATTGATCTTTCCTGAAAAGGTAAAGAGTTAGTTGTATGCAATGTCATGATGTATGCATTGTGTAATGATGTTCTCAGAGTAAATGGGATTGCGTTGTATGCACTTATCCTGTATGAAATGCGAAATGTTAATGAATGTACTTTTGTCTGGGAAAATAAATCCTTGACAAGTGTTAGGGAGTCATTAAATCCTGGACTGCTGTTAAAGAGCATGTGTGCCTTCAAACTTTGCCTAGAATGTTCCCAATGGATTCCTGCTTTGTTGTTTGAGGAGAACTCCGCTGGGGAATATTGAAAACTCTGTGGGGAGAATGTTTATTCCTGCTTGGGAAAAGAGTTCAGGAGTCTCGGTTGTCCGTTGCTCTACTGGGGAGTCAAAGTTGAACTGATATCTGGCCGGGTCCAGGTTTCGCAGTAACTTGCTGGGGATTGTAGAGTAGTCTACTGGGGAAGAGGAGTTGTGGTCCTTTGATTTGTAGTAGTCGGAGAGGCAAACTTAAGCAGGGGAATCCTGGTGTTGTTGGGGAAATAAACCCTGTCGTCGGTCTGCTTGAGAGGTGATGACTTCGTTGGGGGAAAGTCCTTGAGGATTCTTGAGGTTGATTCAGCTGGGGAAAGGTTTTCAGAGATTAAACCCTTGCTGGGGAATCATCCTATGAGAAGGACTTTGAGGAGACTTGTCATTTCCCCTAGCAGCAAGTGTTTGTGGCATTGCCAAACAGTTTGATTGTACGCAACCCTTTGCTGGGATTGACGCTCAATGCCCCAAGTGATAGAGATGGAGACTTGCCCCTGGTTACTCTGCACTTCTTCAGAGATTTCTCGAAATCTTGACTGGACTTCCCCAGGTGTGCTGGATAGTGACATGTTAAGTCCCCCTGTTGATAGGAGATTTGTCAATGGAAGTGTCATCCTTTTTGAAGTGGTTTTGTTCACTGAGAGGGCTTTCGTTCATCGGATATTCATTGTGTGAATTTCTTCACTGTCAAACAAATAGCCAAATGCAAACAGTGATATTCAAATAATGCAAAGTTTATGCTTGTCTTGAAGTTTTGAAAAATGCGTTTTTTAGCAGAAAACTTTTTATAAGACAAATTCAACTCAAGATTTAGGGCAAAGCCTTACAGGAGTCAAGATACCTTTTGTAACAGTATGCTTTCGAACTAACCCATGCTTCAGTTAGGACTTTTGAAGGGTTGTAACGTGGCTTGGTTCACGGTTTAAGAAACAAAGGATAAAGGCTCAAAGTATATTTGTACCCACCCGCCCTTCGTGATGTTCTTCAATCCTAAACTCAGTTATTTGTGCATTTGAACTCCAAATGAGTCTGGAACGACGTTTTTGGTGATGGTTCACACAAGTTGAATTTGTTGGAAGGCAGTCATTTTTGCAACATTTTTCATGTTGTCGAGGATTTGTAATGACCTTGTTCTTTTGATTTGGTATCCCTAATTTTTGCCTGACCGTTCCTGTTTTGAGATTACAGTCAGCGGGATGCCCCATTTTTCTTAAGTCTCCTTTGTAGGTTTTAACTTAATGGGCTTTTCTTTTTGAGAGATAATGACTGCCTATTTGGTAGGGAACCATCACCGTCTTTTGATTCCAGAGGAATGTTTTTTATGTCATTCGTTGTATTATGAGGTGAGAGTTTGCGGCTTAACGCGCGTTTGAATTAACTGAGAGACTACCCTGCCCCAGGTTTAAATCAAAGGTTTCAATTTGTTTAAAAACAGAAAACTCCTACTTCTTTGGCTCGAAGGGGTTGACTAGGGATTATCTTCCTTATAACTCCAGTGTTTAGGATTTGAAAGAAATGCTTGTACATTGTCAGCAAGGTTTGTTCAAAATCATACTGTATGAGATTATGGCATTGTTTCGTCATCCTCCCTCTAAAGGCTTGTAACTTTTAGCAAGAGTTGAATATCATAAAGACAGTAGAAAGCATAGTTTTAAATGAAATGAAAACGAATGAAATAATTCAAGACAAACATATGCAGTGCATTAATGAAACAAAGTTTGACATTAATAGATAATTGTTTGAATAACAAAAGAAATTACAACTTGAAAATTCAAATGAAACAAAGACGCTCTCAATGATTCGTCAAGGGAGCAGTGATTATGCTAGAGTCTCCGGAGGGTAAAACTCGATCTCCTTGGCATCAATCATGTCTTGGACCTTGTTCTTCAGAGCCCAACAGTTGTTTGTGTCATGCCCTGGGCTACCAAAATGATAAGCACATCTTGCATCCGGGTTGTAGTTTGGAGAAGAAGTCTTAGGGTTCGGATGAGGAGCCTTTAATGTAATCAGCTCTTTCTTCAACATGTGTTGTAGCGCTTGAGTCAGCGACATGTTGATCTTAGTGAATTGTCTTTTAGGCATGACCTCCTTACGGTGATGCCCCTGTTGACGCTGGTGAGGTTGTTGTTGGGCTTGTGACCCTGAAGCAAGTTGAGGAGCTTTTCCCTTGCCTTCTTGTCTCAGAGGAGGTTGAATGATGACTTGATCTTCAACCCTAGTTGTTTGCCCCATTTGGTTATCTCGAAGTTGTTTGTTGACGAGAACCCTGAGCTCTTCTTGTCCTTGTGCCAGATTTTGGATAAGAGCCATCTGGCTCACCAACTGTCCCTTCATTATGGTTATCTCAGTTTGTAGCCTTCCCAACTGGTCATCTTTGTTTCCATCAGGGTTTCCCATGATCATGCCCCTGGTGAGGAGCGCCTTGACCTCTTCTTGTCCCTTGGATAGGTTCAAGAACATCTCTTGAAGTTGGGCGTTTTGAGCCCGAAGATCTCGGTTGTCTGGTTGGAAAGCCATTGCTGAAATAAACAGCGAGAACATGAGAGACCTGTATTGGGAGACCTGTTATGCAATGATATGTATGATATATGTATGCAATGTTTTCAAGGATCTCGTGGGGTAAACATAAGAAGATGTTAGAGATTGAACTTTGGTCAACATCTTTGATTGGAGAACTTTTGTATCGGTGGATGTCTTTCCACGGGAATCAAGCTCACCATGTCGAGTGGGTCATAGCCCCTGATTCAAGTTATTGCACTTGATCTTTGACGGAGTTTGTTTAGAGGAAAATGAAACCTCTTACCCTTTGGTAGACGTCTGGTTCAACGTGACCCTTCATCAAAAAGACCCTTAAGATCCTTGAAATGGTTATTGAAAATGCTATGGTATGATGTTATGATGTTATGTACACGTATGCAAAAGTAAGCAAATGTATATACAGGCAATCATATTCACACAAAGCAAACAAGTCCTTAGGTTTAGGCTTGCATGGGGTTTGTAGGTAAGTACCCTCTTGAAGTTAGTTGGCTCAACCTATCCTATAAATAGTAACTGGGTTCTAAGGAGCTCAATATCACTGGATTATTTTCTGTGTTCATTGTTTGGTTTAGACACTTAATTGGAGACCAAAATATTCCAACAAAACAATCCTCAATGAGTGTAGTATCGAGTATCTACCAACTTCGGACTGCACCAAAGCCGGTCATCTCACTACCCCTAAAAAGGCCAAGATGGTCAAGTAAGGTTCTAAGAGTTCGTTAGTGCTTCATGACATCGCTCAGTGGCCCCGTGTTCTCCTTGACTACTCAAGGGCTACCGATACCCACAAATATGTCACACTAACATAGCTACTGCTTCAACCATGTCAGTATACCCCGCACAGTTCCCTCACAGTTTATTGCTATTTACCTAAAAAGGTGCCCCCAAATCCGGGTGTAGGATTTAAAACAAACCCAAGCAAGGAACCCAAAAAGTAAAGCAATCAAAGCAATCAAAGCAAGCATGTAAAGGTGATCTAAAAACCCTAAGGTAACCCCACTTTTAGAATATGTCATGATCCCCAGCAGAGTCGCCAGTTCTGTGATACGGTGGGAGAACTGACTTGAGGTTTTGCGTTTGTGTTCGCAAATGTTCGGTTTAGCAAGAGTCGCCATTGACTTTTTATTTATCCTAGGGAAAGGTCAAAAAGCACAGGAAAGACCTTTGAGATGTTTTTGTGGGTTCGGGGGGTAGATTATAAAAAGGGAAGGTGCTAGCACCCTTTTCATCCATGGTTATCCATGGGCTCTTAGTTACTTGTTTTAGATCACTTGCCTTTGCTTTTCAATTGTTTGAAATGGTGCTTTGTGTGTGTGGTTTTGAAAATGTTTTGAAAAAAGATGCCTTGTCTAGGCAACCTTTGTAATGACTCCTGTTTGAGTATATACAAAGGTGTGAGTCTTTTTGAAAAGATAATTCAATGTTTTGAAAGTTGTGTTGTGATGTGTGTTTGAAAAATGGCAAGGATGTTTTGCAAGATTTTTGATCAAGTAACTAAGAGTTGGTCTACCCTATTTTACTCAAAGATTTTTCTTATGTTTTAAACCTTTTAACAGTGTTGTTTCACCATTGTGTTTGGTGAACAACCTTGCGTTAGGATGTTAACGGGACAGGCGCGAGACGTTTGTATAGTCATAGAAGGCAACATATGGGACGTTTTAGCAATGTTATTTTTAGGGACTAGATCGTTTACCGAAGGCCACATCGAGGGTCATCGAGGGACTACGATCTTTCATCGAGGGTATTTGCTAAAACGCCCATGCTCGAGGGACATGACTATTTTCCGATAGGCAACAAGTGGAATTAACCTAAGGGTGCATGTGTGAAAAGTGTTTTATTTACATGCATTTGTCTTTGATTTTTTTTTGTGGCCTATTTGTTGGTTTTATCTTGTCATACACACCTATTTACTAGCATTTGTATAAAGCAATAAAAATGCAAGAAATAAATATCCTACACTATTACAACCAAATTGAAAGGCAAGAAAAATGTAAAGGCAAAAACAAAATATAAAAAAACAAGGAAAATGAGCTTTTCGACCCAAGCAGCAGTATCCTTCGATTTTCATTCTGCTGGCCTCCTTCAATTTGGGCAGGAGCAGCCTTTGATTTGCATTCTGCTGGCCTCCTTTGATTGGGGTCAGCAACAGTGAAGTCATGTCTTTTGATTGGGCTTTGGCACCAGTCAGGTCATGTACTTCGATGGGATGCTGGCATCAACATGGGAGATCCTGTCGACTGAGCCTGGAAGTAAGTGAGGAATCCTGAGGCTTCGTTTCATATTCTTGTTTCCTGTTTACTTCGTTTGAGACATTAAATAGCAACATGGCCTAAGGCCATGCTAGTAAACATTTTAATAACTAAAGCTAATTCAGGCGAACAGCAAGCAAAACGAAACATGTTAACAGGGTGGAAACGAAAGGACAACAGTATGTACATGCTTGGAATGAACAAGAATATTTACATGTCATCCCATGAAACGAAAAAAGCTTAAAGGTAAGGATAACTTACCTTGCTTCAGGACTTGAACGTGTAGGGCCTTTAAATGATTTCCTTGAATGCTTCTGGATTCAAAGGGAGAAACCAGGGGTTATGTCCTTGGTATCAGATTCAACAGAGAAGAACAAGTGTGAGGTTCTTCCTACTGGATTCGAAGGGTAACAAGGTGTATGGACGTTTCAGATTCTAAGTGTTTAAGTGTTTGGATTCTGGGTTTTGATTTCTCAAGTGTTTGATGAACTTGAGATTTTTTGTGGTGTTTGAGAATTTTCTACAGATTCGTTCTGCTGGCTCGAAAAGTCCTCTCGCTCCCCAGTCCTCTTGCTCCCAAAAGTCCCTCCTTCAGCTTTGCATAATTTCTTGTATTTATAGAGAAGAAGAATGGATATGCTTGAAAACAACCAGCCTTGCAACGTGACAGTACAAGTGGGGGGGCCTGTTGACAGCAGCAGCAACTGGGTGCAGGAGATGTGACTGAGGCCTCTGACATTGCTTGTGCTCAGGCTGAAATCAGATGGAAAGCTGCTTTTGTGATAAAGTCTCTCTTCTTGAAGAGAAAGTATGTAGCCTTTAGCCCAGAAAAGCAGTATCCAACAGACAAAGTTTGAAACCCTTGTGCAAACTTCTGATGATGTAAAGATCTGGACGCAACACAGCCTAGCCAACGAGATTTGGTTTGGAGTCAAAGGCAAGAGTGAGATCGAAGCGTACTGGTTCGAAGGAAGCCTCTGTCTCAGTCGAAGCCTGTGGTCGAAACAAGCTAACTCGAAGGAAGCTATTGCCTAGTCGAAAGCTCATGCTCGAAGGACAGCATATTACCCAATTGAAGCTCATGCTCGAAGCAAACATCTTTCCCAATCGAAAGTCCGTGTTCGAAGGAGGCTTAGAGTTCAACATGAAGGACATATCCAAGTTGCATTCGAAGGAGGCTCTTGCTCCACTGAAGTTTTCATCCAGGCACCCAGAAGGTGAGTGCCCAAATGAAGACTTGCCTTGCAGGGGGGTACATGTGGCCAGTAGGTCATGGCTTTCGATTGCAAGCATGCAGGCAGCAAAAGACACAAACTAAAACTGCAACAAGAAGTCACATGCCCAGGCGAAAGAGGCTAAAAGGTCAATCGAAGGATGCAAGCCAAGCTTGTGTCGAAAGAGGTCAAAAGGCCAATCGAAGGATGCTGATCAAAAGAGGCCTAAAGGCCAATCGAAAGAGCTGAAACGAAGTACACTTGTATTTCTCCAATTTTTGTCAAAATAATATTTTTATCTGTTTTCTCCATTTTTGACAGTTTCCCAAAGTACTTGTGCAAGCTTGAACCTTGAAAATCCTTGTGAGAAAGGCCTTGATAATTGAGAGGGAAAATTTAGGGGTACAACATGATCATTTAAATCAAAGACTTATCCAATTGAGTCAAACTTCTTTAGTCAACCCTTGTACTTTCGAGCTAAATTTGACAACTTGAGGCATAATAAATCATGAAAGACTTTGTCATGATGTTAATTCAAAATATATTTCATATAGGTTTGAATCTCAATGAAGCTTTGTTGAGGAAGGTACAAAGAAGGAACTCATGAATCCAAAAGCTGACTTTGATAGAATGCATGGTGCTTTCACCTACATCATCAACAATTAGGATACAAATACATTGTATTTGTTAATTAAAGAGTAATCAAACATAGATGATCACAAAATACAAGTCAAGGTGCTTGGTGATTTCCCATAGAGAAAGACTAAAGATAGGGAGAGGAAACAAGCCCTAGTGTGTGACTTGGTTGTGATTGAATTGATATGATGTGATGAAGGAATATTAGGGGGAAAATTGGGGTACAACACCATAATACTTCCTTTTACAGCTTTCTAAGCGCGATACTCGATGTCATACTCTGATAACAACATTTTCCAACAAGAAATCCTTCCAATCAAAGCAGGCTTCTCCAAGATATACTTGATTAAATCCATTTTGGATATCAACTAAGTGGATGGTTAACCATATACTGATGCAAAAATTAGTAGCCCAAACCAAAGCACAAGAAGTTTTCTAAAGCATGGAATATTTAGACTCACAATCGGTGAATTTCTTACTCAGATAATAGATGGCGGGCTCTTTCCTTTCAGTTTCATCGTGTTGGCCTAGCACACAACCCATGGAGTCTTCCAACACACTCAAATAAATAATTAGTGGTCTTCCTTCTACCAGAGGGATCAGAATGGGAGGCTCAAGAAAATACTCTTTGATACTATCAAATGCCTTCTGAAAATCTTCCATCCATACACAATCTTGATCTTTTCCGAGAAGCTTGAAAGTTGACCCACAAGTAGCAGTCACATGAGATATGAACCTGGAGATATAATTCAAATGTGCAAGAAAACCTCTTACTTGCTTCTCTATTTTGGAAGCAAGCGTTTCTTGAATAGCTCTGACTTTATTGGGATCTACCTCAATACCTCGCTGACTATTAATGAAACCCAATAGATTTTATGATCTAACACCAAAAGTACATTTATTAGGATTCAAGCGAAGTTGATATTTCCCTGGCGCTGAAACAACTTCAAAAAATTATCTATATGGTCTTCTTCAGTTTGCGACTTGGCGATCATGTTATCCACATAGACCTCAATTTCTTTGTGCATCATATCATGGAATAGAGTAATCATATCCCTTTGACATGTTGCACCAACATTCTTCAAAACAAAAGGTATCACTCTATAATATAACGTACCCCATGGTGTAATAAATGATGTCTTCTCCATATCTTCAGGTGCCATCCTAATCTGGTTGTAACCAGAGAAACCATCTATAAAAGAGAAGACATTGAATTTGGTTGTGCTATCGACCAACATATCAATATGTGTCAACAGGAAAGCATCCTCCGGACTTGCTCTATTTAAGTCTATATAATAAACATACATTCTGACTTTACCATCTTTCTTAGGAATGGGCACTATGTTGACCAACCACTGAGGGTATTCTCAAGTAACGAGGAAACCTGCATCAATCTACTTTTAGACTTCTTCCTTGATTTTGTTATCCATGTCGGGGTGAGTTCTTCTCAACTTCTGCTTGACTGGCGAACATTCTGGCTTCAACGATAAACGATGCTCCACAATTTCGGTATCCAATCCTGGCATATCCTGATAACTCCAAGCAAACATATCCACACACTCTTTGAGAAGATCTATCATCTTCACCTTGACATTTGTACCAAGCAGTGTCTCAATATTGACTCCCTTTATATCCTCTTTAGAACCCATATTAATTAATTCCAAAGGCTCTTTATATGGTTTAACGGCTTATTTCTCATGCTCAAAATCAAACTCTTCAGGAATCTCAGTCAATGTATCTTCTTCTGCCTCGTACATAGAAAATTTAAAGTTGGGAGAGGGTATGAGGTCATGGTTTTCAATGGATTTATCATGAATTAATCTGCACATTTGGTTTATGCTTGACTTTAGAATAGATAAATATGAAAGCTATGTGAAAATATTGAAAATAATTTTTTTTAGGTTTCTTAGATTAAAATTTCCTAAAAAAAGAAAAGAATAACAAAAACAACAATATAGGACACAATATATCATTTTATTTATGATATTTAAATTTGAAACAAAGCCCGACACATTCATTTTCTCCTTGGGCGAGCGAAAGGATTTATTTTAACAAGCCCGACACATTCACTTTCACCTTGGGAAGAGCGAAAGGTTTTCTAGAAAATACAATAAAATATTACTCAGAAATATCAATAGCAGATAGGACGTCAATAGAAATCCAATTCTGAGCAATCGCTCCACGCGTCATAAGTTTGGTAAGTCTTCTTCAGGACCTTCTTCAAGGATGGCATCAACTTCGGGCGAAGTAGAATTGATGAAATCTGTACTACAAAAGACTTCTTGTATCGATTGAATGACCTTGATTTGCTTAACAACAATTGCATTTTCATAAGAAAAACCCAGACCTTCTCAGAACTTGTTCTATGGTAAACTCAGAACATGACCCTAACCTTCAGTTGCACCATTCCTAACCACTTCTTGAGAATCATTCAAATAAGATATGAAGGCTTCACTCCTTTTCATGTCCTTACCATCCACAAAAAGGGCTTGGAACTTAGTTCCAATAGCTTCACCAACATCGATATAAGAAAAAGATGGAAGATGGATCACAACCAAAGCCTGTTCTCCTCCAACTATCATAAGTTTCTCATTCTTTGTGAATTTCAACTTTTGATGAAGTGTAGAAGTAACAGCTCCAGCCTCATGAATCCATGGCCGGCTCAACAAATAGCTATACGTGGCATGGATATCCATCACTTGAAAAGTAATATGAAAAAAATGAGGTCCAATCTTCATCGGGAGATCCACCTCTCCAATAGCAATTTTCTTAGACCCATCAAAAGCTTTAACAACTATCCCGCTCCTCCTCATAGGAGTTCCTTGATACGAAAGCCTAGATAGAGTAGTTTTCAGAATGACATTTAGTGAGGACCCAATGTCTACCAGCACGTTGGATAGAGCATCATTTTAATAATTCACTGAGATATGTAATGCTAAATTATGGTTTCTTCCTTCTACAGGGAATTCTTCATTACTGAAGCTTAAACCATTGCATGCGGTAATGTTCCCCATAATCCCATTAAACTTATCAATCGTCACATCATGATCTATAAATTATTGATCCAATACCTTCATTAAGGCCTCCCTATAGGAACCAAAATTTATCAACAGAGAAAGCACAAAAATCTTTGACAGCGTCTGCAAGAGTTGGTCGACAATCTTATACTCATTTTCTTAATTAATCTTCAGATCTCATCATCATCTAAGTTAAATCTAGTCCCACTGGAATGACCTGTAACAACACTTGGTTCAATAATTACGGCTGGATTTTCAACTCATACTTGCTTACCAATGGAAACATCAACATTCTTTGGCAGCACTGCCGAGATCACACGCCCGCTCCTCATAATCATGCTTACATCAGAAATATTAACAATATAGGGTATAAGAGGCATGGGAACTTCCTTTCCATTATCAATCATAATGGAATTATACTTGTACGATACAACTTTGCTGGAATCATAGGGAATTGGCCCTGGAAAACAAATAACCAAAGGTGTGATAGAAGAATTCTGACTATTGTAGGTTACTTCCATAGTCTCTGGTAGATTGAACTAAGGAACTATAACATCACCATCACCATCATCATACCTATCATAAGTGATGGCGATAGTTCCTTTATCAAATTCCTTATGAAGATCATTTCTTATGATACAACACCCATGCAGATTCTATGAACAAACTCTGCAAGCATTATGATCATGTTGAAAAAAGGTAAGCCTGCACAAACTGATTTGCATCCTAACCAACAATTCTCTGATTAGTCGTATATCAAAAACTTGATACTTCCCTAGACCATCATCTATTATGTTTATGGATGCTTCCCCATGCACGGGTGAATGATTCACTTTGACATTTATATTCACATCTTTGAAAGATAGGAAACCACTATTCACTAGCTTCTGAACTTCATTTATCAATGGATAATAGTTTTCGATTCTATGTCCAGGTGCTCCTTGGTGGAAAGCACAGTGGGCATCAACTTTGTACCATGGTGGAAGATCCTTTAGAATAGCTGGAGGTGACCTTATTTGAACCAAATTATTCTGCAAAAGGTAAGGCAATAACTCAGCATATGTCATGGGGATGGGATCAAAGATAGGTGATCATTGCTTTCTATTTTGTTGATTATATTGTTGGGGAGCCTGGTGATGAGGCTGTTGAGAAAATTGTTGTTGTATATGTTGTTGTTGCGGGAACTATTATTGTTGAGAAAATTGTGGCTGATAAGCTGGAGCTGAGTTGATAACTGGAGTAACAGGTGCAATATGTTGTGTTTGGTAATCATTTCTTCTTTTTGTCTTCCATGAAAAACAGCATCGATCTCTTGATCTTTCTTCATAAAATTGCCTTTAAACTTCTTCACACTGCTATAAGAAATATTTTCTCTGGTCAATCGTCCCTTGCAGACACCTTCTTCAAGCCAAATACCCATAGTTACCATCTCGGTAAAGTAAGTAGGTGTGTACATAACCATTCTTTCATAATAACAAGTACTCAGGGTCTTCAAGAAGATCTTTGTCATCTCCTTCTCCTCTAAGGGAGGACAAATTTGGACAGAAACCTCACACCATCTTTGTGCATATTCTTTGAAGGACACTCTCTCCTTCTGGGACATTGCTCGGAGTTGATCTCTATCTAGAGCCATGTTAACATTATACTTACATTAATGAACAAATGCTTCACCTAGATCATTGAAAGTATGAATTTATGCACTATGCAATCCCATGTAGCCCTTAAGAGCAACATCGGTCAAGTTATCTTGGAAATACTAGATTAGCACTTGGTGATTATCAGTTTGGGTAGAAATCTTCCTGGCGTACATGGTTAAATTACTTCGAGGACACGAGTCTCCTTTGTAATTCTCAAAGTCTAGTACTTTGAATTTGGTGGGTAACTTCACGTTGGGCATAAGACAAAGGTCACTAGCATACATTCCAAACAGATCCTTTCCTCAGAGGGCCTTAAGTTATCACTACATTTCTTTGAATTGATTTTCGAAGTTATCCATTCACTCTTCAATTCCCAAAACCTCAAAAGGATCTACATGGTAGACGTGTTCATTCCCAAACGCGACAATATGCATCACTGGAGAAGGAACAAACATTATAGGAGGAGAAATATACATCACATTTTGCACTGCAATAAATTCAACAGTAGGTTGGTATCCTTCAGGTGTGAAGTTAAGAGGCATGCCTCAGGGATATCCATGTGGCATTTGATATTGTAGAGCATTGTTTGAAGGCTTAAAAATAGGGGCACTGACAACTTCAAAAATCACAGTGGTCTGAACTTGCGCTTGAGTAGAACGAGGAGATGGAGGAGTCGGTAACAAATTCTAAATAATCACCAAGTTTTCCACCATAGCCGTCAATCTTTCAATCCCTTCCCGGAGGATAGTCACCTATTCATGAAGCTCATTATTCTCTTGCTCTAGTGCTAGATCCATCTTTTTCAGTGATTATCTTGAGTGCAACTTGACTATCTAAATGAAAAGGCACGATTAAGACTCTAGAATGGAAAACTAAATGATGGATGATGCATGATATGTGTGATACGGTGGCAGAACTTACGGTTAATACTGGTTTGCATTTTTTGTTCGCAAATGTCGCAGTAAGCAAGAGTCGCTACCGACTTTTATTTCATCCTACAAAGGAAAAGGAAAAAGAACAGAAAAACCCTTTTCAAGATGTTTCTGAGTACGGGGGTAGATTATAGAAAGGGAAGGTGTTAGCACCCTTTGTATCCGTGGTTTTCCATGGGCTCTTAGATACTTGCTCATTTTGAAATTGCTTGTGTGTGTTTTGAAAAGTTTTTGTTTAACTTTGTGAAAACCCTTGTATCTGTCCTCAAGAGTGTGACGAAGTTGTTTTTGAAAACTATTTCGAAAGTGTTTGTAAAAAGGTTTTTTGTTGTTTTGAGCAAGTACTTAAGATTTTCTACCTACTCGAAAAAAGACTATTCGTTCTCGTTTCCTTTAGATAGCGCTATCCTACTATTAAGGAGTAGGTAGCCCCATCGTTGGAGGTAAAGGGACATTCGAAGGAAAAATTACAGTCACAAAAGCAATGGTTAAGAAACTTTAGTAATTACCCTAGAGTCTTAAAGATATTTTCGAGACAACATTCGAATGGGTCATTTTTTATCTTTTGGGACTAGAGGACGACCACTAAAATTCCCTATGCTTCATGACCGTTTACCGAAGGCAACCAGAGTAGGATAAACCCCAGGAGTGAACATTTGCATGTGTCATTTTTCAGTTTATTTATCTTTGCACAATTAAGGTGATCTACTGTTTTAATATCATTTGTCTTTTGCATGCAAGCCTATTAGCCATTCATCTAAGTAGTTTATTGTGCGGGAAAAAAATTGCAGAAAGATAAGGGTTCCTAAAATATTACAAGGCTTTGGGGCAATTACATAATTAGATGCATAAATTCAAACCTAATTAAACTATTACAAACCAGGAGCAATTACATTACTTAGGAAAATAATGAAATAAACGCGCGCGACAAAAATAAATACGGAACTAAAATTAAATTCAAAGATAATTAATTAGTAAATAGAGAAAGGTATTTTTTTTTTTTGGATTTTATCTGGAAAAAGTTAAATAATAAAAAGAGTAATTAATTAATTGGAAAAAAATGATTAATTAAAAATTAATTCTAAATAAAAACTAATATTTTTGATATTTTTAAGGAAAAAGATTTGGAGTCCAATCCTAGATTCTAATTGATTTTATTTTTAAAGAAAACAAATCAAAATAATTAAATCAAACTAATTTACAAAATTAATTTTAATAAAAAAAAACCTAAATTCTATTTTTTGTGATTTTATTGATTTATGATTAAATAAAAATAATAATTTTTTGAAATAATTAAAATAACAAGGAAGAAATAGAAAATAAAATAAAATTAAAAAATATAGTCATGGGCCTGTTACTGTTACCAGCCTGGAGGTGTGAGTGGCAATTTGCTAAGCCCAATTGGCTGATGGCCCAATTGTCCAGCGTGTGATTCAATGAAGTCTGCCTCTGAGGGTCCACCATGGGGGTGAATTGTTGGGCGCTGGATCTGGATCTGAGATGATCTGATGGTGGTGAATCTTGAGCGTATGGTGTATGTATGGGGGTGTCATGCACTGGAACCTACAAGAAATATTCAGAAAATAACAAAATGCTGGACTTGAGACTCGAACCCAGGTCCTCTCTCTTCCAAACACGCTGCCTTTACCAATTGTGCCACCGGATCATTTGTTAATATAATCAAACAAATAAAATATAAAGCAAGTAAAGTAGTATTTCCAAAAAAACGCGCATGATTCAGATCTTCAAATGTGAGTCTGCCACATCACTCATCTTCTCCCCAGAGCTGTTGTTTTTTACCTCACTTTTACCTATGGACTGCATCCATTACTATAACTTATAGCAACAGATCAAGCCTCACTAAAGCCCCCTGCAAAAATCAAAATTCTCAAAATATGCAATATAAATTAATGGTAAGGCTATGAATCAACTCGTTTTGATCCCCTGAATATGATGATGGCATTGGTTTGTCCCAATTATGTCTAAATCAGAAAGCCCCGATTTGAAGCTTGGAACCCTAGAAATGGTATCCTTTGATTCCTGCACTTAAAACTCAATCAAACAAATCACAAAGCATAGAAACCTTATGATAAACAAAAGGGCATGGTTAAATTTCATTGAAAACGCATGTATGCATGTAGTCGAAAATAAAAAAGGTTGGAGAACCGAGTTATGGATTTTACAATTCTGAATGTTATGGTCACTTGTGAATGTCTGGAATTGATCAGAGGAACTCACTGAAGCTGTTTGTGATCTTGGAATGACTTGAATCAGTCTATGGAGGAATATGTGATCAACATTTTTTTGACAAAAATTTGAAGTTGATTCTTTTGTTTTCACGACCCAAAACCCTTTCTTATGCTTTGGAAATGTTCTGTACATATCATGGAATGATTTAGGTCAACAAAAACTGATCATATCTTTGCAAATTATGGAGATTTCATTCTTTGCCTCGTATGATTTGTTTCCAAAATAGACCAAATTAAGATCTTTTCCAATCAATTAGCTTTTGCACGAATTTGGATGGTTTGCTAGCTGTTCATTGACTCATAATATGCTCATAAAATTAAATCTTGGATTTTATTTCATTATTCTACTATTAAAATTGATTTATTTTGATTTAAATGGATAAAAAATAAAAATAAAAAATAAAAAAAATAAAATATTAAGTGGATAAGCTCAGGGGTTGTGGGCCATCTTAGGAACAAGTTTCAAACAAGAAAACATGGGCCCATTTGGAAAAAAAGTCATTTTGATCAATGTTGACTTCATGCACATTTCCAAAAATTGGTCAACTTTGACAATACATATCTCCCTCAATTTTAACCCTAAGAGGGTGTTATTGGACTTTTTAGAAATCCTAGGATGTCCACTAAATAACCCTTTTGGTTTCTTCTCAATTGGATCTTCCATTTTCAATGAAGAAACTTTGACCCAAAAGGTGTTTTTGTTGACTTTTTGAAATGACCTATAATGTCTGAATTCATATCTTTTCATGAGTGCATTTTTTTGAACTTGATGGCTGAAGATGAGTTGTAGGGAATTGCATCTTCTTCAAAATGAGCCTTGGATGAGAAATTTCTGATAAAGCATGAGAAAGTTATGTCTGGTCAAAGTTTGGTTGACTTTTCTTATAGAAACCCTAATTTAACAACTTTTGAGTTTTGATGAATTTGGGGCATTCCTTGAGGAATCATGATCAATCCTTGATAAAATGATGGATATCACTTCAAAATGTTGATTTTGACCAAAAATCTTGAAGTTTGACTGTATGTGGATCACAATTGACTTTTGACCTAATACAGTTGATTTTCAGGCATCTGAGGAGTTGACTGAGAAAACTTGTTGTGCAAGGCATGGAACTTAGCATGGATTGTCTTGAGAACATATTAGGGCAATGGAGACCAATTGGGACCCTTGGAACTCAAACATTTTGATGAAAATGGAAACCCTAGTTTGAGGCTCATAGTCTTAGGAGGAGGATTTGTCTGGTCAATCCTTAGGCATCCTTGGGCAAGTTGAGAACCTCTAGGAGTATATTTTGAGTAAAAATGAAAGGGTAAATTTTGAGATACAACAGCTGCCCCTGTTCAATCTTCTTATACCTGAGGATGTAGATTGGCTTGTCTGCCTTTCGTGATCTGAAGGTGGAAGATGATTGAACACTAGAGTGCCCAGAAATTTGCACTTGCATGAAGTAATACTGATTGGTGATATCGGGAACAGGCTTACAGATGCCATTTGGAAGTCGACAGAGAATCGTCTAGGATGGGCTTAAAGATGCCATCCAGAAAAGATATCGGTTGCATAAGAGATTCCTTTGCAATAATTTCTGCACCTGCCGTTGAGGAGGACTTCGCTGGGGAATGTTGATTTATGTCTTGGGAAATAGAGTATAAGAGCTTTGATTGTCCATTACTCTACTGGGGAATGAACTCTTGATTCAGGAGGTGGAAGTAAACTACATATCTGGTCAGGGTCTAGGCTGCATCGCGGCTTACTGGGGAAATGTGAAATCGTCCGTGCTTGGTCGGGTCCAGGTCTTACAGTGTTGTAAACTGTTGTTTGGAGATAAGAGAGAAGGAACCTGGATAGTATGGTTGCTTCGAAATGAAAGCCTGCATAGTAGGGCTATAAGAAGGAACCTGGGTCGTAGGGTTTCTTTGAAATGAAATCCTGGATAGTAGGGCTATGAGAAGGAACCTGAGTCGTAGGGTTACTTCGAGATGAAAGCCTGGATAGTAGGGCTTATGGGAAGGAACCTAGGTCGTAAGGTTACTTCGAGGTGAAAGCCTGGTTAGTAGGGATTACGGGAAGGAACCTGGGTAAGGTTGCTTCGTGAGGAATTTGGGTAAAACTGCATCTGAACCGAGAAGGAACCCGGGTAAGGTTGCTTCGTGAGGAGTTTGGGTAAAACTGCATCTGAACGGAGAAGGAACCTGGGTAAGGTTGCTTCGTGAGGATTTTGGGTAAAACTCCATCTGAACCGAGAAGGAACCTGGGTAAGGTTGCTTCGTGAGGAGTTTGGGTAAAACTGCATTGGGAAATTGTAAGGAGGAACCTGGGTAGGGTTACTTCAGGATAAGTCTGTGTAAAACTTCAAGAGGAACCCGGGTATGGTTTCTTTGTGATGAGTCTGTGTAAAAATTCAAGAGGATCCTGGGTAAGGTTGCTTTGTGATGAGTCTGTGTAAAACTTCAGGAGGAACCTGGGTAAGGTCACTTCGGGATAAGTTCATGTAAAACTTCTGGAGGAACCTGGGTAAGGTTGCTTTGTGATGAGTCTGTGTAAAACTTCAGGAGGAACCTGGGTAAGGTCACTTCGGGATAAGTTCGTGTAAAACTTCTGGAGGAACCTGGGTAAGGTTACTTCGGGCTAAGTCTGTGTAAAACTTTAGAAGGAACCTGGGTAAGGTTACTTTGTGATGATTTTGCATAAAACTTCAGGAGGAACCTGGGTAAGGTTACTTCGGGATAAGTCCGTGTAGGGCTTTAGAAGGAACCTGGGTAAGGTTACTTTGGGCTAAGTCTGTGTAAAACTTCAGGAGGAACCTGGGTAAGGCTACTTCTGGATAAGTCCATGTAGGGCTATAAGAAGGAACATGGGTAAGGTTACTTTGTGATGCATAAAACTTCAGGAGAAACCTGGGTAAGGTTACTTCGGGATAAGTCCGTGTAGGGCTTCAGAAGGAACCTGGATTGTAGGGCTACTTCATGATGAGTTCGTGTGAAACTTTATTTGGAAATGTATGAGAAGGGACCCGTGTAATATTTTTCAAGATAAACCCGTGTGAAGCTGTATAGAAGAGAAATCCGTATAAGATTGCTTCGTGATAAACCCGTGTAAAGCTGCATTTGGTCGCGCAGATGATTACTCTGTTTAGTTTCAGGAGCTAATCTTGGACCTGCTGGAAATTGTTGATGATAACCATCTTTCCTGAAAAGGTACTAGGATTAATTATATGTGATGCATGAAATGCATTGTGTGATGATGTTCTCAAAATAAACGAGATTATGCTATTATGCAATATGTGTGCGCATGTCATGATGTATGAACACAAGATCCTATTGTGACATATTCGAGACTGGGAAAATAAATCCCTGGCTACTGCTGGAGAGTATTGGAAATAGAATTCCTGACTGTTGTAGAAAACCGTGGTTCTTCTACTTCTACTGGGGATGGTGAACGGAGATGACTATGCTGGAGATTCGCTCCTTGTTTACGGATATTCTGTCGGGGGAGAGGCTATGCTTGAGAATAACTCTACGGGTGAATAACTCTGTTGGGGATGAGCTTCCGCATTTATAGAAATAAACTCTGCTCGGGAGAGAACTATATGAACCGCTTGCGATTACAAAATTCAGCTGGGGAATATAGACGTCGGCTCTCCGAAAGAGCTTTGTTGGGGAAAGTAACTCTTGTTTGGGGAAGCAGAGATTAAAACTTTGGTTACCTCTACTATGTGGGGAGTGTAGATGTTACTGGGACGCATGTTGAGGATACGACAATGACTTTGCATCAGGACTTTTCTGCCCCTGTACCTACTGGAGAAAGTGCCTGCGGAGGCCTTGTGGATTGAGTGTTATCCCAACTTGTGAGGTGCTTGGTAACTTCCAATCAGAATGCTGAGTCTCCTACTGATATGTAAGTGACAAGATGATGGTACATAGTCGTACACTTTAATCCCTAACTTTTTCCTGGACTGTCTTTTCATATTTTCAGTCCACCGGGATACCCTTTTTTGCCCACGCCGCCTTTTCAGGTTTTCGACTTGTCGAGTGTACAGTTTTTTCCATATGTATATCCCTAACTTTTGCCCAAACCTTTTTTTGTTCGCCGGGATGCCCTTATTCCTGCCTAGGGCAATCAACCTAGCGGGTCTTTTTCATGCGTGGTCTTTTCCGACCATGTCTTCGTTCTCAAGATGTAGGGAGTTGTCACTGTCCATAGTGTTCTGTTGTAGTACTGTCAAGATTTTTTTTTATGGCACATGATTCGCTGCTGGAATGCGTGCGTAATGCCCCAAGTGATTTAGATGGAGATCTGTCCCTGGTTATTTGGCACTCTTAGAGAGACTGCCCCAAGTGTGTTAGACATCATGTCCTGCCCCTTGCTTATGGAAGACCTGTTGTTGGAAGTGTCTTTCCTGCTGAGGTGGTTCTGTCCATTGAGAGGATGTCTGTTCATTGAATATCCATTGTGTGGATTCCTCTGCTGTGAAACAATTAGTCATATGCAAACAATGTCGTTTAAAGAATGCAAAACTCATGTCTGTCTTGAATTTTTTTTTTTGAAAATGTGTTTTGTGTAGTAAAACAAAAATTGCAAGAATGTAATATCAACTCAGGATTCGTAACAAGTCCTACAGGAGTCAGGATACCATTGTAACAGTATGCTCTCAAACTAACCCATGCTTCAGCTAGGACTTTTGAGGGTTATAACGTGGCCTGGTTCACAGTTTATGAAACAAAGGATAAAGGCTCAAAATTTATTTGTACCCACCCCTTCTTTGTGATGTCCTTCAGTCCTATGCTCAGTTAATCGCGCGTTTAAGATCCCAGTTGAGTTCTAGAGTATTATATTTGATGTTCCGGTGATGGTTCGGATACTTGAAGTTTATTTGAAAAAGGCAGTCATCCTTTTTGTCGAGGATTTGTAGGACCTCTTTCTTTTTGATTTTATTGTCCCTGTCTTTTGCTTGAACTGTTTCTTTTTTGTGATTACAGTCAGCGGGATTCCCTCGTTTTTTTCTTAAGTCTCCTTCATAGGTTTTGACTTAACGGGCTTTTATTTTACAAAATAATGACTGTCTGTCTTGACGATTATTGTGGAACCATCACCATCTTTTGACTTGGAAGGACGTCTTCGAGGCCATTCATTGTACGCGAAGCGGAAGATCACGACTGAAGGCGCCTCTGAATTAACCGAGAAAACTACCATGCCCCAGGTTATGATTAAGGTTTTTAATTTGTGTGAAAGAAAAACTCCTACTTCTTTGGCTCAAAGGGGTTGACTAGGGATTATCTTCCTTATAACTCCACTATTTGGGATTTGAAACAACGTCTGTACATCGTTAGCAAGGTATGTTCAAAAGCATACTGTAGAGATTATGGTATTGTTTTCGTCATCCTCCCTCTAAGGCTTAGAGTTTTTAATCGAGAGTTGAATATCACAAAAAGGAAGTATAAAGCAGTTTAAGCATAGTGAAAATAGATTAATTCATGACAAACATGTGTAATGCATTAATGAAATAACAAAGTTTTGACATGACAATAATTGTTCGAATAAGCAAATAAAATACAACTTGAGAATTAAATGAACAATAATGCTTCCAATCCTAGCCATGTTTTGGCAAGGGAGCGGTGATCACGTTGGGAGTCTCAAGAGGGTCGAATTCAATCTCCTTGGCATCAATCATATTCTGAATCTTGTATTTCAGTTACCAACAATCGTTAGTATCGTGCCCCGGGCTTCCAGAATGATAAGCACACCTTGCATCTGGATTGTAGTTAGGAGAGGAAGTCTTAGGGTTCGGATGAGGGTTTATCACCATAATCAGATTCATCTTCAACATGTGTTGCAATTCTTGTGATAATGGCATGTTGATTTGGGTGAACTGCATTTGAGGTCTTTCTACCCTTGGCTGATTGTTTCGTTGTTGAGTAGCCGTAGGCCTAAGTATCATTACAGCCCCTACCGTTGGACAACGCTCAACTCTGCTCTGACCTCTTGAGTTATACATGGCATTGACCTCCTTCTTACCTGTGAATGGATTCTTTGTAGTACTCGAAGAGGTGTCTTTCTAGATTTTTCTGCTCCGAATCCCAGCTTCTACCCTTTCTCCAGTCAATATCAGCTCGGTGAAACCAGCTGAGGAGCTACCAATCAAGTGATTGAAGAATGGACCAGACAGCGTCCCAAGAAACATGTCAACCAACTCCCTATTAGACAAAGGGGGTTGGACTCTGCTTGCCAGATCTCTCCACTTCTGCACATAGTCCTTGAAACCTTCGCTTGCACCCATGGACATACTCTGGAGTTGAGTACGGGTAGGGGCAAGGTCAGCGTTATATTGATACTGCTTATAAAAATCATCAACTAGATCTTCCAAGTTGTGGACATTGGCTCCGTCCAACTGATAGAACCACTCAAGCTGAGTCCCAGGCAGACTTTCCTGAAAGAAATGGACCCACAAGTTCCTATCAGCGGTGTGAGGCTGAATCTTCCTCACATAGGAACGAAGATGAACCTTAGGACATGACACCCCATCATACTTCGCAAATACCGGAGCCTTGAAATTCTGTGGGATGACTACCCCAGATATCAAACCCTGCTCTTCAAAATCCAGCCCTAGTATTCTTTGGATCTCCATCGCTCTCAGACGATCCTCTAACTGTTTGTACATGTCCTCAGCCGGGGGATACTGTTCATCATTGTAGTCAGATTAATCCTCAGAAACTCTTGGCCTAGGGTCTTCCTCCCTTGTTTCTCCCTCTTGGTTCTTTCCTTCTTTGGATGAAGAGGTCAGATCAACCGTTTACTTCAACGGTCCCCTAAATATTCTGCCCAGATTCAGGACACCGACGGTCTTCTTCTTCTTCTCTTTCAGAATAAGACCTTCAAATCTTCCTGCCCCTTAGCTAAGGCTATGAACATTTGCTGAAATTGGGCATTTTGTTCTTGTAGATCCTAGATGCTTTATTCAGAAGACATTATTGCTGAAATAAATAGCGAAGAAGATGAGAAACCTATTATGGTACATGTTTATGCAATGTCATGGATGATATGCGTATGCAATGATTTCAAGGATTCTTAAAATCTCAAATTTGTTTAACCAAAAGGAACACACGTTAATTGTATTAATAAGTTCGAATTATTAAAAAGGGTGCCCTTTAGGCTTACAATCAAATAACACTTAAAGAAAAATAAAATTATGTCTCCTAGGAGCACATCCTCTTTGGTGAAATGTAGGCGTTTATATTCCTTTCTTCATGAAGTAACCTAGTGAGTTCCAGGACCTTCTTCTTGCTGGCATAAAATTGAGTTTCAAACGTATCCCGCTCCTCTTTGAGTTGAACCCAGGATTTTTGTAATTCCTCATGATTAGTTGGCATGTCAGGATGGAGAACAAGATAAGAAGTGTCTCCTTCACCAACCGGTTCCATAATCATAGGTAGGATGGCGGGGTAAGGCATCATAATAATTTGGGCGCGCGCTCGTACCCATATGAGATAAGGCTCAAGAGGGATGGAATTCTTGTGCCCCAGTGTCTTGCTATCAACTCTATGTACCATGCCCCAAGCTCACATGAACCTTTTTCAGTAACCCTGAGCATCATTCTCATAGTCTAAGGTAATTCCTTACATAAGTGTATCATGAGGACCATCCCTTCTTGCATAACCAAGCTGTCGCGGTGCCAAACAAGGGTTATAAGTGATTCCTCCCCTAATGCCTAAGAGAGGGACATTAGGGAATTCACCACAACAATCGATGATGGTAACATCTTCCGAGGACCGTGAACACCAATGAATGTCTGAATATGTGAAAGACATCAGCCTATGAGACCATTTCATACCCTACTTATTCTTCAAAATAGACCTGGGTAGGTGTGAAATAAACCACCTAGCCAATAGAGGGGTGCAACACATGAGGGTCTCCCTTCTCTTTAGAGTGCGATCATGCAGAGAGTGTAGAATATCCCCAAGTAATGTAGGCACCGGATTATGAGACAGAAAAACCTTAATCACATTTACATCTACGAGTTAGTCCGTGTTAGGGAATAGTACCATCCCGTAGATGAGGAGTGCCAATACCTCTTCAAAAGCTTCTAAATCTAGGGTATCCCAAAAATAGTGAGCCTTCTCGAATAAAAATTTAACCGGGATTCCTTGGACCATTCCCCTATTTTCCCCAATTTGTCACTACATCGGACCATTGTAAGGACAAAGCTCAAGCAATCTATTCAAGTTTTGGATGTCTTTCCATACCGTTGAAAGGTAATTGATCAAGAATAGGTACCCCCAATAACCGAGAAAATTCCTCCATAGTAGGCACTAGCTGGTAATCCGGGAAGGTGAAACAGTGGTGCAAAGGATCAAAGAACTGAAATAGCACTTTTAACAACTCTTCATCAGGTTTTGAAGTGACCAAGTTGAGAAGCCGACCATGTTTTTTAGTGAAGGGAGAGCTTTCAGGAACCCTTAGTGCTAAGTCCTTTAGTTGAGGAGGTACTTTCACAAGGTTGATCTGGATAGTGTTCCTGCGGGCGGATACCATGTCCTACAAAACAAAGCAAAGACAAGCCCTAGAAAATCCTTGAAATGGTTAGTATGATATGCCATGCTTATGATGTCATGATTATGCTAGGAAATCACATGTATAGCAAGTAACACACAAGTCACACCAAGTCCTTAGGTTTAAAGCCTGCATGAGTTTTAAGGTCATACCCTCTTGAAGCTGGATTGGTTCAACCTGTCCTATAAATAGTAACCGGGTTATAAGGGATCTCAATATCACAAATCTTTCCCCCAAGCTTCGTTCAATAGGAGATTGACTCGCAACCAAACAAAACTCAGGAGTCAAACCTCAATGAGTGTAGCATCGAGTATCTGTCGACCTTGGGAATACACCAAAGCCGGCCATCTCGCTATGTCCTACTGGCCAAGTTGTGCAATTAAAGGTTCTAAGATCAGTTGATGCTTTATGACACCACGCAGTGGCCCCGTATTCTCCTTGATTGACTCAAGGGCTACCAGTACCAACCAAAGTGTCGCATTAATGTAGCTACTGCTTCAACCGTGTCGATATACCCCGTACAGTTCCTTCACAGTTTATTGCTACTTACCTAAAAGGAATTCCCCCGATCCGGGTTTAGGATCCAAATAACCCAAACAAATACCCTTAAAAGTAAATCAAACAAGACAAACTAAAGAAGCAATTAAGAATGACCTAAATCCTAAGGTGTACCCCACTTTTTATTTGTCCCCAGCAGAGTCGCCAGTTCTGTGATACGGTGGCAGAACTGACTGTTAATACTGGTTTGTATTTTTTGTTTGCAAATGTTACTGTAAGCAAGAGTCGCCACCGACTTTTATTTCATCCAACAAAGGAAAATGAAAAAGAACAGAAAAAACCTTTTTCGAGATGTTTCTGAGTACGGGGGTAGATTATAGAAAGGGAAGGTGTTAGCACCCTTTCTATTCGTGGTTTTCCACGGGCTCTTAGGTACTTGCTCATTTTGAAATTGCTTGTGTGTGTTTTGAAAAGTTTTTTTTTAACTTCGTGATAACCCTTGTATCTGTCCTCAAGCGTGTGACGAAGTTGTTTTTGAAAACTATTTCAAAAGTGTTTGTGAAAAAGTTTTTTGTTGTTTTGAGCAAGTACTTAAGATTTTCTACCTACTCGAAAAAAGACTATTCATTCTCGTTTCCTTTAGATAGCGCTATCCTACTATTAAGGAGTAGGTAGCCCCATCGTTGGAGTTAAAGGGACATTCGAAGGGACAATTACGGTCACAAAAGTAATGGTTAGGAAACTTTAGTAATTACCCTAGAGTCTTAAAGATCTTTCCGAGGCAACATTCGAATGAGTCATTTTTTATCTTTTGGGACTAGAGGAAGACCACTAAAATTCCATATGCTTCATGACCGTTTACCGAAGGCAACCAGAGTGGGATAAACCCAAGGAGTGAACACGTGCATGTGTTATTTTTCAGTTTATTTATCTTTGCACAATTAAGGTGATCTACTGTTTTAATTTCATTTGTCTTTTGCATGCAAGCCTATTAGCCATTCATCTAAGCAGTTTATTGTGCGGAAAATAAATTTCAGAAAGATAAGGGTTCCTAAACTATTACAAGGCTTTGGGGCAATTACATAATTAGATACAAAAATTTAAACCTAATTAAACTATTACAAATCAGGAGCAATTACATTAATTAGGAAAATAATGAAATAAACGCGCACGACAAAATTAAATACGGAACTAAAATTAAATTCAAAGATATTTAATTAGTAAATAGAGAAAGGTATTTTTTTGGATTTTATCTGGAAAAAGTTAAATAATAAAAAGAGTAATTAATTAATTGAAAAAAAATGATTAATTAAAAATTAATTCTAAATAAAAACTAATATTTTTGATATTTTTAAGGAAAAAGATTTGGAGTCCAATCCTAGATTCTAATTGATTTTATTTTTAAAGAAAACAAATCAAAATAATTAAATCAAATTAATTTACAAAATTAATTTTAATAAAAAAAACCTAAATTCTATTTTTTGTGATTTTATTGATTTATGATTAAATAAAAAAAATAATTTTTTGAAATAATTAAAATAACAAGGAAGAAATAGAAAATAAAATAAAATTAAAAAAGATAGTCATGGGCCTGTTACTGTTACCAGCCTGGAGGTGTGAGTGGCATTTGCTAAGCCCAATTGGCTGATGGCCCAATTGTCCAGCGTGTGATTCAATGAAGTCTGCCTCTGAGGGTCCACCATGGGGGTGAATTGTTGGGCGCTGGATCTGGATCTGAGATGATCTGATGGTGGTGAATCTTGAGCGTATGGTGTATGTATGGGGGTGCCATGCACTGGAACCTACAAGAAATATTCAGAAAATAACAAAATGTTGGACCTGGGACTCGAAACCAGGTCATCTCTCTTCCAAACACGCTGCCTTTACCAACTGTGCCACTGGATCATTCGTTAATATAATCAAACAAATAAAACATAAAGCAAGTAAAGCAGTATTTCCCAAAAAACGCGCGTGATTCAAATCTCCCAATGGGAGTCTGCCACATCACCCATCTTCTCCCCAGAGCTGTCGTTTTTTACCATACTTTTACCTACGGACTGCATCCGTTACTATAGCTTATAGCAACGGATCAAGCGTCACTAAAGTCCCCTGCAAAAACCAAAATTCTCAAAATATGCAATATAAATTAACGGTGAGGCTATGAATAACCTCATTTTGGTCCCCTGAACACGATGGTGGCATTGGTTTGTCCCAATTATGTCTAAATCAGAAAGCCCCAATTTGAAGCTTGGAACCCTAGCAATGGTATCCTTTGATTCCCGCACTTAAAACTCAATCAAACAAATCAGAAAGCATCGAAACCTTATGATAAACAAAAGTGCATGGTTACATTTCATTGAAAACACATGTATGCATGTAATTGAAAATCAAAAAGGTTGGAGAACCGGGTTATGGATTTTACGATTTTGAATGTTATCGTCACTTGTGAATGTCTGGAATTTATTAGAGGAACTCACTGAAGCTGTTTGTGATCTTGGAATGGCTTGAATCCGTCTATGGAGGAATATGTGATCAACACTTTTTTGGAAAAAAATTAAAGTTGATTCTTTTGTTTTCACGACCCAAAACCCTTTCTTATGCTTTGGGAATGTTCTGTATATATCATGTAATGATTTAGGTCAACAAAAACTGATCATATCTCTACAAATTATGGAGATTTGATTTCATTCTTTGCCTTGTATGATTTGTTTCCAAAATAGACCAAATTAAGATCTTTTCCAATCAATTAGCTTTTTTACGAATTTGGATGATTTGCTAGCTGTTCATTGACTCATAATATGCTCATAAAATCAAATCTTGGATTTTATTTCATTATTCTACTATTTAAATTGATTTATTTTGATTTAAATGGATAAAAAATCAAAATAAATAATAAAAATAATAAAATAATAGGTGGATAAGCTCAGGGGTCGTGGGCCATCTTAGGAACAAGTTTAAAACAAGAAAACATGGGCCCATTTGGAAAAAAAAGTCATTTTGATCAATGTTGACTTCATGCACATTTCCAAAAATTGGTCAACTTTGACAATACATATCTCCCTCAATTTTAACCCTAAGATAGTTTACTTGGACTTTTTAGAAAGCTTAGGATGTCCTCTAAACAAACCTTTTGGTTTCATCTCAATTGGATCTTCCATGTTCATGTAAGAAACTTTGACCCAAAAGGTGTTTTTGTTGACTTTTTGAAATGACCTATAATGTCTGAATTCATATATTTTCATGAGTGCATTTTTTTAATTTGTGGGATGAATATGAGTTGTAGGGAATTGCATCTTCTTCAAAATGAGTCTTGGATGAGAAATTTCTGATAAAGCATGAGAAAGTTATGCCTGGTCAAAGTTTGGTTGACTTTTCTTATAGAAACCCTAATTTAGCAAATTTTAAGTTTTGATGAATTTGGGGAATTCCTTGAGGAATCATGATCAACCCTTGATAAATGATGGATATCACTTCAAAATGTTGATGTTGACCAAAAATGTTGAAGTTTGACTGTATGTGGATCACAGTTGACTTTTGACCTAGTATAGTTGATTTTCAGGCATCTGAGGAGTTGACTAAGAAAACTTGTTGTGCAAGGCATGAAACTTGGCATGGATTGTCTTGAGAACATATTAGGGCAACGGAGACCAATTGGGACCCTTGGAACTCAAACATCTTGATGAAAATGGAAACCCTAGTTTGAGGCTCATAGTCTTAGGAGGAGGATTTGTCTGGTCAATCCTTAGGCATCCGTGGGCAAGTTATGGACCTTTAGGAGTATATTTTGAGTAAAAATGAGAGGGAAAATTTTGAGGTACAACAGCTGCCCCTGTTCAATCTTCTTATACCTGAGGATCTAGATTGGTTTGTCTGCCTTTCATGATCTGAAGGTGGAAGATGATTGAACACTAGAGTGCCCAGAAATTTGCACTCGCATGAAGTAATACTGATTGGTGATATCGAGAATGGGCTTACAGATGCCATTTGGAAGTCGACAGAGAATCGTCGGAGATGGGCTTAAAAATGCCATCCATAAAAGATATCGGTTGCATAAGAGATTCCTTTGCGAGAATTCCTGCACCTGCTGTTGAGGAGGACTTCGCTGGGGAATGTTGATTTATGTATTAGAGATAGCTAAAAAACCTGTTTTCATTAATAAAGGAAGGATTACATTTGAAGTAAAATTTCAAAAGATCCTAAACTAATAAAATAGGAAAACATCTAGATCTCGTGGATCCTAAAGAATCCCATCTGAATAAGAACTAAATGCTACTTATAGCTTGAGTTTCCTGATTTCCTTTTCATATAAAGCTTCCATCTCAGTCTTCTCAGCCACCAACTGATCAATAACTTTCTTCCATGCATTAGGATCAGGGGTAACATTTATCAAATCTTCATGCTTCCTCTTCCTTTCCCTAGCATATTTCTTAAGCATTGCATTCTCCTGACAAAGTTTCTCATCCTTCTTAATAAGTCATCCATCTTGAAGAAAGAGTACACCCTCCCGCTCTTTTAACTGCTTCTTCAATTCCCGCTTCTTCAATTCCTGCTTCTTAAGCTCTGTGTCATGGGACTTTCTATCCCAAGTATCTCTTTCTAGCTTCATCCTTGCTAAATCCTCTTGACCTTCCTCCATGTTTTCAATAGGGATGGTAGGTGTTCTTGTCACTATTGAAAACATGGTCCTCTCATAAGCATAAGGCATCTTGAGCTCCCTTGCACTCTCCTTCACCCAACGAGTATAAGGTTCTATAGCTACATAATTCTTATTTCTAAGCTATCCCTTTTTATTTTCTATGGATATTACCTCAATCATTCACCATCCTCCTTTTCAACCCTTGTATGTCTTTCCCTTCTTGGCAGAATAAACCTCCCGACCAAATGCCTTTAGGTTTATCTTCCATGGCATACCCAAGTTAGCGACGTGACAGAGTCGGATTATAGTTGATTTCTCCTTGTGTACCAATAAGAGGCACATTTCAGAACTCTCCACAACTATCAATAATCTTAACACCATTATAAACTATGGAATACTAGGTAAGATCTACACTGGCAAGAGACATGCGCCTTTGAGACCACTTCAACCAACCCTTGTTTTCCTTGAAGATAGGACAATGCGGCAAGTGCAAAATAAACCACTTATACAACAAAGTTAAACAACATACAATAGTCTTGTTACCCTTGGAAGTCCTATGATGGATAGAGAAATAAGTGTCACCAAGCAAGATAGGAACAAGATTACCAATCAAGAAGATCCTAATGGAATTAACATCAATAAAGTTGTTAATGTTAGGGAAGAGAACTGATCCATAGACGAGTAAGGCTAAAATGGCCTCAAATGCAGTCATGCTACCAGCTTGAGCAAAATGAGAAGCCTTCTTAACAATAACCTCTGAAGTCAAACTTTGGATACCTTATTTGACAATGAGATTGACATCTATATCAGATTTCTCTAAGTGGATAGCTGCTGAAATGACTTGTGATTTGGGAATCACCTTAAAACTACTAAAAGGAATCTCATCTGACACTACAAAACCCACAAGATAGGTGTTGCACCCCAAAATTTTCCCTCTTATTTATAACCCCAAACAACTTATTTTCCATCATTATACATACTCATTCATTGCATTGATTTCATAGTCATGGGATCAAGGGTTTGTGTTGATAACCTTCCTAAATCAAGCATAAGAGGATTATGGTTCAAATGACCAGAAGGAGAAGAAAGTCTCTATGGTATGATGACATTCAATCTACAATGGTGCAATACATTTCAAGATGCTTCAATACTATCATTGGTCCACCCGAGGTTGATCTTTTTGAGCAAATCATGGTTTTATGATGCACAACACCTCTAGGAGTATACATGTTCATTATTGATCATCATAAGACATTTCAAGGATTCAGATTGATTAAAAGTGAAGGATTTGACCTAGTTGATTAGAATGTCAACAAAAGTCAAAGTATAGTCAAAATAGTGGAATTATGGTCAACAATGATATTTTTCATCAATGTTCTCAAAATCAAGTTTGATTAGTCAAGAAAAGTCAAGGAGTCAACAAAATCAATCAAAAAAACTAATTTGGTGAAATTAGGAAGTTAGTGAATTTTTTGTAAGTATAGAAAGTTGCATATTCATATGGCCATGTTTCAAGACCAATATTTCACTCAATTGTTGTTGAAAATTGGTAAACTTGTGATCAAGGAAGAGAGGAAATTTCCTACTACAACTTTGTAGAAGGAATCATGTCCAAAAAGTGGCTAGATCAGAAGTTATAAAGATGGAAAGTCATGAGCTCATTGAGTTTTGAGTGTAGACACTTAATGAAATTCAGACTAGTGTCAATATGACCAGGTGGCTGACTCCGAGTCTAATTCTCATATTATTCATGGAATTATTCTAAATGGTACTCGACTACAAAAGTGACAATCTCTTTGCTAGCTACAAGTTTGAAAAAGAGAATGATCCAAGATCATGCATTGTTCAGAAGATATAAGATCATGAAGTAGGAGTTTCAATGTTTTTTGAATACATGACACTTAGTGGAAATCTTGAAGAGTTTCTCTGATGATTAAGGCATGACTTGATTGAAAATTTACATGGTGATACAAGTTTCCATTCACAATTTTTCCAACTACAAGATTGGTCTATCAATTTTTTACTTTCCAATGACATCAAGATTGTCTCATTTGGTTCAGTATTGAAAGAATTAGAGAGCCAAGAAGTGAGGAAGATGAAATGGATAGTTTGATATTTAACTTAATGAAACTTCAAATGTTCTTATCAATTTTGACATGACCATTTCATGGTCATTTTTAAGGATTACACATGTTTTTCTTCAACCCGATGCCAACACCAAAATTGTTCCATGAAATCTTCTCTTTCAGTTGACACCAGGATTATGTCATTTGGAAGTTTGGATGTCAAGGTAGAAGCTCATGAAGTTAGCTATTTGGCCACGAGTTTAGCAGTATAACTTGGTCAAATTATACATTAAGAAGCATTTGCATGCAGAGCTTGAGTATTAATGTTGCAGCAGGCACATATGCCTCAAATAAGATATGCTTCCAAAACTTGTAGGCTAAGCTTTGTATACACCATACACTATAATGCTCCCTCCCTCATGTGATCAAATAATAACAAGGCTGCATAAGAAGAGGAGATCCATAAATCTCCTCATTCCACATCTTCTCTATATTTTCCTTCTCATCAATTCAATTCACAAAAAAAAAAAATTGATAGAGCTTGGCAAACACGCGCTTGAGCTTCTCTTTATAAGGGCATCATCATTCAGTTAGGACGGTGACAGTTAGTTACAACACCATAACAAACTCTCTCTCTCTCTCTCTCTCTCTCTCTCTCTCTCTCTCTCTCTCTCTCTCCCTTCAACCACAACAAACTCTTTCTCTCATCTTCAATAAGCTCACTCTCTTCCTATCATCTTCGTGAGCAGCAAGTTCTTTCCTCTCATATTCCTGAGCAACAAGTTCTCTTCCTCTCATCTTCATAAGCAACAAAACTCTCTTTCTCTAATCTTCATCAATACGAAACTCCTTCTGACTCTCTCGTCCTCAGCACAAGGATCAAGAACTAGGGTTTCTAAAGCTCATTGTATCGTTGCAAAGAGGAGACAGACCTTGAACCTTCGTCAGGTATGCTTTCTCGACCTTTGTCTTAGCATGTAGTTATTTTTTTATGCTAGGACATTCATTGCATTTGGAAGCCCTGGGAATACACGGGCATTGGAGCTAGGCTCAACATTTGCTTGTTAGCTTTAAACATGAGTTTTCGGTTTTCAGATCTTGTTTTCTTGCAAAGATTTCTTTGTAATAGAGTATGTTTTAGACAAAAATAACATTAGATTCGTGATTAGCATGCAAACATGAGCCAGGACGTGTTGATAGCTTCTTTTAATACCAAGATTTTAGGAATTTTGATCACATAGGGCGTCGGAGAAGACGACCGGAGCTTTGCTCCGGCGTCTGGTTTGACTCAGTTTTGAACCTATACCTTAGGCGCGACACTGTACTATTGGTCACGTTCAACTTCACTAATCCACCTCACCGCTTTCTTTTTTTTGTTTATTTAATGGTTTTTTTATTAGTTTGGATAATATAAAATATGATAAAAAGAGAAACAATTTATTTGTTTGGTTGTTTGGACTTAAACGCGTGTTGTACTGGGCTAAGTCCCTTTCTTCTTTACACCCTAACATAATTGGGTTGTAGTAATTCCATAACCAATTTCAGTTCATTTGGTAATTTCGGGATCACACCCATGTGTTTGATAAAACAATAATTGACACCTTTTCAATTTAATTAATAAATTCAATTTTTTTCTTCACATTAAAAATACACAAAAATATATTTTAATACTTGAGTGTCTAAAGGATTTTGTGATGATTTTTAATTACTTTTTACTTTTAATTTTGATTATTAATTCGATTAATTTGTGAAGGTTTATCTTGATAGATGTTATTGAATTGTAATCTATGGTTGGTGGTTTGTTTAAGTCCATATTAAATCAATCTTTTTTCCATGTTTACACCTATGATTTCTTAGGTTTTACTTGATGTTTTGATGTAATTTTGATGAGGTTTTAATCATTTTGTTAATTGATTTTGTGAAGCCTCGATACATGCCTAAATGTGGATATATGCTTGTGTTGAATACTTAGTTTAAGCTTGTACTTGTGAAATAGCTTAGGAGATTTTAATTGACATGGTAGTAGACACTATGACATGTTTTATGTATTAGTTCCATGATTTTTAGATCTCTTTAGGTCTTATTTTGATAATTCTTTTTGTTGCAACCAAATAACGCATAATTTCTTGACATGCTAACCTAGTTAGGAGCTTGCTTATCTTGTATTGTGTTCCATGCTTTGACAAGTGTTGAAGTGACTTCTTTTCCAAGATGTTAACATGTTTATTTGAATTTTTCCTTGATGTTTAGGTTTAGTTTGATTCATATGATAAGTGTATCATAGTGTTGGGTTCATAGGTTGATAGTTGGATACTTTTAACCTAATTTGGGGTACCTAGTTTGCATTGGTGATTACATTTCTTGTTACATTTGTTTAACATAAATACTTATGAGTTTGTTACTCACTTTTAAGTTTGTACGTATTTTATATATTTAAATTTACTTTCATGTTAATATCTGATTGAATTGTGATGTTTAAAAGCATGTTTCTTCTTGTACTTGTTGAAAATGCTTAGTGTAGGTTTGAAAATTGTGATGCATGACCCTTAGGCTTGATATTTAGGTTATGTTTACACCTTTATCCTTTAATTATGTTCTTCTAGCATGCGTAGATAACATGTTATAAATTGGTTTAAGTGTTTGATTTAGAAGTTGAAACTTGAAGCATGTTTGTGTTCTACCTTTTGGTATGCGAGTTTGGTGTATGTAAACCCTTTTGACTTTGATGATTAGGTAGATACCTTTGAGTCTTAATCCTTATTTGAATAACATTTTTATGTTGAGTTTGTTAACTCTTGAATCCTTTGTACATAATGATTGTTAATGATGTGAAAATTTGATTGCTTGTCTTACCTTTGCTAAGGTTGATTGATGATTAGGAGCATGATTAGGTGGTAACCTTAATGCTTAAACTTTGTAATGTGTCTCCATGATGTAAATGATTTACTTGCTGCCATGAGTTCATTGGAACACTTTAGAGATCTATGGGTTGATACCACAATGTGAAGTTGTTACTTCTTGATGTGAGTGGTTTATTTAAATGATTCAAAGCTTGAATTTGCTCCTCATTTTTTATACACGTCTTACCTCGAATTGATATATTTTTAATGTTTAGATTTGCTATATGTGTTATCTTAATTAAGGTAGGATAAGACTTGATCTATTTTTCTTGCATGATAACTTGATGACATGTTCACTTGCCCTATGTTTTCTACTTGTTAGTAGGATGTTGCCTTGCTAGGATGTTGCTTGTTAGTCATGCCTTGTTAGGATGTTGTTTGTTAACTTGTCTAGTTTGTCAACAAACTTCCAATCTTAGGTCTAGTATGACTTAAATGAAATTGTTAGCACCATTTCTTAGTCAAGTAATGTTTAAACCTTAGGTCAAGTAAGACTTAGGTTATCTTGTTAGCACAATTACTTAGTCAAGTAATGTTTCAACCTTAGGGGTCTTGATTCACTCTTAGTTAAGATGAATTGAGTAGACCTTAGGTTTGTAAACCAAGCATGGCAACAATTAGGTAGGATTCCCTATATATTAACTTTAGGACCACCATTGCATGATAAAAAATAGGATTGAGATCCTTTTTATTTTGGTTTAGTTATTTCATTGCATGTATGTAAAACTAAAACCGTTTTATCAAGAAAATTCTAAAACATCTAATGAATAAATATGCAAATCATATGCAACGAGCCTTAAGCAGTAGGAGAAGAATGAGGAGGTTCATTCTGAACCTTGTTCTTTCTTTCATACATAGTCTTTTGTATGATTCAAATCACAATTTTTTTTACAAATAAGTGAAGAAATAGTAGGTGCCCCTGCATTGGGATCCATTTGCTATTATCCCAACAAAATACTCAACCAATCAAAACTTCTTTTTCCAGTTGGCTTTTCTGTTGAAAACTTTCATAAAGGGTTGTTACCCATAAAAAAACACAAACAAACCAAAATCTTTGAGAATAACTAAGGTGCTCTAATTCTCTATTACACGACAGGAATACATAGGCACGAGGTTTCAAAACCGAGGAGAGAGCAATAGTTTAAGCCTTTTTTTTGTTAACAACTCATTCATGCATTCCCCTTAGCTTGTAAACATTAGATATAAACACACCATTTGATTAGAACAACAATAGTGGATCCCATGAAGTACCACTGACGTGAGGGTCCTAATACCCACCCCTCCCTTGCATAATCGACTCCCATAACCTTTCTCTTAGTTGCAATACATTGATTTCTCCTTTCTTATATTTACTCGTTGTTTTCCTTTCCCTTCTTCGGGATGAATAACATTCGATGGCGACTTCATTGTTCATTTTTTTCCTAGTTGCTCTAGGTAGCGACTTCATTGGGGACCCATTCCTAAGTGAGTTAGTCCTAACTCTTGTCTGTTTATATTCATTGGGTGTTTATTTTTATACTTTACTTGTTTATTTTATCACATGCATTGCATTTTATTTCTTTCTATAAGCTGGATATTGCTGTTGTGCTGGATATTGGATTTTATGTGTTTTCTTGGTGGGTGAGATTTTACTATTGAGGTAAAAGGCCTAATACACAAGTCGAAATTGTACACACTTAGGAACACATAGGACTAGAGTATATGTTCATAATGCCTGTGGGGTGTATGTCTCACTAGTGTGATCATGAAGTACTACGCGCATACGAGGTTCATTTGGGTACATTGTCGTCATACGTACCTCCATTATGATGATATGCTTCCACGTGGACTAAAGACTCAGTGAACCTTTTGACCATACCCAAACCAGAACAAACATGTGAGATGAGGTGGGAATTATTCTAATAGGTACAAATGCTGATCTTCATTGTACTTGGTTCCTTTGCGCTCAGAATTGGTGCCAAATCTTTGAACCTATAGCATTCAGATTATTCAGAGAAAACACAACATTTATCCAAATATTGTGGAAGCTTGATTCCATGTTAATACATTTGCATCATAACATTCACACACACAAAATATATATGTATACATATGAAAAGCTAACCTGCATGTGCATGTCATTTCCAGGGACCCGAAAGTTGTCGTCCTCATTAAGTATGACTAGCCAAGAAGGTTCAAGCATGAGGGATACCAAGGGTACATCTAGTTACAAGTTTTCTATGCTCGACCTCGTACCAATAAGAAGCTTGAGTGCACGTGTGGTTTACAAGAACCAATATATTTTCAAAGATACCTATGGTGATCTTATTTATCTATTAAACGTGAAGATTGATACAATGGCCATTGAAACCTCCTACATTTCTATGATAAGCAGTTATGGAGTTTCATGTTTCAGGACTATCAACTTGCTCCTACCTTGGAGGAGTATGCTTACTTCACTAAGATTAAGATTACAAATTATGTGCCCTTCGTCAGTGTGTTGGAGGTCGTTCAGTTGGGGGTTATCACTAGTGCTCTTTATTTGAGCATAAATGAAGTAAAATAAAGCTGGAAACAAAGGGATTATTACATGTTGCCTTCCTTTTCTATATAAGTGATTTATGTCTCACTTACCTGTGAGGGGGCCTTTTGTGGACACCAAGGTTTCCCTCAGGTGGTCTAAAAGACTGTCGGCTCTCACTTCTCATGATTTGGTATGGTTCAACCAATTTTGTAACAATGATAAAGTTATTATGAGTTGCAAGGAGTTTCCTAATGTTCCTCTCATGGGAACAAGGGGGTGATCAACTATAATCCCGCCCTCTCGCTGTGCCAGCTAGGTTATGCAATGAAATACCAACCAAAGGTTGAGGAGGTGAAAGAAAATGTTCTCTTTGGCAAATGGGAAAAACCTGAGTTGTTGAAAAGAGTAAAAGGGGCTTGGTATAAAGTTCATAGAAAGGAATGAGTTCTCTTGGGAGGAAGAGGTTTCTCAGCAGAAGCCCCATATGTGGCATGTGTCAAAGAAAGAGTTAAACTGGTCTTATTGCCTTTTCCACTAGAGGCTCAACTGTACCAACAACCTCCTGACCAACCAACTCTACCAATTCAGTACCCATTCTATACCTCGACAACGTCCATCGCATGAAACGAGCAATTAAAATAGAGTAGGAAGAGATGTGTCTGAAACCTTATGAGGCTTTTCCAAGCAAGAGAAAATTGTCTTACAGGGTTGTTAAGTTGAATGAAGAGTTCTTTGAGAAACAAAACTGGGCTGAAACATGGAAGCCAGAAAGAAACAAAAATCTGAAGGATGCCCTTGAAGACAAGAAGAAATCTTTAGATAAAGCTTAAAAGAAGATTCAAAGGAAGCGTAAAAAATGTGAGAACCTCCTAGCATCCAAGAGAAAGATGAAGAAGAAGTACAAGGCTGATATTGATAGTCTAAAGGTTCAACTCAGAGTTAAGGAAGACCAATTCAATGAAGAGCTTGCCCAACAAAAGAAGACGGATTGTCAGCTTGTTAAAAAACATGTTTTGTTGAAGAAAATCACATAGGAGAATAAAAGTCTCAAGGCTCGAATAGAAGGAAAAATAAAAGCTCCCATCGAGGTTAAGCTTGAAGAATGCAATGAGTGTGACAAGTTGATACTACATTGTTGTTATTTGGAGAGCATAATCCACAAGAAGGATCTCCTTATCCAAGGCTTGACTCAGAAGCCAACCCAGGAAGATACCAAGAAGTTGTTCGAAGAATACAAAGCTTGGAGTCGGGAGAATATGGGAGGGGAACCTTTTTCTCATGTAGAGATGGATGTTTGATCTTCATTGATGTATTTTTCTTGATATGTTGTTGAGCACCACCAGAATTGTTGGTTGGGATCATTATATTTCATGGCCTTGTCTTTGGCTCTTTTGTATGAACTTAATTATGATTTTCCTAAAAAGATGTTATGAATGAATGAGAAGTTGTTTTGATATGATTACTTTGCTTGTTGTCTATTTCTTTTCTTGTTTGCCTTTTTGTTTTATGTTTAATAAATGACAAAATATTAGGATCCCCTGGAAATGGTAAAACATTTGCATACACATCATGCACACATGCACTTCATACATAACAGGTGTTCAAGCTAGTCTTCTTATCTCTGCTCTGGTTTTCTTATTGTCAGAGATTGTTAATCCTATATTTCATTGATACTCAACCAGGAGCAACCAAAGGCAGCAAATGGAGCAACTTCAGGCCGAAGTGACTGCTATATAGACTAGAATGACCGCATAGATGAACCAGTTTATGAAATTAATGCAAAACATGGCTAGAGGTCTGGAAGATATGTGGGCTATTGTTAAGAGACATGATGTAATGATCGACAATGGGGTCCAAAGTCAAAATACTTTTGGTGGTAATCAGAACCAGGTCAATCCTCCTGGTGGTGTTAATCCTCCATGCAGAATTGGTCTTAATGTTGGAAACTTGCACTGTATTAATGGAAACCCTCCTCCACCACCTCCTCCTCATGGCCATGTTATTTCAAACCTCACTCTGACCAGCTATTGGCTCATCAGCATGCTAGAAGAAATGTTCAGATTCCTGAGAAGCAACTGGAAGTGGATAAATTTGATGATATGTACTCCATGCACAATGAAAATCATGGGGCACAAGCTGATGGTGATAAGAACTTTTGTATGATCGAGGAAAGGCTAAGGGATGTTGAGAGTCATGAGGCTCTCGGGCTAGATATTGCTGATATGGGGTTGGTACTAGGAGTAAAAATTCCTCCAATGTTCAAAGTGACCGACTTTATCAAGTATAAAGTCACAACCTGTCCCAAGGTCAACATCAAAGCCTATTACAAAAAGATGTTCGTGCACTCGGATGACGAAAGACTCCTGATGCAATTCTTTCAAGACAACTTGTTTGGAGCTTCTCTTGAATGGTACATGCAGTTAGAAAGGACTTATATCATGACATGGAGGGACCTATCTGAGGCCTCTGTGAAACACTACCGGTCTAATTCTGACATGGCACCTAACGACACCCAACTACAAAATCTGGCACAAGGTTAGAATGAATCCTTCAAAGAATATGCATAGAGATGAAGCGAGTTGGAAGCTAGAGTCCAGCCCACTATGGTGGAAAAGGAGTTGATAGATATATTTACCAACACTCTCCAAGGTCCATATTATATGGCTGGAAGTTATGTTTCCAGCTTCTCAGAATTGGTTTCAGTCGGGGAGAGAGTCGAAAGTGGGATAATGTCTAGTAAGATTCAGACAGAGACTTCTGGTAATCCTTCAGGTTGGGGTAAGAAACAGTTCAGTGGTTACTCCAAGAGGGAAAGGGGGAGGCTAGTGAAGCTTATTCCTATAAGGGTAAAGGCAAAGCCCATCAGGGGAAATTTCAACAAGTGGCTGCTGTTATTCTTCCCACTGTTACTCAGCTTCAGAAACTTCAACAATAGTACTGTCATTGTCAGAACAATTATCAGCAAAGGAAGGGTAAACCTCTGAGGTAGTTTGACCCATTGCCAATGACATATGGGCAGTTACTCCCTCACCTCTTCCAATTATAGTTAGTGAGTCTGTGTACTTTGGGTCCCCCTCCTGTAAATCTTCTTCATAGTTATGATGCTAATACAAGGTACAAATTCCATTCCAGAGCTTCCAGCCACAACATTGAAAACTGGATAGGGGTCAAGCATAAGGTACATGATTTTCTTGATTACAAAGCTATCAATTTTGAACCAGACAATGGTCCCAATGTTATTCAAAATCCAATGCCACCACATGGTGGAGCAGCTACCAGTGTTGTTTTTGAAGACGAAGAATTAAATCTAGTGATAGATGTCAATCTATTGTAGACTCCATTGTCTTTCATAAAAGAAAAATAGCTAAAAAGGCTACCTATATTGGTTGTGAGTCAGATTGTCAAGAATTTGCAGCTCATCCTGAGGGTTGTATTAATCTGAAGAATGAGATCCAGAGATTGATCAACGAAGGTACTCTGTAGTTCCACATGATGTTTATTGGTAATATGGATGATGATGAAGAGATGTATGTGATTACCATCCCGTTCACTCCAAAAAGGATTCAGACTCCCGCAAATAAATCTCCTTTGACTATTACTCTGACGAGCCCAACTCCTTACCAAAGTGACAACGTCGTGCCATGGTGGTATGGATGTGAAATGTTCTATCAAGGACATAAATGTGAAGTGGGGTCAATCTTAACAGACAACTCATGTGTTAATGATATCGTGGGAACCAGGAAGTTCATAAGAAGCATAAGGATTTTCTCTCTTCCTCAAACTTCTCCAGAAAGTAATGATAACGCCTTGGCCAAGTCCAAGGGAAAGAAAGTGGTGGTGGAGGACGAAGAACTGGTACATAATTCTCTGGTGTAAAACCCAAGTGTTGAATTGCCATCTTCCAGAGATGTGGAAGAACTAATGAGATACATAAAAAGAGCGATTACAAGATCATCAACCAACTCAGTCAAACTCATGCTAAAATATCCATCTCAAAGACTCTAAGGCGCACCAAAATGCTCTAACTAAGTTGTTAAATTCAACTTTCATTCTTCAAGAGATCTTCATACATCAGTTTGGAAATATGGTGGCCACCAACACCACCAACAACGGTCCCGACTTCACAGATTTTGATCTGCCTCCTGAGGGGAGGAACTAAAACAAAGCCATGTACATTTAAATGGAGTGTACCAAGACAACTTTATCTCGTGTTCTGGTTACGAGATCCTCGCTGAATGTCCTGCCTAAGTCAGCATTAATGAAGATTGACTATGGGGAGTAGTGTTGAGGCCAAGCGATCTGATAGTAAGAGCATTTGACGACTCTAAGAGATCTGTGTTTGGGGAAGTTGACATGCCTATTAAGATAGATGTTGCACCCCAAAATTTTCCCTCTTATTTATAAACCTAAATAGTTTATGCTTCATCATCATATATATCATTTGCATGACATTAATTCTTGTGCTATGGGATTAAGTTCATTAGTGAATTATGGTTTTCTCTTATCAGGAAGGAGATTAAATGTTAAAACAACACAAGGTTGAACTATCATCATTATGGCCATAATCTCAAGTCTCAAGTTCATCTTTCATTCCAAGGGTTCTCAAGCTCATCTCAAGTTAGGATTTCACAATGGTTTAAGAAGAAGATCTTGTGAGCCAGGGTTTTTGGTTCATTCTCAATTTCTCAGTATATGATATTGATTAGAAATGAGTCCAAAAGATCTTTCTTTCTTTGATCATTTATTCTGATTGGAATACTTCTTATGTTGATTAGAAATATGGATATTCCATAAACTAACCCAGTCTTTAGAATCTTGACATTGTCTTCCGAATTAGAACAACAACTCTTCTGATGAACAAATCTTGACTCCTGATTCAAAGGTAGAAGATTTCTCTTGATGTGTTCAAATCTTGACTTTGTCTTCATAATTATAAGAAGTAGCTTTTTTAATGAGCAAATCTTGACGTCTGATCTTTGTGTTGAAAGCTTGTCTCTTGTGCAATCTTGATTTCTGATCTTGAGGCAACAGCTTGTCAGAAATTCTTTCTTCTTGTGACTTGTAACTTCTGAAGCAACAAGTTATTAAGAAGTACAAACATGATCCTCTTTATAGAGAATATTCATCACTCTTCAGAGCTACTAATGTTTCTTCAGAAGCGGATGTGAACAATCTTTTTGATGTGCTTGGCATATTTCTTATTCTTCAGACAACAATACTGAATCAATTAGAATTTCTTATCTGCACACTCAAGAAACTTAATAGGAACAAAATTGTTTACATATAAAATATATGTATTGTTATCATTAAAATCCAGATATCAATTGTAGAATTCAAATATTGTTCTAACAATCTCCCCCTTTTTGATGATGATAAAACTATGTATTTTAATGTAACAATTTTACATAGTAATACCATAATCGAATTCATAGTTTAGAAGAACAGTTCCTCTGATTAGCATGAGCTCCCCCTGAGTCTAAGACTTATAAAGGACTTGTTCTCATTTCTGGAGGAGGTAATGGATTTTTGCAGAAAATTAAAAATAGAATGAGGTAGACTAATCCAGATTTAATTGATTAAAAGTGAGAGGAAAATTCGATCATCTGGAAGGAGAGTAGTTTTAAAGATTCCTCGAGAATAAAAGTTTCTTAGCAGAAACTTATACCAAAATTTTTAGATGGGAAGAAGATTTTCATAGTTGATAGGTTCATATCTGATCGAAGTGTCATGGAGAGCAACAATTTTGTCGATAAAGGAATACCGAAATTTTGCCTCATCAACGGTGAATCCAATATTTTCACACCCAATAACAACAACTATGGAGAAGGGAGTGATGATAATGGGAACATCATAAACACGAGATTAAATGGAACACCCTTCACACCTAGCATATTTCTAGAAATGTTTTATAAGATTTAGGTAGATGGGTCCACTCAGCATGGAAAAGTAGTTAGACCATTTTTTATAGTGCATGGTAAAGTTGAAACTTGAAGCAATCTCTCTATTTCTAAGACGAAGAAGGCGAATTTGTTCTTCATTTATGACTTCAAGAAGACTTTCATCTCCACGAAAGGTTATCAGAGACTTGATATAATTTGTTTGTGAGAAGAACTTAGATAAGCTATTATCTGAATATGTAGAGAAGATGAAACATCAAGGGTATAAATAAGAAAAGAGGAAACATAACTGAGAAGAGAATTGATTTCCTTACGTAAGGTAATCAGACTCGAGATATACAAAAGGATTTATAATTTACTAAGACACAAGAGGAACCAAATCAGATAAATCATCTTTTTCAAGAAAATTGTCAGAAAAGGAATACAAGAAGACTAACTAGACTTAGAAATAGGTAGTCATGCTAAAAGATTCTCATTATATAATAAAAGAGTTTTTTACCTTTCCTAAAATAGACAAAGTATAGGTGAGAAGCATTAAGATTTTAAACCTATTCTCAAGAATATTACATTGCTTTAAGATTTATATTCTTATTATTTTAGAATACACATTCTTATTTGTTTTAAGAAGTTTCTAATCAAGATGTCTTCTAACTGGTAGAAGTATCTAGATGTACTTCATCAGAAAATATGTAAATTCTAACCTTGTGTATTTTGTCTATGATGAGATAACCTTCCTTATCTATCTTGTTTCTGATGACCCACTTGGTTGCAATAACGTGAGTTTCTTTCGGTTTAGCCGCTCGATCCCAAGCATTAATTTTGGAGAACTGGTATTTCTCTTGTACTTCTAGAATCCATCCATTATCCTGAAGTGTTTCATCATATGAAACTGATTCTATTAAAGATACAAATCCCAAGGACATTTCTTCAGACTGTTTTAACGTAGATCTTGTTTTGACAGGTTCAACTATGTATTCCAGAGTTAAATCTTACGAAATGGTTTTTCTTCGCTTTTTCCCTTTTCTTTTTTGAGATGATGGGTAATCAGGTGCTTTTGATGTATCACTATTTCTGATTAGCTTACTATCACAATATTTATCATCAGAACCTGCACATGTTATCTCTATACCTACAAAACTCTCAAATTGCTTTGACTTTTCTGAGTCAAGCTTGTTGTCAATTCTAACATTGATTGATTCCATTACAATACATGTTTTTGTATTGTGTACTCTATAGCCGTTAGAGTTAGTGTTCACATGGTTTCTAATAATTGGGTTTTTGTGCAACACTAAATCTTTGTGTTTGTGCAGAGACATAGAGGCGAGAGGAAAGAGATATAGGTTGATTCTCTTTAAACAATTTTGACTATCATTATTGTCAAATGCTCTATTACTATTATTACTGACATATAGATCATAGAAGCCATAATGTTTTTGCCTTGGTTATTGTTTAGGAACAACAAAGAGAGAAACAATTAGAGATTTATATTTTAAATCATTTAAGTGTAATATTTTGATCTTCATTTTATGTAATCTTCTTATTGTAGAAGCAAATTTGTAAAGACACATTCTTTGTATATAACCTTTTTGGTTTATTTCCTTGAGTGACTAAGTTTTAGTTAGAATACTCAAAAAGTTATTCAATGTGAGTATTTAAGTTGTAATTCCTTGAGAGACTAGGGTATAGTCAGTATTCTCAAGAAAACATTAAAATTTAGTCTTGGTGATTGTAATCAAAATCTTAATTAGTGGATTAAGTCCTTATTAAGAAGGAAAAATTACCTTGATAGGTGAATTGGACTAACTTAGTTAAAGAGGAACCAAGATAAAAATACTTGTATTCTTTTATCATTGTTTCATATCTACTGTTAGTGTTCTTGGGTGAGCAAAAAGTTTTAATCTAGAAACCCAATTCAAACTCCTTTTTCTTATTTTTCTTTGTGTAACACCCAAGTATCTATAATTATTTATTTTAATAATTATTTATGAATTTTTGTGTGAATTATAAGAGGGATTGTGTCTTATTGTGAAATATAGGAGAATAATTAGTTTTTATTATATTTAAATAATTAAGTTATATTATTTAGATTTAATAGAATAATTAAATTAGTAATATAATTGGTGTTAGAGATGATAAGGGTAGAATGATAAAAGTGAGAGAGTTAGTGAGGGTAAATTGGGGAAGTCACAATAAGAGCCGCGGAGTTTAAAGGAGGGAATAAGGTTTTGTGATATCACTTTTGAAGAGATCTTAGAAATTGGAGAGCAGAGCTAGAGCATAGAGTGGAACCTAGAGAGGATTAATCAAGAATGCAAATGGGAAAACTTATTATCAATAATTTCGAGGTAAGGGTGGGTAATCGGGTTTATTATTATTGATATCGGGTTAAGGTAGAGGTAGGTGTTGTCTAATAATATGAATCTAAATTAATATTGTTGTGTTTGAGTGATTGTGATGAAATTATGGATTATAATGATGTTTGAATCATGAACTTGACATGTAAATTGGTGTTAGATTGTATGTTGATGTGTAGAAATATTATGCAAACCGATTCTGAGTTTTAATCGATAAAAATTGGAGTTTTAGGGTGAAAGGGCATAAATATCGTATGCTAAAAAATAGCAGAAATTTGCCACTGGAATAGTGGTAATCGGTTACAAAAATTGCAATAACTGGTTACCTGACCAATTTTGGGAAAATCTGGGTGAAAATTACACGTAGTAAATGGTTACCAGAATAGCAGTAACCGGTTAACATTGAAATTTTTTCTAACGTGGGTTACTACAAAAAGTAGTAATCGGTTACTGTCAAGCAGTAACCGGTTACCACTGAGTGTTTTTGAAAAATTGTGAAAATTGGAAAAATCATAACTTGAGCTACGAATGTTTGATCGATACATGGTTAGTATCTTTGGAAAGCCAATCAACTGTAATTTATTTTAAAATTAATTTCATAATTCCAACATTTTGGCATGTGAATAGGTATTTTGGATCGGTCAAGTTATGTCATTTTTAAAATATAATTATAAGACTTTTATAAAATTAGTAATTGTGAATATCTGGTGATTTGGATGATAATTATGATGTTATGATGGGATTATTATGAAGTCGATGTGATTGGGAAGTGTTTTAGTAATGATGATTTTAGTGTATATTTGATTTGTGTACATACATGTGAAGATGATTATATGTGACTTTGTGAATGAATGGTGCAATTTGACTAGCAGTGGTCGTTTCTATACTGTTGTGCATCATACATTCATGACATATGTTAGGATATTGGTTGAGTGATTCTGATAGGAAGTTTTTCTAGTGATGGCTTAATCCCATTGTGTGGGTTGAGTATAATCTTGTGAAGTGCTCCAATTCAAAGCAGGAATCGATCTTATTGGTGAGGATCTTTGGAGAATGATGATTAAGTCATCAGTGAAGTTTTGGTACCACATGCATTTGAGTCTATATTATTGCATGTGCATATGATGTGCGGTGATTGTAAGTTATGTTGATAAGTGTTATTTGGTGTTGACTATGTGTTATGTGAGTAATTGAAGGTTTTTGATTAAGGGAGGGCAAAAGGTAGTTGTGTTTATTTTGTGAATATAATTATTAATAGAAAATAGTTATGTATAGTGAAGTGAATTGTAGATATGAACCTTTTCCGTATATCTTTTGTAATAAATTTGATTACTAACCACTTCTGTTGGAATATGATTTTTACGGCATAGTGCAAATACTCAAGAGTAAAGTGTTGGAACGTCGAATGTAGCCTTAGAGAGATCTTTAGTGTTGTCATTATTTTAGAAGGTGTCTTGCTCTGATATTGTAACATCGGGGATCAGAACGCTTGAATTTTAAATTATTGTTTTGTTTAAAAACATATTTGTTTAAGTTTGTTATTGATGAAGTTATTTGTTGTTACTGTGATGATGACCCTAAAGGGTAATGTTATTTTGATCATTTAAATGAGGTTATGTTTGAGACTAGGATTTTCGCTGCAGAGTTTAACTGAAGGTTTTATATTTGTAAAGAAAAGTTCTTATAAATGTTTTGATGACCCGTGTTACGGAGCAAGGCTATGTTATGTGATGTATGTTATAAAATGTGACACCCTTTAGTGGTGATACTTGATTTAATTTTATTTAATTACTTACGAGGTTTTAGAAGGGTGTTACATTAGTGGTATTAGAGTCTGGTTGGTACGTCCGACCAAGTTATTGAGTCGGTAATGTATGATGGTGGAATATTGTCGAGATAATTTTGTTACTAACCATTGTGACTATTGTTGATGTGAAACAAAAGAATGGCTGGAAGGAACAATATTGCACTTGCTGCTGCTTTGTAGGTTATTGCCCAAGTTGCACAACATTAACCTAATGATGGATCACGTGTTTTGGGGACTTTTTAGAGGAACCATCCGCATGTTTTCAAGGGAAGGTTTGATCCTGATGGACCACAAGTCTGTCTCAAGGAGATTGAAAGAATTTTTTGGGTCATGGATTGCTCAGAGGCGCAGAAGGTTCGTCTTGGCACACATCAACTGGAAGAGGAAGTTGATGATTGGTGGGTTGGTACCCGTTGTACCCCAAAATTTGACCTCCCATATTTCTCAATACATGTCAAGTGAGGTCCTCAAATTGCTCAAGGAAGTCCAAGTTTTGACCAGACAAACTCTCTCCTAAGGCAGTCTACCTCAAATTAGGGTTTCATTTTGCACCAAGGTACTTGAGTCCAAAGGATCCCAAATTCTCACCATTGTCCTAATATGTTCTCAAGATCATCCATGTCAAGTTTCAAGCCTTGCAGAGAAAGTTTGCCCAGTCAATTGCTCAAAGGCCTGAAAATCGACTGTGCTAGGGCAAAAGTCAACTATGGCCTACATACAGTCAAACTTCAATATTTTTGGTCAAAATTCTCATTTTTAAGTATTATTCATCATTTGATCAAGGGTTGATCATGATTCCTCAAGGATTGCTCAGAATTCATCAAAACCCAAAAGTTGCTAAATTAGGGTTTTGTAGGAAAAGTCAACTCAACTTTGACCAAGCATAACTTTCTTATACTTTATAAAAAATGACCCATCCAAAGCTCATTTTGAACAGGATGCAATTCCCTGCAATCCATCTTCAGCTCCCAAGTTCAAAATATGCACTCACAAGAAGATGTGAATTTGGACATTATAGGTCATTTTGGAAAGTCAACAAAAAACACCTTTTGGGTCAAAGATTCATACATGAACATGTAAGACTCAATTGAGATGATACCAAAAGGGTTACTTAGAGGACATCTTAGGATTTCTAAAAAGTCCAAGAACACATCTCTAGGGTCAAAATTGAAAGAGTTATGCATTGGTAAATTTGACCCTTTTTGCAAAATTGCCAAAAGTCAAAAGTGTCCAAAATTGCATTTTTTGTCAAATGGGCCCAACTTTTTATGCTTGCACTGAGTTTATAATGTGACCCACAACCCATGAGCTCTTCCACTTATCAATCTTTTATTTTTGTCATTTATTTTGATTTTATTTCATTTAAATCAAATAAAATCAAAATAAAATAGTAAAAATATCAAAAGCTAATCAAATCTTGAGATTTTGTGCATGTTTAGGATCATTACACAGCTGGAAACAAGATCAAATCGTGCAAGGCTCATATGGATACAAAAAGATTGCATTTTGCTTGATTTGGAAATATTTTGCACAAGAATCAAATCATGAATCAATAATCATAATTGGAGAAGATTTGAAACAAATGGCAACCCTAATTCATTCTTGGATACATAAGGGACAATTGCAGACCAAAAACAAAGAGGTTGGAGGCGTGCAAGAGAGAGAACAAATTGCAAAAAATTCAAGAAAAAGTGTAAAGTGATTTTCAAGATTCAGGCTATCTCAAGCCATTCTAAGCATACCAATCGTTTGCTGGACATCCCAGGAACGTGTTTCAACCGCTAGCAAGCTTCCTCACACTCAGAATCGTACTGTAAGTTTCACACAGTTTCCATATTTTCTTGAAATCAAATACAATCATTCTGGAACTTTTAGCATGATTAATTGATATATTCACGATCCTTGAGTTATTTGCAAGCTATTGATTATATCCAATTGCGTTTTTACTGACTGAACGTGAAAATGCCATATCTAGGGTTTTCTCTTCGTTTTTAGGGATTTCTTGTACAGGTACAATTAGACATGGATAATGGTACCATGATGCTTGTGAGGTTGCAACGAGTTGATTGGTACCATTGGTTGTGATTTATCATGCTTGCACAGGGTTATACCTACGCCCGGCGTCCGTAGGTAAAAGCCATGTAATTTACATCGACAATGGGAGGAAGAAGAAAGTAACGTGGCATGCTGTGAATGGGCAGTTTGAATCTGTGCGCATTTTAAGAATTATTATTTTGTTTTTACCATATAATGCTTGTTTGTTATTACTTGTACAAATAACCAAGCCAGCTCAGTTGGTCAGCATGCAGTGTGAGAACGCCAAAGGGCCTGGGTTCGATCCCCAGGTCCTTGAAGAAGTGAAAAATACAAGAAGGGGGGTTGAATTGTAAAACTAAAAATCAATTGCAATGAACACAATATTTTTATCCTGGTTCGTTTGATCTCAAACTACTCCAGTCCACCCGTCAAGCTGATTTCGCCTCTCTCCAACGAGGTCTTAATCCACTATATTCAACTGAATATTACAATCTGCTTTAACAACTGCTAAAGCCTTCTTGATGCAAACCACAACTCGGTTTGTCAAGGAAACACTTTCTTACAAAGAAGAGAAATCTAGGTGTGTGAATGTTTTCTACAAAACTGTTTATCACAACTGTGATATTACACAACTTAAGCTTATGGAAACTAGATTGCTAAAGATAATTGAGTAATGAAATGTTGGAGCTTTTAGCAAACTGAGAATGAGAAGATGATGATTAGCTTTTAGGCGTGGAAATAGTTGTAGAGCATTAGCCAATTCAATCTTCATTGTCTTGTTTATATAGCACTGAAATTGTTGAACGTTGGAGCAATAATCTTGATTCAATGCCATTAACAAACTTTCCTTATTAAGCAGATCTTGTCTGGAATGATGCCGTTGGTAATAATTCGCCTTGAATGCACAGTACCGTTGCTACTTAAAGCGTGTTCTGGCTTTGGCTCATTCTGACTCTGCTTAGGTGTTGATGAACTGATGTTGTCTTTATCAGAGTGTTGAGCGCAGTTCTGTTCATCAAGCTTCAGCATGCGCGTGAGTTGTTCTTCTGATTCTGGTATTCTGATATAGCATCTTCTGATGCAGATGTTGATAACCAATATTCTGATGCTGATTAAGTGTACTCCTGCTGATACCTATCAGAGTTTCTGCAAAACAGAAGGTAATATTTTAGGTAGCAAATAGTTCTTACATGAATCACATAATTAATATATCTTTTCATTTTGTTATCATCAAAACTTAAACTTAGGGTAGTAGATTCAAACTTTGTTCTAACAATCTCCCCCTTTTTGATGATGACAAAAACTAGATATTTTTAATTGAAAATAACGTGAAAAAGTATCAGAGATAACTAAATGATAAGATGTATCAGAGTAAGAAGTTATCAAAGATAAGGGATAAAGAGATATCAGAGTTGGGAGATACTCCCCCTGAATTTATTACTTCCCTTTTTAATTCCAAGAGTTCTTCAGGATCAGATCTTTGTTGTCTTTCTTTGAACATTAGAATATCAGAGCTTTGACTATCAGAAGCTTTAGATCAGAATATTAGAGCAGAGCTTCAGATCAGAGTATCAGAGCTTTTATCAGAGCTTTGCTTTGGATCATAGTATCAGAGCTTTAGTCTTCAGTGAGTCAGAGAGCATTCTTGTACCTGTAGACTTAAGCAAAAACAGAAGAAAACATTCAAGTATATCAGAGTTAGAATGTTTGAGACTTTTTGTCTCAGTAATCCGTTATTGAAAAATATCATTCTTGTTCTCCCCCTTTTTGTCAGCAATCAAAAAGTGTAAGTAATGTGCTAAAACAATTAGAGCAGAAAAAAAACTTGTCATATTAAAATATTCAGAACCAGACAAACAGTACAGATGATATGCAAAGAAAACATGAAAATAGCATGAATGAAAATCTAAGGTTAGGGAGGAAGGCGTGTGAACAGAGTCTCCAGCATTGCCTTAATCTGATCAGCAGTCTCATTCTGCTTGTGCACCATGCTGACTACTGTATCTATCTTGCTATCCTGCACATCCATCCTTTCCTTCATCTTCTGATCATTTTCATCCATTCTTTGCTGCAGACGGATATCATTCATCTTCAGCTCTTCCAGAGTCTGCCTGTCCAAGGCAGCTTGAGAAACATCAGAAGCAGAGAGCTTCTGAGAGCTTTCTGCAACATCTTCAGCTTGACTGGCTTCAGCTTGAATTGTCTGATCTTCTTCTGGCTGCACTTGTGAGGCTGGACGCTTCTCAGACCATGGCTCACTGTCCAGAAGGAGCACGTCTTCTTTCAGCAGCTGACTTACAACTTCGTTCAGAAGCTTGCTAAAATTCTGCTGTGCTTGCTCATAATTGATGTCTTGCAATTTTAGAGCTTCAGCACGTACCCAAGTTCTGAATCGTGTCCAGAGCTGGTCTGAGGCAGCTGGATCAATCATTCCAAGACAGACTTGCTTCAGAGAAGCAATCCACTGCTGCAAACCTGTTTCAAAATTCATAACTTCTGATGTTGTTGAAGTTGTTGGTTTGGGATGTTTGGTGCGGGGTCTTCTGAGTTGTAGTGCCTCAGAAGGGTCATCTTCTGGTTCGGTTTCATCTATAGTTGGGATGGGGATTGGGATTTCATGAGAAGCTGGAGTGGGGATTGATGTTGGAATAGCAGAAGAATTTAAAACAGAAGCAGCAGATAAATTACCTCTTTTCTTAGGAGTCTGCTGGGATGTTCCTTCTGAAGGGGCCTTCCTTTTCTTCGTCTTCTTCAGTGTAACTTCTGGTTGAGGTTGATGCAGATCTTTGATATTCAGCTTTGGATCTGTACCATCAGCCTTGCACGCGTCCAAGTATCTGAGAACCACCACTGGTTTAGATTCTATCTCAGAAAATAAAGGAAAGTCACTCAGTGGGACTCTTCTGCTGGTGATATCAGCAATAGGAGTAACACTGGGTTCCTTTCTGATATTCTCTATTAACTTCAGATTCTTTAGATTCTTCACGTTCAGAGGCTTGCCAACCGTTGGTTCAATGGTGCTTAACTCTTGAGCTTCTATCAGGTGCTCTGTCAGCCTATTCTCAGTCAGAATATCTGATATTAACCTTCCAAATGGTATCCAATCCCTCTTGGTTCTTTCTTCTTCCCTGGTTTCCTTCACGCTTGTTCTGAGGTGGTTAAACAGAAGATGAGCCAAGTTGATTTTTACCTTCTGATTGATAAAATAGATCAGAAACTGCTGATCTATATTTATGTAATCAGGGGTACTTGTTGGCTTCCTATGATTAAAGCACCCCAAAATGATCTTCGCCCAAACTCTGTGGTGATCCTTGAGGTCTCTAATCTTGCTGCTGGGCACCCCATGGGTGAAAATCTGTTCTTCTATGACACCCACGTCAGCACATCTTTCAGCCATATCAATACAGCGGACGCCACCGCCACTGTAACCAATCAACCTTGCTATGTGATCCTCAGTGATCACAATCTTCTTGCCCATTATGTAGGAGGTGACTTGATGCTTTGAAGCAGTTGCATGAATCCAGAACTCCTTGACTAACATTGGGAATGTTGGTCCAACCAACCTGTCAAAATATCTCTCCCATTTCTGTGCCCTAACTTCTTCTGTCAGGTCAAAACCATTCTCTTTCAGACTGCCAAAATCAATAATCAGTTCAGACAACACTTCAAGATTCTTCACTGGTGTAAGGAGTGTTCTGAATGGGACTTGGTACTGTTCAGAGGAAGCTTTCTTCTGAGAACCTGCAGAAGCACTGCTGGAGGTTGCCATGTTAACACTTAGGGTTTTTTTGAGAAAAAACTGAGAAAATGGGTTTGAAAGAGATGAACACAGAGAAAATGTAGAAAATATTTGAGAGATAATGAGAAACTGTAAAAGATTAATGTGAGAAATTAACGTGCTTAAATAGACTTCAGAATATTTTGAAAGTGTAAACGGTTTCAAGAAAGAGAAATAAAATCATGATTACGTTTTAAAAACATGATTACTTTCATTTAATGCTTGCTGATTTTGGGGGATTTGAGAAAGATACTTGAAACGGTTACCAGACATGTGTCTCAATGCACCCAATCAGCGTTTTGTCTTCTCAGAAGCGTGCACGCGTTCTGATTCAGAGATTTGCTGATGATTGGATGACACTTGTTTGATTTAGTGATCAACACGTCTATCCTTGAGCTGAAACGCTCAGATCTTTAAGACTAGCATCTGATACAATCTGCATGTTCTTTCTTTCTGAAAAGAGATTGATCAGAAGTTCACAGTAAAACAAATACATTATGAAGATAAATATATGGAATTAAAACATTTTCACTCTGGGCAGATTTTCATGCTGAGATGTTTCAAAATGAAATTGAATCTATCTTCAGAAAGGGGTTTAGTGAAGATATCAGCCCATTGATGGTCTGTATCTTTAAATTTTAAGTTCAAAATTCCCTTCTGAATGTAGTCCCTAATGAAATGATGTTTTATTTCTATATGCTTAGCTCTAGAATGTAAAATAGGATTCTTACTTAAGCAAATAGTAGAAGTATTGTCACAGAGTATAGGAATGTTACTCTCAAAGATCTGGAAGTCTTCAAGCTGACTTTTCATCCAGAGCATTTGTGTGCTACATCCTGCTGCTGCTATGTACTCAGCTTCTGCTGTTGATAGCGCAATTGTTGATTGTCTTTTGCTGGACCAAGAGATCAGATTTTCTCCCAGAAACTGGCAGCTTCCAGAAGTACTTTTACGCTCTACTCTGTCTCCAGCAAAGTCAGCATCGCAGTAGCCTACTAAACTGTAATCACTAGATTTTCTATAAAATAAACCCAGATTAGTAGTACCTTTCAGATACTTGAAAATTCGCTTAACAACTGTTAAGTGAGATTCTCTAGGATCTGATTGGAATCTAGCACAAATACATACGCTAAATAAGATATCAGGTCTTGAAGCTGTCAGATAAAGGAGAGAACCAATCATACCTCTGTAGACTTTCTGTTCTACCTTTTTGCTTACCTCTTCTCTTTCCAGAATGCACGTGGGATGCATTGGAATCTTTGATGGCTTACATTCTGAGAGGTCAAATTTCTTCAGAAGATCTCTGATATATTTGCTTCGATGAATGTAAGTTCCCTCTGGAGTTTGATTGATCTGAATTCCTAGAAAGAATTTCAGTTCCCCCATGAGGCTCATCTCAAATTCTGCCTGCATACACTTAGCAAATTTTCTTCCAAGAGAAGGATTAGTAGATCCAAAAATAATATCATCAACATAAATTTGACAGACTAAGATGTCATTCTTAACTGATTTACAGAATAAGGTAGTGTCCACCTTCCCTCTGGTGAATTCATTTTTTAACAGAAAGTTACTTAGTCTTTCATACCAAGCTCTGGGAGCTTGTTTCAGACCATATAGTGACTTCTTTAGTTTGAAAACATGTTTTGGATGTTTTGTATTTTCAAAACCAGGGGGTTGGTGCACATAAACCTCTTCTTCTATATAACCATTTAAGAATGCACTTTTGACATCCATCTGATACAGAGTGATGCCTCTATTAACAGCAAATGAAATTAAAAGTCTGATAGATTCTAACCTGGCGACTGGAGCAAAAGTTTCTGTATAGTCTATCCCCTCTTGATGACTATAACCTTGTGCAACCAGTCGTGCTTTATTTCTGATGACTTCACCTTGTTCATTTAACTTGTTTCTGAACACCCATCTTGTTCCAATGACGTTGAATCCTTTTGGTCTGGGAACAAGATCCTATACGTCATTTCTGGTGAATTGATTCAGCTCTTCTTGCATTTCCAGAATCCAGTCGTTATCCAGAAGTGCTTCATCAATAGAAGAAGGTTCAATCAGAGACACAAGTCCCATGAGAGTTTCTTTAGAGTTTCTGAAGCTTGCTCTTGTTCTGATTGGATCTTCCTTTCTTCCTAAGATAGTTTCTTCTGGGTGATCCAAGCTGCTTCTACGTAATCTCTTCTGAGGTTGATCAGAAGCTGTTGTAGGATTTCTAGCAGTGCTCCTTTCAGACGTTGAAGGAGTGTCTATGTTGAGAGCTTCTGATGACTTGTCTTCAGAACCTGTAAACTCAATTTCCATACCTGCAAAAACTTCATTCTGCTTTGACTTTTCAGAGTCAAGCTTATCATCAAAACGAACACTGATTGATTCTTCCACAATCTGTGTTTCTGTATTGTATACTCTGTACCCTCTTGAGTGTTCATAGTATCCTAACATGATACACTTCTGTGCTTTAGAGTCAAACTTGTTCAAATAATTCTTTGTATTTAACATAAAACAGGTACATCCAAATGGATGAAAATATGAAATGTTGGGCTTTCTGTTCTTCCACAATTCATATGGAGTCTTTTCCAGAATAGGTCTTATTGAGATTCTATTCTGAATGTAGCACGCTGTGTTTATTGCCTCTGCCCAGAAGATCTTAGCAGCGTTTGTCTCATTGATCATGGTTCTGGACATTTCTTGCAATGTTCTGTTCTTTCGTTCTACAACTCCATTTTGTTGGGGAGTTCTAGGACAAGAGAAATCATGCAGAATGCCTCTGTCATTAAAGAATGACTCAAAATCTTTGTTTTCAAATTCTCCCCCATGATCACTTCTGACTTTAACGATTCTAAGATCCTTTTCATTCTGAACTTGGTTACAGAAGGTAACAAACACAGAGTGTGACTCGTCCTTGTGTCTTAAGAACTTTACCCATGTCCATCTGCTATAGTCATCTACGATTACTAACCCATACTTCTTGCCACTGACTGAAGCAGTTTTAACTGGTCCAAATAAGTCAATGTGCAGAAGTTCTAATGGCTTAGAGGTAGAAACAATATTTTTAGATTTAAAAGAAGGTTTTGCAAACTTTCCTTTCTGACATGCTTCACACAGAGCATCTGAATTGAACTTCAAATTAGGAAGTCCTCTGACCAGATTGAGTTTGTTAATCTGAGATATTCTTCTCATACTAACATGCCCCAATCTTCTGTGCCAGATCCACTGCTCGTTGTTAACAGACAGAAGGCACTTTACATTCTGACTTTTTAGTTCAGAAAGTTTGATTTTGTAAATGTTGTTTTTCCTCTTTCCATTAAACAGGATAGTCCCATCTTTCTGACTAACAGCTTTACATGATTTTTGATTAAAGATTATATCATAACCGTTATCACTTAATTGACTTATGGATAACAGATTATGCATTAATCCATCTACTAGCAGAACATTATTAATAGAGGGAAGATTTCCATTACCTACAGTTCCAGAGCCAATTATCTTTCCCCTCTGATTGCCTCCAAAGCCAACGTGGCCTCCAGGCTTAAGTTCCAGGCTTTGGAACATATGCCTTCTTCCCGTCATGTGTCGCGAGCAGCCAGAGTCTAGGTACCATGACTGGTGTTTCTGATTTGCTGCTAAAGATATCTGCAACATGTATTATTTTATCCTTAGGTACCCAGATTTTCTTGGGTCCTGATTTGTTAGATTTACCAAAACTCTGGTTGAATTTTGGTTTCACAAAATACTTACTGCTAGTGTATTTAATATCATGTGTGTGACCATACACAAAATGTGAATTCAGAGGTGTGTGTTTAATGGTTAAATCCATGACATTATTTGGTGTAGGAACCTTACCTTGGTATCCTATTCCCTTCCTGTCGTTTCTGCTAACTCCATAGATCATTGAAGCCATTTTGCTTCTATCTATGCTTTTAGCAAGGAACTTCTGGAAGCTGTGATCATACTCCTTGATGATCTCATCAGCGTTGCTGGGAGTTTCAGAAATTGGTTCCTTCTGAGAGTTTTGTAAAGTATTTTCTAATTTTGAAAATTTAATTCTCAGCTCAGAATTCTCCAATTTAAGACTCTCAGTCTTATTAGAGTCAGATTCAAGATTCCTTTTCAGGTCTCTGAATTTAACTCTAATCTGCTGATACCTTTCCAGAATTTCATTAAGGCTTTCAGCAAGTTCAGCCTTGGTAAAATTAACTGCAAAGTCAGGAAATACCTCTTCAGTATCTGATTCTGAGTATGATTCAGAAGCTTCACTATCTTCTGAAATGTTGGCCATGAGAGCTATGTTTGCTCTCTCATCATCTGATTCTGAGTCAGCTTCAGACGAGTCAGATTCATCCCATGTAGCCATGAGACTTTTCTTCTTTTCTCTTCCAAACTTCTTTTTGGGCTTTTCCCTCTGAAGCTTTGGGCAGTCACTCTTGTAGTGTCCTTGCTCATTGCACTCATAGCAAATGATGTCCTTGGTATTTGGCTTTCTGCTTCCTGAGGAGCCTTCAGATCTTCTGTATCCAGAGGAAGAATCTGTCCTTCTGTATCTGGAAGAAGACTCGTTCTGATCAGATCTTCTGGGATTCCTGAACTTCCTTTTCCTCTGCTTCCACAGTTGATTCACTCTTCTGGAGAGGAGGGAGAGTTCGTCTTCTTCTGATGAGGATCCATCAGATGTTTCTTCAACTGCCTGCAAAACTTTAGACTCATATTTTTTGTTAGATTTTAATGCTAAAGGCTTACCTTGCTTCCGGGGTTCATCAGCTTCTAGCTCTATCTCATGACTTCTGAAGGAGCTAATAAGTTCCTCCAGAGAAATTTTATTGAGATCTTTTGCTAGCTTTAGAGCTGTAACCATTAGCCTCCACTGCTTTGGTAAGCTTCTGATGATTTTCTTGACGTGATCAGCAGTAGAGTAGCCTTTGTCCAGAACCTTAAGACCAGCTACCAGAATCTGGAATCTTGAGAACATTGTTTCAATGGATTCACTTTCTTCCATTTTGAATGCCTCATACTTCTGAATGAGCGCCAGAGCTTTAGTTTCTTTGACCTGAATGTTGCCCTCATGCGTCATTCTGAGTGAGTCAAACATGTTCTTTGCTGTGTCTCTGTTGGAGATCTTTTCATATTCAGCATACGAGATGGCGCTGAGAAGGATGGTTCTGGCCTTGTGGTGATTCTTGAAATCACGCTTTTGTTGGTCAGACATTGTTTTCCTATCAATCTTCTGACCGCTTGCATTCACAGGGTGCGTGTATTCATCTGTCACCATGTCCCACAGATCAGCATCATGTGCTAGAAAGAAGCTTTTAATTCTGTCTTTCCAGTAATCAAACTTTTCTCCATCAAAGACTGGAGGTTTGCCGCTGAATCTGTCTCTGTCCTCATGGTTGTCATTGCTGGTGTGTGAATAAGTTCCTGCCATTATGTTTTTCTGACGCTGGATCTTGTACTGACACAGTTAAGTGTTTTAGCTCAGAACCAGGCGCTCTGATGCCAATTGAAGAAGTGAAAAACACAAGAAGGGGGTTGAATTGTAAAATTGAAAATCAATTGCAATGAACACGATATTTTTATCCTGGTTCGTTTGATCTCAAACTACTCCAGTCCACCCATCAAGGTGATTTCGCCTCTCTCCAACGAGGTCTTAATCCACTATATTCAACTGAATATTACAATCTGCTTTAACAACTGCTAAAGCCTTCTTGATGTAAACCACAACTCGGTTTGTCAAGGAAACACTTTCTTACAAAGAAGAGAAATCTAGGTGTGTGAATGTTTTCTACAAAACTGTTTATCACAACTGTGATATTACACAACTTAAGCTTATGGAAACTAGATTGCTAAAGATAATTGAGTAATGAAATGTTGGAGCTTTTAGCAAACTGAGAATGAGAAGATGATGATTATCTTTTAGGCGTGGAAATAGTTGTAGAGCATTAGCCAATTCAATCTTCATTGTCTTGTTTATATAGCACTGAAATTGTTGAACGTTGGAGCAATAATCTTGATTCAATGCCATTAACAAACTTTCCTTATTAAGCAGATCTTGTCTGGAATGATGCCGTTGGTAATAATTCGCCTTGAATGCACAGTACCGTTGCTACTTAAAGCGTGTTCTGGATTTGGCTCATTCTGACTCTGCTTAGGTGCTGATGAACTGATGTTGTCTTTATCCGAGTGTTGAGCGCAGTTCTGTTCATCAAGCTTCAGCATGCGCGTGAGTTGTTCTTCTGATTCTGGTATTCTGATATAGCATCTTCTGATGCTGAGGTTGATAACCAATATTCTGATGCTGATTAAGTGTACTCCTGCTGATACCTATCAGAGTTTCTACAAAACAGAAGGTAATATTTTAGGTAGCAAATAGTTCTTACATGAATCACATAATTAATATATCATTTCATTTTGTTATCATCAAAACTTAAACTTAGGGTAGTAGATTCAAACTTTGTTCTAACAGTCCCAACATTGCTTCATATTATTTTGCTTTGCATAATCAGGTGCACAGGTGTCCCATAAGCCCACCATACATCATCAGCACCCAGCCATCAGATCATCAATATGCCAGATCCAAGGCTTCTCATATGAGGGCCTACCATACGCCCAGTCAAGCATGCCCATGGGATTGTGAAAAGTCAAACGGACCAGGAGCTTATTGGGCTCAGATTTGCCAAATCATACCCCCTTCTTGCTAAGCAACATCAGACCCTTTTCTCTTTCTTTTCTCTAATTTGTTTAAATTATTTTCTAACAAAATTAATTTCTTTTTTTTTTTCACAAAAAAATCATAAAATCAAATTTCACAAATTTAGAATTAGGTTTTTTTCATTTTTTCAAATTTAATTTAATATTAGTTTAATTTAATTTAGGTTAATTCTAACTTTTTATATATTTAAAATCAATTAGAAAAAAATAGGGTTAGCTTGTGATTTAATTTTTATTTCTTTCTCAAATAAAATAAAAATACAAAAATAAGTTAATTTAATTATTGTTCTTAAATTTTTAAATTAATTAGTAATTAGGTTTTTATTTATTCAATTAAACCTTATTTTCTTAAAATAACACAAAAACACAAAAAAATGATTTTTCTTTTAATTAGGTAGTCGGGGTCAAAACCCTAATTCTCTCGTTTTCGATTCATCGCGCGCATTTATTATTTTTGCAAATATTAATGTAACTGCTTACAGTATGTAATAGTTTAATCTAGGATTTTCTTTTATCGTTTTACGGGTTTTTTGGCTATGTAATTAATCCCTACCCCGAAGCCTTGTAATAGCGTAGGTTTTATTTTCTCGCATTTTAATTCTCGCAAATATTAACTGTTAGATGTATGTTAATAGGATTGTATGACAAGATTGCACGATAATTTTAAAACGGATAGAAAACCCTAATATGCAAAGATAATAATTGAAATCAAATCACTCGCACATGCGCACTCTTAGGGTATACTCTCACTTCAGTTGCCTTCGGTAAACGATCATTAAGTATAGGGTGTTTTAGTGGTCGCCCTTCTGTCTAAACAAAGATCAAACGTTCCGTTCGGAAATGTTGCCTCGAAAAGGTTGCCTCGGAAATGTTGCCTCTAATATGATCTTAAGACATTGGGGTTATTACTAAGACGTCTTAATATTGCTTTAATGACAATTACGTCCCTTTCGAATTGACCCTTACAACTCCAACAATGATGCTACCTATTTCTCAATAATAGGATAGCATTGTCTAAAGGAAACAAGAACAGAAACGATCTTTTTGGAGTAGGTAGATGCTAGTAGGTACTTGCTCAAAATCAAGCTTTTCACACTTACACCTTTTTTCAAACAAAGTTTTCAAAAACAATTTCGTAACACTCTTGAAGACAGAAGCAAGGGTTAAAACGAAGTAAAACAAAACTTTTCAAAACAAACACACACAAGCAATTTTAAAAGATGAGCGAGTACCTAAGAGCCCATGGAAAACCACAGATAGAAAGGGTGCTAATACCTTCCCTTTCTATAATCTATCCCCCGTACTCAAAATCTCGAAAAAGGAATTTTTCTATGCTTTTTTCCTTTCCAGTTGGATAAAATAAAAGTCAGTGGCGACTCTTGCTTACCGTGACATTTTGCGAATACAAAACGCAAAATACAAACAAGCATTTTCAAAACAGTCGGTTCTGCCACCGTATCACAGAACTGGCGACTCTGCTGGGGATTTAATAAGTGGGGTATACCTTAGGATTTAGTTCATCATAAATTGCTTCTCTTGTTTGTTTTAGTTGCTTTACTTTTAAGGGTTTTGTTTGGGAGTTACTTTTGATCCTAACCCGGATCTGGGGACACCTTTTAGGTAAGTAGCAATAAACTGTGAGGGAAATGTACGGCGTAGACCGATACGGTTGAAGCAGTAGCTACGTTGATGTGGCACATTGGTTGGTACCGGTATCCCTTGTGGAGAAACAAGGAGAATACGGGGCCGCTACGTGTGTTGTTAAGCATCAACTGACCTTAGAACCTTTAATCGACCAACTTGGCCATTAGAAAGTAGTGAGATAGTCGGCCTCGGTATAAAACTAAGAACTGGTTGATACTCGATGCTACACTCATTGAGACCATACTCTCGAGATAGTTCCGGCCGCAAGAAAAGATTGCGTGAGCTAAAACCATGACCAATGGAGGATGGTCAGTGATATTGAGAACCTCTAAAACCCGATTACTTTTTCTAGGACAGGTTGAAACCAACTGAACTTCAAGAGGGTAATACCTTTGATCCCATGCAAGCCTTAAACTTAAGGGCTTTTGTATGACTTGTTTGCCTTTGCCATACCTGTTATCTGCTATACCTGTTGTTTTTATCATGACATCATGCATCATAAACATAGCATGCATACTTCATTATACTAACCATTTCAAAGACCGAGGGGATTTATCTTTGTTCTGTTTTGCAGATTATGGCTTCCGTGCGCAGAAATACCATCCGAGTTAACTTTGTGCAAATACCTTCTCAACTTAAAGAGTTAGCTTCGAGAGTTTCTGAGACTTCTATGTTCATTAAAAGACATGGTCAGCTTCTTAGCCTGGTTACCTCAAAGTTTGATGAGCAGATGATGAGCGTGCTTTTCCAGTTCTTCGATCCTGTGCATCATTGCTTTACCTTTCCAGATTACCAGTTGGTTCCCACTTTGGAAGAGTTCTCTCACTTATTGAGCATATCCATCCTTGAGCAGATGCCTTTCACAGGTATGGAAGAGACTTCTAGACCAGAAGACATTGCTTCAGCTCTACATCTGAAACGGGTTGATGTAGTATCCAATTGGGAAACACGAAGCGGGGTCGAAGGTTTCTTAGCCAAGTTTCTGATAGACCAGGCTTAACTATTCTGGGATGATTTATATTTTCAGGCTTTCGAAGATATCTTGGCTCTCCTTATCTATGGTTTGGTCCTCTTCCCGAATTCAGATTCCTTTATAGATGTGAATGCGATTAAGATTTTCCTGTCTCGCAATCCATTGCCTACTCTACTGGGTGATATCTTGCATGCCCTCTACACTCGTACTGTACGGAGAAGAGGGACTCTTATGTGTTGCATGTCGAGGTGGTTTATTTCGCACCTCCCTAAGTCTGTGTTGAAGAACAAAGAAGGTTTGGGTTGGTCCTACAAGATAATGTCACTTGCCCATACAGACATTCTTTGGAGTTCCCGGGCTATGGAGGACACTGCTGTCATTGATCGTTGTGGGGGATACCCTAATGTCCCATTGCTTGGAATCAGAGGGGGTATAACCTACAATCCTTGTATAGCTTTGCGTCAATTTGGTCGTGCTTGGAGATACGGTCCCTATGAGCTACTGCTTGGGAATATTTCATTTGACTACAAAGAGGATGTTGACGAGCACCGCCGGAGGTTTATACGAGCTTGGGGCATGGTGAACAGATCTGAACCTCAAGAGCTGGGACCAAGGACTTCCCTTCCTATGCAGCCTTACCTCCAATGGGTCTGAGCTCGTGCCCAGAAGCTTGGGATGCCTTATGAAGCCGTATTTCCAGTGATTGTGGAGCCCACTAATGAAGAAGGCATTCCTTATACAGTTCTTTATCCTTATATGCCCACTGATCCTGGGGCATTGCAAAGGTATTGGATTCAGCTGAAAGAGGAGAGGGATACTTACCGGGAGAAGTACCATGAGAAATAAAGGAAGATCTTGAAGCTCACCAGGAAGCTCGAGGAAGAAAGAACGATCAATGACTACGTCAGCACCAAGAGGAAGCGTCCATGGGATTTTTGATTTTGCTTTTTCTAGTTTTAGATTTGTTTTTTATTTACTTCTTTGTAACGCCTCAAAGGCAATGTTGAACCTTTTTACAAGTTAATCTAATAAAGTTTGTTTATTTTTCGTTTGAAAATTTAAATCTCCCAAAGTCTTTGAAATCATTACATGCGCATCCCATTATCATGCACACCATTACAGGCACCATTACAGGTTTCTCATCTTCTTCGCTGTTTATTTCAGCAGAAATGTCTTCCGATCAAGCCATCAAAAATCTTCAGGCACAAAACGCCCAATTCCAACAGATGTTCTTAAGTCTGGCCAAAGGGCAAGAGGATATGAAAACTCTCATTCTGAAAGAGAAGAAGAAGAAAAAGAAGAAGGCCGTTCTTCTGAATATGGGCAAAAGGTTTGGGGATAGGTTGAAACAGGAAGTTGATCTGACCTCTTCATCCAAGGAAGGGGAGAACCAAGAAGAAGAAAAGGGCCCCAACCCTGCAAACTCTGATAATGATACTGATTTTGATGATGAGCAATATCCTCCTGCCGAGGATAGGTACAAGCAGCTTGAAGACCGTCTGAGTGCTATGGAGATTCAGAAGATCCCTGGTTTAGATTTCAGAGAGCTGGAACTGGTATCAGGAGTGGTGATCTCTCATAAGTTCAAAGCTCCGGTTTTTGCCAAGTACGATGGGGTATCCTGTCTAAAACTCCATCTCCGCTCGTACATCAGGAAAATCCAACCCCACACTGCCGATAGAAATTTGTGGGTACACTTATTTCAAGATAGTCTGTCAGGGACTCAACTTGAATGGTTTTACAAGTTGGAAGGAGCCAATGTCTGAAACTGGGAAGACCTTGCTGCTGCTTTTTACAGGCAGTATCAGTATAACGCCGACCTTGCTCCCACTCGTACTTAGCTTCAGGGTATGTCAATGGGTGCAAGTGAAGGTTTTAAGGACTATGCTCAAAAGTGGAGAGATTTGGCTGGAAGAGTCCAACAGCCTTTGTCTGACAGGGAGTTGGTTGACATGTTTTTGGGGATGCTATCTGGTCCATTTTTCAATCATCTGATCGACAGTTCGTCATCTGGGTTTACCGAGTTGATCTTGACTGGAGAGAGAGTAGAAGCTGGTATCCGAAGTGGCAAGATACAGAAGGATACTTCATCAAGTACAGTAAAGAAGCCTTTCACCGGTAAGAAAGAAGCTAGTGCAGTCTACGGCCCGAGGGGCCAAAGCAGACCTGAACACCGTTAAGCAATGAATGCGGTAGTAATATCAAGACCCACAGTTGCTCTACAATGCAACAATCAACAAAGGGTGGAAAGACCACACAGGTAGTACACTCGGCTCAATATGACCTTGTCTCAAATTCTACCATAATTATTGAAAACCAATCTGGAAACTCTGAGGGAAGCCCCAAAGAACCCCAACACCGCTTCTCCCCACTATAACCCGAATGCCCGCTGCGCCTATCACTCCGAAGGTCCAGGTCATGATACAAACAACTGCTGGGCCTTGAAAAATAAGGTGCATGACCTGATTGAAGCCAAAGAGATTGAGTTTGATGCTCCGGAGAAATCCAACGTCATAACTGCACCCATGCCCAAGTATGACTCGGGAGTCAATGCAATTGGAGATGGTGAAGAAGATTCAGACATCGACAGTTGGATCTACCCTACAACCAATGGTGGATTGAACAACTGGATGGAGAAGGACTTCATACCTGTTTCTTTTATTCCACAGTAATTGACTTTTGTTTTGAAAGTTGTAATAGACAATTTAAAAATTTATGGCCCGGTGCCTTGCCCGAGGCACATTGGCTTTGCTTGTGAGGGCTTATTATTTGTCATTTCATATATCATTAATAAAACATTGGACGTTTCTTGCATTACAAATTTTGCGCTCATTGTTTTTTCTTTTTCTGTCTCTCGCTCTATCAAAAATAACTATTCTCTTACACACACTCACGTATCATAATGCAGATCCATATCCACTCTGGATCCCATTGATAACAACTCTGCTACTGCCAGTTATGACTTCGAAAATCCGATCTGTTAGAACATAGTTTGATTCTACAACCCTCAATTAGAGTTTTGATGATAACAAAATACAAGAATAAATAAATTGTAAGATTTATATATAAGACATATATGCTACTTAAAATTATGTTTTGTGTTTACAGAAACTCTGATGGAATCAGCATCAGAAGATCAGTATCAACATTAGCATTAGAAGATATGTCAGCATCAGAAGATCAAATAACATGTGCTACACACTGAAGCTACCAGATTAGACGCTGAAGCCTGATGAACAGAATCTGCGCATAAAAATACTCTGACTCTGATCAAGATCCTAACCAAGTCATCAACACTCAGAAGCGTCAGCATAAAGGAAAGAACACTCTGATTACCATAAGCAGAGAACACTCTGAAGCGTTACTAAGCATTCAAGATAGATTATTTACCAACGGCTTTATTCCAAGACATGATCTTCTCAAAAAGGAAAGAACGTTATTAGCATTGAAATGGCTTTATGGACAACAACGTATCTTTTCCTGGCTATATAAACAAGACTATATGAGAAAAGAAAAGGCTAATAACCTACACGCATATACACGCCTAAGCTAATCATCTTCACGCACGCTCTCATTTTTGCTAAAGCTTTCAACCACGCCTACTCAAAAGCATTAGCAGTCCAGTTTCATTCTAAGCTTAATATTGTGTATTATCACAGTTATGATATATAGTTTTATTAGAAAACATCAAACACACTTTTGTTCAATTATCTGTAAGAGAATTTCCTTGAGATAAACCGGTCTGTGGTTAGACTCAAGAAGGCTTTAACAGTTGTTAAAGCAGTTGTGTAATCAGTTGATTATAGTGGATTAAGACCTCGTTGGAGAAAGGCGAAATCACCTTGACGGGTGGACTGGAGTAGTTTGAGATCAAACGAACCAGGATAAAAATATAGTGTTGTCTGCACCTTTGATTTAAGTTTTACAATTCAACCCCCCTTCTTGTGTTTTTCACGTCTTCAATTGGCATCCGAGCGCCTGGTTCTGAGCTTATAACACTTAACCGTGTCAGTACAAGATCCAACGTCAGAAAAACACAATGGAAGGACCACATCAAAACATCAGCAATGACAACAATGAAGAAAGAGACAGATTCAGCGGCAAACCTCTAGTCTTTGATGGAGAGAACTTTGATTACTAGAAAGACAAAATTGAAAGCTTCTTTCTGGCCCATGATGCTGATCTATGGGACATGGTGACTGATGGATACACGCACCCAGTGGATGGAAGTGATCAGAAGATTGACAGGAAAGCAATGTATGATCAGCAAAAGCGTGATTTCAGAAATCATCACAAGGCCAGAACAATTCTTCTCAGCGCCATCTCTTATTCTGAATATGAAAAGATATCAAACAGAGACACTGCAAAGAATATGTTTGACTCTCTGAGAATGACGCATGAAGGCAACATTCAAGTCAAAGAAACCAAAGCTCTTGCGCTCATTCAGAAGTATGAGGCATTCAAGATGGAAGAAAGTGAATCAATAGAGACTATGTTTTCAAAGTTCTTGACAAAGGGTATTCCACTGCTGATCATGTTAAGAAGATCATCAGAAGCTTTCCAAAACAGTGGAGGCCAATGGTCATAGCGCTTAAGCTAGCTAAGGATCTCAACAAAATCTCTCTAGAGGAACTTGTCAGCTCCCTCAGAAGTCACGAGATAGAGCTAGAAGCAGATGAACCTCAAAAGCAAGGTAAGCCATTAGCTTTAAAATCTAACAGAAAATCTGACTCCAAAGTTTTGCAGGCTGTTGAAGAAACCTCTGATGGGTCCTCATCAGAAGAAGATGAACTATCTCTCCTCTCCAGAAGGGTGAACCAATTATGGAAGCAGAGGCAAAGGAAGTTCAGGAATCCCAGAAGATCAGAGAATCAGAATGAATCCTTCTCCAGATACAGAAGGTCAGAATCCTCCTCTAGACACAGAAGATCTGAAGGTTCTTCAGGAAGCAGAAAGCCAAACAACAAAGACATCATCTTCTATGAATGTAACGAGCAAGGACACTACAAAAGTGATTGCCCAAAGCTTCAGAAGGAAAAGCCCAAAAAGAGGTTTGGCAAGGAAAAGAAGAAAAGTCTCATGGCTACATGGGATGATTCTGACACATCTGAAGCTGACTCAGAATCAGATGATGAAAGAGAAAACATAACTCTCATGGCAAACATAATAGAAGACAGTAAAGCTTCTGAGTCAGACTCTGAATCAGATACAGAAGAGGTATTCCCTGACTTTGCTATAAACTTTACTAAGGCTGAACTAGCTGAAAGCCTTAATGAAATTCTGGAAAGATATCAGCAGATCAGAGTCAAATTCAGAAACCTGAAAAGGAATCTTGCTTCTGACTCTGATAAGACTGAGAGTCTCAAATTGGAGAATTCTGAGTTAAAAGATAAAATTTCAAAATTAGAAAATCTATTACAAAACTCTCAGAAGGAAACAATTCCTGAAACTCCCAGCAGTGCTGATGAGATCATCAAGGAGTATGATCACAACTTTCAGAAGTTTCTAGCTAAAAACATAGATAAAAGCAAAATGGCTTCAATGATCTATGAAGTTAGAAAAAATGGCAGAAAAGGAATAGGATACCAAGGTAAGGTACCTACACCAAAAAATGCCATGGATCTAGTTATAAAACGTACTCCACTTGATTCACACTTTATATATGGGCACACACATGACATCAAATATACTAGTAGTAATTATCCTGTCAAACCAAAATTCAACCAGAGTTTTGGTAAAACTAACAAATTAGGACCCAAGAAAATATGGGTACCTAAGGATAAAATAATACATGTGGCAGATATATTTAGCAGCAAAGCAGAAACACCAATCATGGTACCTGGACTCTGGCTACTCATGACACATGACAGGAAGAAGGCATATGTTCCAAAGCCTGGAACTTAAGCCTGGAGGCCACGTAGGTTTTGGAGGCAATCAAAGAGGAAAAATCATTGGCTCTAGAACAGTAGGTAATGGAAATCTTCCCTCTATAAGTAATGTTTTATTAGTAGATGGATTAATGCATAACCTGTTATCCATAAGTCAATTAAGTGATAACGGTTATGATATAATCTTTAATCAAAATTCATGCAAAGTTGTTAGTCAGAAAGATGGGACTATCCTATTTAATGGAAAGAGGAGAAACAACATTTATAAAATCAAACTTTCTGAACTGAAAAGTCAGAATGTAAAGTGTCTTCTGTCTGTTAACAACGAGCAATGGATCTGGCACAGAAGATTGGGACATGTTAGTATGAGAAGAATATCTCAGATTAACAAACTCAATCTGGTCAGAGGACTTCCTAACCTGAAGTTCAATTCAGATGCTCTGTGTGAAGCATGTCAGAAAGGCAAGTTCGCAAAACCAGCTTTCAAATCTAAAAACGTTGTTTCCACCTCTAAGCCATTAGAACTTCTGCACATTGACTTATTTGGACCAGTTAAAACTGCTTCAGTCAGTGGCAAGAAGTATGGGTTAGTAATCATAGATGACTATAGCAGATGGACATGGGTAAATTTCTTAAGACACAAGGACGAGTCACACTCTGTGTTTGTCACCTTCTGCAACCAAGTTCAGAATGAAAAGGATCTTAGAATCGTCAAAGTCAGAAGTGATCATGGTGGAGAATTTGAAAACAAAGATTTTGAGTCATTTTTTAATGACAAAGGCATTCTGCATGATTTCTCTTGTCCTAGAACTCCCCAGCAAAATGGAGTTGTAGAACGAAAGAACAGAACATTGCAAGAAATGGCCAGAACCATGATCAACGAGACTAACGTTGCTAAGATCTTCTGGGCAGAGGCAATAAACACAACATGTTACATTCAGAATAGAATCTCCATAAGACCTATTCTGGAAAAGACTCCATATGAATTGTGGAAGAACAGAAAGCCCAACATTTCCTATTTTCATCCATTTGGATGTACTTGTTTTATTTTGAATACAAAAAATTATTTGAACAAGTTTGACTCTAAAGCACAAAAGTGTATTATGTTAGGATACTCTGAACGCTCAAGAGGGTACAGAGTTTACAATACAGAAACACAGATTGTGGAGGAATCAATCAGTGTTCGTTTTGATGATAAGCTTGTCTCTCAAAAGTCAAAGCAGAATGAAGTATTTGCAGGTATGGAAGTTGAATTCACAGGTACTGAAGACAAGTCATCAGAAGCTCTTAACAGAGACACTCCCTCAACATCAGAAAGAGGCACTGCAAGCAATCCAGCACCTTCTGTTGATCAACTCCAGAAAAGACCATCCAGAAGCAGCTTGGATCACCCAGAAGAAACAATCTTAGGAAGAAAGGAAGATCCAATCAGAACAAGATCTAGCTTCAGAAACTCTGAAGAATCCCTCTTGGGACTGGTTTCTCTAATTGAACCAACAACAATTGATGAAGCACTTCTGGACAATGACTGGATTCTAGCAATGCAAGAGGAGCTAAATCAATTCACAAGAAATGACGTATGGGATCTAGTTCCCAAACCAAAAGGATTCAACGTCATTGGAACAAAATGGGTGTTCAGAAACAAACTGAATGAACAAGGTGAAGTCATCAGAAACAAGGCACGACTGGTAGCACAAGGTTATAGTCAGCAAGAAGGGATAGACTATACAAAAACCTTTGCTCCAGTTGCCAGGTTAGAATCTATCAGACTCTTAATCTCATTTGCTGTTAATAAAGGCATCACTCTGTATCATATGGGTGTTAAGAGTGCATTCTTAAATGGCTATATAGAAGAAGAGGTATATGTGCACCAACCCCCTGGTTTTGAAAGTTCCAAAAATCCAGAATATGTTTTCAAACTAAAGAAGTCACTGTATGGTCTGAAACAAGCTCCCAGAGCTTGGTATGAAAGACTAAGTAACTTCCTGTTAGAAAAGGAATTCACCAGAGAGAAAGTGGACACAACTCTATTCTGTAAGACAGTTAAGAATGACATTTTAGTATGTCATATTTATGTTGATGATATCATATTTGGATCTACTAAACCTTCTCTGGGAAGAAAGTTTGCTAAGTGTATGCAGGCAGAATTTGAGATGAGCCTAATGGGGGAACTGAAATTCTTTCTGGGCATTCAGATCAATCAAACCCCAGAAGGAACTTACATTCATCAGAGCAAATATGTCAGAGAACTTTTGAAGAAATTTGATCTCTCAGAATGTAAGCCATCAAAGATTCCAATGCATCCCACGTGCATTCTGGAAAGAGAAGAGGTAAGTAAAAAGGTAGAACAAAAGGTCTACAAAGGTATGATTGGTTCTCTTCTTTATCTGACGGTTTCAAGGCCTGACATTTTATTCAGTGTATGCATTTGTGCTAGATTCCAATCAGATCCTAGAGAATCTCACTTAACAGCAGTTAAGCGAATTTTCAAGTATCTGAAAGGTACTACTAATTTGGGTTTGTTTTATAGAAAATCAAGTGATTACAACTTAGTAGGATACTGTGATGCTGATTTTGCTGGAGACATAGTAGAACGTAAAAGCACTTCTGGAAGCTGCCAGTTTCTGGGAGAAAAATCTGATCTCATGGTCCAACAAAAGACAATCCACAATTTCTCTATCAACAGCAGAAGCTGAATACATAGCAGCAGCTGGATGCAGCACACAAATACTGTGGATGAAAAGTCAACTTGAGGACTTCCAGATATTTGAGAGTAACATTCCTATCCTATGTGACAATACTTCTGCTATTTGTCTCAGTAAAAATCCAATTTTACATTCTAGGGCTAAGCATATAGAAATAAAACATCATTTTATTAGGGACTATATTCAGAAAGGGATTTTAAATTTTAAATTTATTAACACAGACCATCAATGGGCTGATATTTTTACAAAACCACTTTCTGAAGATAGGTTCAACTTCATTCTGAAACATCTCAGCATGAAGCTCTTCCCAGAATAAAATTGTTTTGATTCCATATATTAACCTTCAGAACTTTGATTATTTTCTGTGAACTACTAATCAATCTTCTTTCAGAACTTTAGAAGTGCAGATTGTATCAGAATCTATCCATGAAGATCTGAGCACTTCATTTCAAGGATAGAAATATGTTGTAGCAAACAAGTGTCATCCAGTCATCAGCTATTTTCTGAGGCTAAACACGCGTTCACGTTTCTGAAAAGGCAAAGCGCTGATTGGATGCATTGAGACACATGTCATGGGTAACCGTTCCAAATATCTTTCTGAATCCCCTAAAATCAGCTATCATTAAATGCTAATAATCATTATTAATTTCTCTCTCTTAAACGTTTATGTTTTCAAAACCTTTTTTTAGAAATCTATTTAAACACTTCACACCATTTACACGTTTTACCGTCACTTTCATTTTCTCTGAATATTTCTATTTTCAGTGTTCTTCTTTCTCAAGAAACCCTTTCAATCTTTTTCACAAAAACCTCGTGTGAACATGGCTTCTTCCAGCATTCCTTCTTCAGGTTCCCAGAAAACTGTTTCATCTGAACAATATGAAGTACCATTCAGAACGCTTCTAACACCAGTCAAAAACCTTGAGGTTCTGTCAGAATTAATTGTGGATTTCAATAGCCTTAAGGAGAATGGGTTTGATTTATCTGAATAGGTTAAAGCTCAAGGTTGGGAAAAGTATTTTGACAGGCTGGTGGGTCCAACATTTCCTATTTTGGTAAAGGAATTTTGGATTCACGCTTCTTCTTCAAATCACCAAGTTACATCCTACATCATGGGGAAGAAGACTGTTATTACTGAAGACCTGATTGCAAGACTGATAGGATACAATGGTGGTGGTGTTCGATGTATTGATATGGAAGAAAGATGTGCAGATGTTGCCCTAATTGCAAGGGAAATCTTCACACTAGGGCTTCCCTCCAGTAAGATAAGGGACTTAAAGGACAAGCACAAAATTTGGGCCAAATCATTCTGGGCTGTTTCAACCACAGGAAGCCTACCAGCTCTCCTGATTACATTAATATTGATCAGCAGTTTCTGATCTATTTTATCTCTCAGAAGGTCAAGATAAATCTGGCTCATCTTCTGTTCAACCATATCAGAACAAGTGTCAAGGAAACAAGAGAAGATGAACGTACAAAAAGGGATTGGATACCCTTGGGAAGATTGATATCAGATATTCTGACAGAGAATAGGCTGATTGATCATCTGACAGAGGCTCAAGAAATCAGCACTCTCGAACCTACTGTTGGCAAGAAGCTGAATGCCAAAAATCTGAAGAAAATGAAGTTGATAGAGAACATTAAGAAGGAGCCCATCGTCACTCGTTTTGCTGAAATCTCCAGCAGAAGAGTCCCTCTGGACGACTTCCCTCTATTCTCAGAAATTGACTCTAAGCCTGAAATAATTCTGAGATATCTGGATGCTTGTAAAGCTGATGGTACAACACCAAATCTGAATATTCAAGATCTTCAGCAGAAGGCTCCAGAGGTTGTTCTGAAGAAGACAAAGAAAAGAAAAGCTGCTGCAGAAGGATCATCTCAGCAGACTCCCAAGAAGAGAGGTAATCCTTCTTCTGTCACTGTTTTAGATTCAATTTCTATATCAACATCTATCCCAATTCTAACTCCATCTGAAAACCCAACACCTCAAACTTTCGATGATTTTGACCTTGATTTTGACCCTTCTGAATCCTTAACCCTCAGAAGATTTCGCTCCCAACCACAAAATCCAAATACTGAAGCCATACCAGAACAAGAACTTGCACAAGTTCTTTCTGATATAGACCAACACACTTCTGTTCCCGAACCAGAAAATCCAAATCCAAACACATAAATTCCCATCTCACCACAACCTGATATTCCTCTCTCACCAATACCAGAAACTCCACTCTCTCCAGAACCAGAAATCCCACAACCTTCCTCTCCTCAACCTGAACAATCTCCACAACCTGAGACTCAAACCTCTGAATCCCCTGAACCACAACCTCTGGCCATTCAATTTCCCTGTGGTACCACTGTGAATATTCCTCAACTTCCCTCTTCACCGGAAATAACTCCACCTAATTCCCCATAAAGTCCAATAATAATTCCTGACTCTCCCACTCCCTCACCTAGAAAAATTCAGACGACCACAACAAGACTGTCATTGATTTAACAGTCTTTGAACGTCTTGCTGCCATCAACCATAAAACTGCTATCCCTAAACCAAAACATCCAGATGTTGGTTCCAACATATTGAACTTTGAAATAGATGTAAAGAAGTGGATCACTTCTCTGAAACAAGCAAGTCTGGAACTGGTTGATCCTGCTGTATCAGACTTCCTCTGGACAAAATTCAGAAGATGGATATGCTCTGAAACCTTTAGGTTGCAAGACCAGAGCTATGGACAAGATCAACAGAACTTCAGCAATCTGCTGAAGGAAATTGAAGGTCCAGTTCTGAGCAAGCTGCTTAAGGAAGAAGTTCTCCATCTGGACATTGCTCTTTGGTCTGAACAGCGTCCAACATCCAAAGTTCAACCTGCAGAAGAACAGATAATTCTGGCTGAAGAACAGGTTCAAGAAGAAGTTATTGAAGAAAGCTCTGAGAAGCATCCTGTTTCTAAAGATCCTCAAGCTTGCTCTCTTGACAGGCAGACTCTAGAGGACTTGAAAAGATCTGATATGCTGATGAATGAAAGAATGGATAAGCAGGACACCAAAATTGATGCTATAGCGAACATGTTAAATCAGCAACAGGAAACCAGCACCCAAATCAAGAGCATGTTGGAAGCTCTGTTCACACGACTTCCTCCTCCTTCTTAGAAATTTTCTTGTTGTTTTTATAACTTGTTTATCTGTAATATTTTTACATGTTCTGAACTTATCATTGCTTCTGTTTTTAAGATAAACGCACTTTTAGCTCTGATCATTTTTTAACTCAGATTAATTGTGCTTTTTGATAACTGACAAAAAGGGGGAGAAAGAATGATATTTTTCAATAACGGATTACTGAGACATAAGTCTCAAACATTCTGATCCATTTAACTTTCTTCTCTTCTGAAAAGCTTACAGGTACAAAACACTCTGATGAATCTGATGAACTCTGATAAAGTAAAGTTCTGATGCTCAAGGTCTCATGGAATTAAAGGGAAGTAATCAACTCAGGGGGAGTTTTCTCCTCTTATCTCTGATACCTTTTATTCATTATTTGTTTATCTCTAATACCTTTTATTTGTTATTTGTTTATCTCTGATACCTTTTATTCTTTATCTCTAATCTCTGATACCTTTTATTCTTTAATTTATATTGAAAAAATCTGGTTTTTGTCATCATCAAAAAGGGGGAGATTGTTAGAACATGGTTTGATTCTACAACCCTCAATTAGAGTTTTGATGATAACAAAATACATGAATAAATAAATTGTAAGATTTATATATAAGACATATATGCTACTTAAAATTATGTTTTGTGTTTACAGAAACTCTGATGGAATCAGCATCAGAAGATCAGTATCAACATTAGCATCAGAAGATATGTCAGCATCAGAAGATCAAATAACATGTGCTACACGCTGAAGCTACTAGATCACACGCTGAAGCCTGATGAACAGAATCTGCGCATAAAAATACTCTGACTCTGATCAAGATCCTAACCAAGTCATCAACACTCAGAAGCGTCAGCATAAAGGAAAGAACACTCTAATTACCATAAGCAGAGAACACTCTGAAGCGTTACTAAGCATTCAAGATAGATTATTTACCAACGGCTTTATTCCAAGACATGATCTTCTCAAAAAGGAAAGAACGTTATTAGCATTGAAATGGCTTTATGGACAACAACGTATCTTTTCCTGGCTATATAAACAAGACTGTATGAGAAAAGAAAAGGCTAATAACCTACACGCATATACACGCCTAAGCTAATCATCTTCACGCACGCTCTCATTTTTGCTAAAGCTTTCAACCACGCCTACTCAAAAGCATTAGCAGTCCAGTTTCATTCTAAGCTTAATATTGTTTATTATCACAGTTGTGATATATAGTTTTATTAGAAAACATCAAACACACTTTTGTTCAATTATCTGTAAGAGAATTTCCTTGAGATAAACCGGTCTGTGGTTAGACTCAAGAAGGCTTTAACAGTTGTTAAAGCAGTTGTGTAATCAGTTGATTATAGTGGATTAAGACCTCGTTGGAGAGAGGCGAAATCACCTTGACGGGTGGACTGGAGTAGTTTGAGATCAAACGAACCAGGATAAAAATACAGTGTTGTCTGCACCTTTGATTTAAGTTTTATAATTCAACCCCCCTTCTTGTGTTTTTCACATCTTCACGATCAACCAAGTCGAGGACGAAGGTGAGGATGATTGTGAGATGCCCGGAGAACTTGCTAGACTATTACTACAGGAAGAAAGGGCCATAAAGCCTCATGAAGAGCCAGTTTAATCGGTGAATTTGGGTACATAGGAAGACATGCAAGAAGTTAAGATGGGTACGAATCTGGAGCCTAGTGTCAAGCAACGGTTGATACAAATGCTACGTGACTATGTTGAGATCTTCGCTTGGTCTTATAAAGATATGCCTGGTTTAGACACTGATATTGTGGTTCATCGCCTGCCAACCAAAGAAGACTGCCCTCCGGTAAAGTAGAAGGTTCGCCGAATGCGCCCTGAGATGTTTGAGAAAATCAAAGCTGAGGTTATGAAACAGTTTGACGCGAGATTTTTAGCTGTCACGTCTTATCCGAAGTCGGTTGCCAACGTTGTTCCGGTGCCTAAGAAGGATGGTAAGGTATGGATGTGTGTAGACTATAGAGATCTGAATAGGGCGAGCCCCAAGGATGATTTCCCACTTCCTCATATCGATGTTCTGGTCGACAACACCGTGCAACTTAAAATCTTCTCCTTCATGGATGGTTTTTATGGTTACAATCAGATCAAGATGGCTCCCAAGGACATGGAGAAGACAACCTTCGTTACACAGTGGGGCACCTTCTGTTACAAGGTAATGCCTTTCGGTTTGAAGAATGTTGGGGCAACGTATCAGCGCGCCATGGTCGCTTTGCTCCACGAAATGATTCACCATGAGATTGAGGTTTATGTTGATGACATGATCGCAAGGTCCCAGACTGAGGAAGAACACCTTGACCATCTCCAGAAACTGTTCGACAGGTTAAAGACGTACAAACTAAGGTTGAACCTGAACAAGTGCACCTTCGGGGTAAGGTCTGGTTAGCTGCTGGGTTTCGTCGTCAGTGATAAGGGTATTCAGGTGGATCCTGCCAAGGTAAAATCCATACAGGAGATGCCGGCTCCCTGCATAGAAAAGGAAGTTAGAGGCTTTTTAGGACGTCTGAATTACATCGCCCGATTCATTTCACATCTGATTGCTACTTGTGAGCCAATCTTCAAGCTACTGAAGAAAGATCAAGTGGTAAAATGGAATGATGAATGTCAGACCGCTTTTGAAAGAATCAAAGAATATCTTCAAGAACCACCAATTCTGATGCCTCCAGTAGAAGGAAGACCTTTGATCTTATACTTGACAATACTAGATAATTCAATGGGGTGTGTGCTGGGGAAGCATGACGAGTATGGCCAAAAAGAGAACGCTATTTACTACCTTAGCAAAAAGTTTACCGACTGTGAGACCCGATACTCACTACTCGAGAAAACTTGCTGCGCTTTGGCATGGGCTGCTCGCCGGCTGAGACAGTATATGCTGACTCACACCACCTTATTGATATCAAAGATGGATCCAATCAAGTATATCTTCGAAAAGCCTGCCTTGTCTGGAAGAATAGCGAGATGGCAGATGATCTTAACCGAGTATGACATCCAATATACAACCCAAAAAGAAATCAAGGGGAGTGTGTTGGCAGATCATTTGGCGCATCAGGCCGTGGATGACTACCAATCCATGAATTTCGAGTTCCCGGATGAGAACATCATGTTGGTGACCGACTATGAAGAACCTGGACCAGATGAAGGACCTGAGGAAGGATCCCGATGGTCTATATATTTTGATGGAGCATCGAACGCGTTGGGTAATGGCATTGGCACTGTGATCATATCTCCCGAGGGCTATCATACTCCATTCACCTCCCGATTATGTTTTAACTGCACCAACAATATGGTGGAGTATGAAGCATGTATCCTAGGTCTTCGAGCTGCTATTGGCCTGAGGATTAAGTTCTTGAGTGTATTCAGAGATTCTGCTCTAGTGATCAGTCAGATCAAAGGCGAGTGTGATACGAAGCACCCAAATATTATTCCTTACAAGGAGTATGTACTGACATTGCTTCCACACTTTGAGGAGATAACCTTTGAACATTTCCCAAGAGAGGAGAATCAGTTAGAGGACGCGCTAGCTACCATGTCTTCCATATTCAAGGTCCGGTGGGACAATGAAGCTCCCCAAATTACCATTGAGAGGTTGGATGAACCCGCACATTGTTGTGACATCGAGACTGAAGAGGTAGCAGATAAACCATGGTTTCATGAGGTAAAGAGGTATCTTGAGGTTCAAGAATACCCCGAGGGTGCATCTGTTAATGATAAGAAGTTCTTGAGAAGATTCGCTGCAAAGTTCTTCATCAGTAATGCGATTCTTTATAAGCATAACCATGATTCAACCTTACTGCGATGTATGGACAAAAGCGAGGCAGAAAGGATCATGGCAGAGTTACATGAAGGTGCCTTCGGAACTCATTCCAGTGGAAATACCATGGCAAAGAAAATCCTACGGGCAGGATATTATTGGTCCACTATGGAAGCCGATTGTCATTAGCACTCTCGGACCTGTCATAAGTGCCAAGTCTATGATGATAAGGTGCATGTACCTCCAATTCCTGTGAATGTTTTAACAGCTCCTTGGCCTTTCGCAATGTGGGGCATCGATATGATAGGTGAGATCAGACCTACTACGTCTAACGGGCATCATTTCATTTTGGGGGCTATTGATTACTTTACAAAGTGGGTTGAGGCAACTTCCTTTGCTACAGTAACCAAGAACATCGTGGCGCGGTTTATCCGACACATCTGATCTGTCGATATGGTGTACAAGAGAGGATCATTATGGATAATGGTACAAATCTCAACAATACAATGATCACCGAACTCTGCAAACAGTTCAAGATTCAGCATCATAACTCTTCTCCCTACCGGCCAAAGATGAATGAGGGTGTTGAAGCAGCTAACAAGAACATCAAGAAGATTGTGAAGAAGATGATGGTGACATACAAAGATTGGCATGAGATATTACCATTCTCTCTTCATGGGTACCGTACCTCCGCACAAACGTCGACAGGGGAAACACCCTACTCTCTGGTGTATGGCATGGAGGCGGTCCTACCCATCGAAGTCCAGATACCCTCTCTCCGGATTATGAAGGATGCAGGTTTGAGCAAAGACGACTGGATCCAGACCCGACTTGATCAGCTGAATCTAATCGACAAGAAGAGACTTACTACTATTTGTCATGGTCAGACATATCAAAAGCGAATGATCAAGGCTTTTAACAAGAAAGTCAGACGTCAAGAATATCAGGTTGCGGATCTAGTGATCAAATGCATCATATTACCTCAAGGTGATCCCAGGGGAAAATGGACCCCCACATACGAAGGGCCATTTGTGGTTAAGAACATTTTCTCGCGAGGAGCTATGATTCTAACCACCATGGATGGTGACGACCTTCCTCACCCCGTCAATGCAGACATAGTGAAAAAATACTACGCCTAATCAAAGACCCGCTAGGTTGACTGGCCTAGGCAAAAATAAGGGATTCCCGGTGAACCAAAAGGGTTCGGGAAAAAGTAAGGGATGAAAATGAAAAAAAACCGTACACCCGGCAAATCGAAAACCTGAAAAGGCGGCTTGGGCAAAAAAGGGGTATCCCGGTGGACTGAAAACCCGAAAGGGCGGTCCATGAAAAAATTAGGGATTGAAGCATAACACTATGTCTCATTGGATCATCTTGCAACTAGACTTCAGTATCGACTATCAAGCTTGGACGGTGCCAATCAATCTGATCTATCTTCGACCAAGTAGCAAAGTGATGATACGCTCGAAGATATAAAGGCAATAGCAGAGTTGGAACCCAATGGGATTGTTCATATAGCTGTTTTTCTTTCTTTTACACAAAATGTATAATTTCTGTCTTTCGGCGGCGTTCTCTTACTAGGACGTCAACCTCTTTGTACAAAATGCCTATTACAGGCCAACTTCAAAATCAATATAATCCATTTCCATAAGAAATTCCAAATTGTTTTTATTTTTCTGTTTTGTTTTACAAGAACGTCCAATGATTCATTTTTGATATATGCATTTGAAAATAATTGCTGCGCATAAATATTTACGTACGAAACAAAAGACAATTACTCATAATTCCAGGAGCAGGGGCAAACAAGAAGTGTCCAAACCTTACAGTTGCTCTACCCACCGGGTACAGGGATAGAGCCAGCTTGAGAATATGACTAATGATACATACACTCCCCGCAGAGTAGGAAGTACCCAAAGATAGTGGTGTCAGCTTTCCCCAGCCAAGGTTCATAATCACGAATGAGTCAGCAAAATTCTCCCCAAGCAGAGTTTATTTATCACCAGCAACGGTAATTCATCCCCAGCAGAATTGTTTCTCCAAGTCAGCAGATCGTCCAACAGAGTATTTCTCTTCCCCACAAAGTCGTTCTCCCACATAATTGTTCTCAAACAGAGTCTCTCCCAGTGGAATATTCTCGAGCAGAATGGACGCAAGTCTCCAGCTAATCATCTTCGGTCACTATCCCCAGCGAGAACGAAAAACTCAACTCCTTGTACTCTCCAGCAGCAGTCCGAGATTTATTTTCCCCTGCCAGAGAATATCACAAGAATATTGCATATCCATACATCATGGCATGCGCATACGCATTATGCAGCACAATCTCATTTATTTTGAGAACATCATTACTCAATACATTTCATACATCATGACATTATATACGACTAAATCTTTACCTTTCAGGGAAAGATACAATCAAGTTCTCGTAAGTTTTCTCTGGTACAATCAAATCGATACTAAGATTTCTATTCCAGTTCAAGCTATGAAGCCCAGAAATCGACTGGATAATATCTTGATTTCTATAAAGTACTACAAAGCCTAGAATCGACCAGATAGTATATCTCTTAAATACAAGCTTTGAAGCCCGAAAATCGACCGGAAAACAGCTTAATCCTCACCAAGTTATTTTGAAGCCTGGAAATCGACCAGATAGGAATAAAAGATACCATGAAGCCTGGAATCGACCAGATAATGGTATAAGACGCTGTGAAGACTGGAGCACGACCAGATAGCAGCAAATGACACTGAAACCTGGGATACAACCAGGTAACAGTATAAGGTACTGCGAAGCTTGGAATTAGACCAAATAGCAGTTACTCGGCCAATTACTATGAAGCCCGGAAATCGACCGAATATTAGTATGCCTTGAATTCAAGTTGAAACCCGGATGCGACCGAATAACCACTTGATTTCTTATGAAGCCTGGAGCACGACCAGATAAGAATTGAGAAATTGCAAATCCTGGAAGATGACCAGATAGCAATCTCATCTCCCCAGTCAGTCGTTGTAAAACCTAGAGCACGACCAGATAGCAGTTGGTCTTATTTACCTCAGAAAATCACTGTAAAGCCTGGAGCACGACCAGATAGCAGTTCATATTCACCTCCTCGACTAAGAGATGATTCCCCAGTAGAATAACGGACAAATGAAGCTCATAAAATTCTATTCTCCCAAGACAGAGAATAACACTCCCCAGCCTAGTCCTCCTCGACAACAGGTATACGGGCTCTCGCAAAGGAATCTCTTATGCGATTGACACTTCTTTTGATGGCATCTTTAAGCCCATCTTCCGTCATTGAATTTGAAATGGCACCTATAAGCCCATTCCCGATATTTCCAGACAAATACCACTTTATGCGAGTGCAAATTTCTGGGCACTCTAGTGTTCTATCATCTTCCACCTTCGGATCACGAAAGGCAGACAAGCCAATATACATCCTCATGTTTAAGAAGATTGAACAGGGGCAGCTGTTGTACCCCAAAATTTTCCCTACCAAATTTCTCAATACATGTCAAGTGAGGTCCTCAAATTGCTCAAGGAAGTCCAAGGTTTGACTAGACAAACTCTCTCCTAAGGCAGTATACCTCAAATTAGGGTTTCATTTTTCACCAAGGTACTTGTGTTAAAAGGATCCCAAATGCTCACCATTGTCCTATTATGTTCTCAAGATCATCCATGTCAAGTTTCAACCCTTGTAGAGAAAGTTTGCTCAGTCAATTGCTCAAAGGCCTGAAAATCGACTATGCTAGGGCAAAAGTCAATTGTGGCATACATACAGTCAAACTTCAAGATTTTTGGTCAACATTATCATTTTTAAGTATTATTCATCATTTGATCAAAGGTTGATCATGATTCCTCAAGGATTGCTCACAATTCATCAAAACCCAAAAGTTGCTAAATTAGGGTTTTGTAGGAAAAGTCAATTCAACTTTGACCAAGCATAACTTTCTCATACTTTATAAAAAATGACCCATCCAAAGCTAATTTTTAAGAGAATGCAATTTCCTACAATCCATATTCAGCTCCCAAGTTCAAAATATGCACTCACAAGAAGATATTAATTTGGACATTATAGATCATTTTGGAAAGTCAACAAAAACACCTTTTGGGTCAAAGCTTCATACATGAACATGGAAGATTCAATTGAGATGATACCAAAAGGGTTGCTTAGAGAACATCTTAAGCTTTCTAAAAAGTCCAATAACAAATCTCTAGGGTCAAAATTGAAAGAGTTATGCATTGGTAAAGTTGACCCTTTTGGCAAAATTGCCAAAAGTCAAAAGTGTCCAAAATTGCATTTTTTTTACAAATGGGCCCAACTTTTTATGCTTGCACTAAGTTTATAATGTGAACCATGACCCATGAGCTCTTCCACTTATCATTCTTTTATTTTTGTCATTTATTTTGATTTTATTTCATTTAAATCAAATAAAGTTAAAATAAAATAGTAAAAATATCAAAAGCTAATCAAATCTTGAGATTTTGTGCATGTTTAGGATCATTACACAGCTGGAAACAAGATCAAATCATGCAAGGCTCATATGGATATAAAAAGATTGAATTTTGCTTGATTTGGAAAGATTTTGCACAAGAATCAAACCATGAATCAATAATCATAATTGGAGAAGATTTGAAACAAATGGCAACCCTAATTCATTCTTGGATACATAAGGGACAATTGCAGACCAAAAACAAAGAGGTTGGAGGCGTGCAAGAGAGAGAACAAATTGCAAAAAATTCAAGAAAAAGTGTAAACTGATTTTCAAGATTCAGGCTATCTCAAGCCATTCTAAGCATACCAATCGTTTGATGGACATCCCAGGAACGTGTTTCAACCGCTAGCAAGCTTCCTCACACTCAGAATCGCGCTGTAAGTTTCACACAGTTTCCATATTTTATTGAAATCGAATACAATCATTTTGGAACATTTAACATGATTAATTGATATATTCATGATCCTTGAGTTGTTTGCAATATCCAATTGCGTTTTTACTGACTGAACGTGAAAATGCCATAGCTAGGGTTTTCTCTTCGTTTTTAGGGATTTCTTGTACATGTACAATTAGACATGGATAATGGTACCATGATGCTCGTGAGGTTGCAACGAGTTGATTGGTACCATTGGTTGTGATTTATCATGCTTGCACAGGGTTTTGGAGATGCACAGGGTTATACCTACGCCTGGCGTCCGTAGGTAAAAGCCATGTAATTTACAACGACGGTGGGAGGAAGAAGAAAGTAACGTGGCATGCTGTGAATGGGCAGTATGAATCTGCGCGTGTTTTAAGAATTATTATTTTATTTTTACCATATAATGCTTGTTTGTTATTACTTGTACAAATAACCAAGCCAGCTCAGTTGGTCAGCATGCAGTGTGAGAACGCCTAAGGGCCTAGGTTTGATCCCCAGGTCCCAATATTGCTTCGTATTATTTTTCTTTGCATAATCAGGTGCACAGGTGTCCCATAAGCCCACCATACATCATCAGCACCCAGCCATCAGATCATCAATATGCTAGATCCAAGGCTTCTCATATGAGGGCCTACCATACGCCTAGTCAAGCATGCCTATGGGATTATGAAAAGTCAAACGGGCCAGGAGCTTATTGGGCTCAGATTTGCCAAATCATAACCCCTTCTTGCTAAGCAACATCAGACCCTTTTCTCTTTCTTTTCTCTAATTTGTTTAAATTATTTTCTAACAAAATTAATTTCTTTTTTTTTTTCACAAAAAAATCAAAAAATCAAATTTCACAAATTTAGATTTAGGTTTTTTTTTTCATTTTTTCAAATTTAATTTAATATTAGTTTAATTTAATTTAGGTTAATTCTAACTTTTTATATATTTAAAATCAATTAGAAAAAATTTGGGTTAGCTTGTGATTTAATTTTTATTTCTTTCTCAAATAAAATAAAAATACAAAAATAAGTTAATTTAATTATTATTCTTAAAATTTTAAATTAATTAGTAATTAGGTTTTTATTTATTCAATTAAACCTTATTTTCTTAAAATAACACAAAAACACAAAAAATGATTTTTCTTTTAATTAGGTAGTCGGGGTCAAAACCCTAATTCTCTCGTTTTCGATTCATCGCGCGCATTTATTATTTTTGCAAATATTAATGTAACTGCTTACAGTATGTAATAGTTTAATCTAGGATTTTCTTTTAACGTTTTACGGGTTTTTTGGCTATGTAATTAATCCCTACCCCGAAGCCTTGTAATAGCGTAGGTTTTATTTTCTCGCATTTTAATTCTCGCAAATATTAACTGTTAGATGTATGTTAATAGGATTGTATGACAATATTGCACGATAATTTTAAAATGGCTAGAAAACCCTAATGTGCAAAGATAATAATTGAAATCAAATCACTCTCACATGCGCACTCTTAGGGTATACTTTCACTTCGGTTACCTTCGGTAAATGATTATTAAGTATAGGGTGTTTTAGTGGTCGCCCTTCTGTCTAAACAAAGATCAAACGTCCCGTTCGGAAATGTTGCCTCGGAAATGTTGCCTCGGAAATGTTGCCTCTAATATGATCTTAAGACATTAGGGTTATTACTAAGACGTCCTAACATTGCTTTAATGACCATTATGTCCCTTTCGAATTGACCCTTATAACTCCAACGACGATGCTACCTATTTCTCAATAATAGCATAGCATTGTCTAAAGGAAACAAGAACAGAAACGATCTTTTTCGAGTAGGTAGATGCTAGTAGGTACTTGCTCAAAATCAAGCTTTTCACACTTACACCTTTTGTCAAACAAAGTTTTTAAAAACAACTTCGTAACACTCTTGAAGACAGAATCAAGGGTTTAAACGAAGTAAAACAAAACTTTTCAAAACTGACACACACAAGCAATTTTAAAAGATGAGCAAGTACCTAAGAGCCCATGAAAAAGCATGGATAGAAAGGGTACTAATACCTTCCCTTTCTATAATCTACCCCCCGTACTCAAAATATAAAAAAAGGAATTTTTCTGTGCTTTTTTCCTTTCCAGTTGGATAAAATAAAAGTCGGTGGCGACTCTTGCTTACCGCGACATTTTGCGAATACAAAACACAAAACACAAACAAGCATTTTCAAAACAGTCGGTTCTGCCACCGTATCACAGTACCCGTCAGAGACTGACAAAAATAGGTGAAGTGATTACCTGGGTTATGTTCAACAGGTACTTTTTAAGGAAGTACTTTCTAGAGCATGTGCGCGGGGAGAAAGAGATCGAGTTTCTAGAATTGAAACAAGGAGACTTGACTGTGACTGAGTATGCTTCGAGATTTGTGGAACTTGCAAATTATTCTCAACATTACAGTAAAGTAACTGTTGAGTTCTTAAAGTGTATCAAGTTTGAGAATGGTTTGCGTCTGGAGATCAAATGGGAAATTGAATATGAATAAATCAATGTGTTCTAAGAGTTGGTAAATAGTTGTACAATCTATGAAGAAGATAACAAAGCTTATTCGGATCACTACAAAAGTATGAATGAGAAAAGAGGAAGACCATATCAGAACCGTAAGAAGCCTTATGATGCCCCAACTAATAAAGGGAAACAAAAGGCTTATGTTTGGAAGAGAACGAATGCGGGAGGAGCTCCCGCTCCTGTCAAGTGTTACAGGTGCGGTGAACAAGTTCACCATTCCAATGAATGTGAGAACAAGGTGATGAGATCTTACAAGTGTGGTAAGACAGGTCATTATGCTCCTGAGTGCAAGAACGATGGTCTAACTTGTTTCAATTGTGGAGAGCAGGGTCATATTAGTACCTAGTGCCAGAAGCCAAAGAAGGATGATTCTGCCCAGACCAACTGTAGAGTGTTTTCTTGGAGCGGATAAGAGGATTCCAAGAAGTATAACTTGATTCAAGGTACTTGTTTTATTATTAATATTGAATTGGTTGCTATTATTGATATTGGTTCTACTCATTAGTTTATTTCGCGTGTATATGATAATGCACTTGGCTTGAAGTTGTCTGATACGAATGGTAGTATGGTAATAGAAACTTATGCTAGTGGTTCTGTTACCACTGCTCTTGTTTGTTAGAAGTTCCCTCTGACCATTTACGGTAAGATTTTTGTGATGGATTTGGTGTGTCTACCCTTACACCAGATTGATGTTATTCTTGGAATGAACTGGTTAGAGTTCAACTATGTTCATATCAATTATTATAATAAGACTTTGAGTTTTCCTAAGTTTGGTGATAATGGAGAATTGGTGTTTTTGTCTTCTAAGCAAGTGAATAAGCAATTAGAAGATGAAGCAATGACGTTTGTGATGTTTGCGTCGTTGAAAGTTGATGGTAAGGATGCAAATGTGGAATTACTGGTTGTCTGTGAATTTCCAGAGGTGTTTCCAGATGACATTAGTGATTTACCGCCAGAGCGTGACATGGAGTTTTCTATAGATTTGGTGCCTAGTACAAGTTCGATGTTGATGGATTCTTACAAGATGTCACCTTCAAAGTTGAGCGAGTTGAAGAAACAACTGGACGAGATGCTTGGGAGTAAGCTTTTTCGACTGAGTGTTTCATCGTGGGGTGCTCTGGTTTTGTTAGTCAAGAAAAAAGATGGAAGTATGTGGTTGTGTGTATATTACAGACAATTGAATAAAGTGACAATTAGGAATAGGTATCCACTACCAAGAATTGATAATTTTATGGATCAGTTGGTGGCTTCTTGTGTGTTCAACAAGATTGATTTAAGATCGGGTTATCATCAGATTCAAGTTAAACCTGATGATATTCCAAAGATACCTTTTTGAACGAGGTATGGTTATTATGAGTACACTGTGATGTCGTTCGGTGTATCTAATGCACCGAGTGTTTTCATGGAGTATATGAATATAACATTTCATTCCTACTTGGATAAATTTGTGGTGGTCTCTATTGATGATATTCTGATCTATTCTAAATCAGAAGAAGAACATGCTGAGCATTTGTGGATGGTGTTACAAGTGTTAAAGGAAAAAAAATTATATGCAAATTTGTCAAAGTGTGAATTATGGCTAAAGGAAGTTAGTTTTCTTAGTCATGTAATTTATAGTGGTGGAGTTGATGTGGATCCTTCTAAAGTTTATGCAGTATTGCAGTGGGAGGCTCTGAAGTCTGCAACTGAGATTCAAAGTTTTCTTGGTTTAGCAGGTTACTATCAAAGGTTCATATAAGGATTTTCTAAGTTGGCATTACCGTTAACTCAGTTAACTCAAAAGGGTCAAGCTTATGTGTGGGATGTTGCATGTGAAGAAAGCTTTGTAGAATTAAAGAAGAGGTTAATGACTGCTCCAATATTGATTTTTCCCAATCCGAGTAAATCTTTTATGGTGTATTGTGATGCGTCTAAGATGGGTCTTGGTGGTGTGCTAATGCAGAATGGACATGTTATTTCTTATACTTCTAGACAACTCAAAGTTCTTGAAAGAAATTATCCTACACATGACTTAGAATTAGAAGCAGTGGTGTTTGTGTTGAAGATTTGGAGACATTATCTTTTTGTCCATAAAGAATTGAATATGAGATAGAGAAGGTGGCTTGAATTGTTGAAAGACTATGAATTTGATCTGAGTTACTATCCTGGGAAAGCAAATGTAGTTATTGATGCATTGAGTAGGAAGTCGCTGCATATGTTAATGCTTATGGTTCGAGAGTTACAAATGATCAAACAATTGAGAGATATGAGCTTAGTGTGTGAAGAGATTCCTAATACCGTGAGGTTAGAAATGTTGTAGCTGACTAGTGGCATAATAGAAGAAATCCTTGAAGGACATAAGTATGATTTTAGGTTAGTCAACCAACTGACTTTGACTAACCAAGGAAATAGAGGTGAGTTCAGAATTGATGGGAATGGTGTGATGAGATTTGGTGATAGAGTGTGTGTTTAAGATGTTCCAGAACTTAAGAAGAGTAGAGGAAGGACATAGACATGGGTTAAGTATTCATTCTTGTGCTACGAAGATGTATCAGGACTTGAAAAAGTTGTTTTGGTGACCTGGTATGAAGGATGAGATTTCCAAATTTGTTTATGCTTATTTGACTTTTCAGAAGTCGAAGATTTATCATAAGAAGTCGATGGGTCTTATGCAACCATTGAATATTCTAGAGTGGAAGTGGGATATTGTTTCTATGGATTTTGTGTTAGGTTTGCCGAAGACTACTAAAGGCAATAATTCAATTTGGGTGGTTGTGGATAAGTTAACTAAGTTGGCTCATTTCTTACCGGTGAAGATCATTCATTCGATGGAGAAGCTAGCTGAGATGTATATTGAGGGAATTGTGAGATTTCATGGGATACCTTTGAGTATCGTGTCAGATAGAGATTTGAGTTTTACATCGAAGTTTTGGAAAGGTTAGAAAAATTCTTTTGGTACTAAGTTGAGGTTGAGTTCCACATATCATCGTCAGACGGATGGTCAGACAGAAATAACTATTCATTATTTTAAGTATTTGTTAGGGCTTATGTGTTGGAACAAGGAGGTGCTTGGGACAACCACTTGCCGTTAATTGAGTTTACATACAATAGTAGTTTCCATTCTAGTATTAGAATGGAATCGTATGAAGCATTATATGGTATGGGGTGTAAGACTCCATTATGTTGGTATGATTCGAGCGAGAGTGTTGTGCTTGAACCTGGGGTTGTGTAAGAGACAACAAAAAAGATAAATATGATCCTAGAGAAGATGAAAGCTTCTCAGAGCCGTCATAAGAGTTACCATGATAAGAGGGGGAAAGATCTCGAGTTTAAAAAAGATGATCATGTATTTTTAAGAGTTACCCTGGTAATTAGTGTTGGTAGAGCTTTGAAGTTGAGGAAGCTCACACCACATTTTTTGGGTCCGTATTAGATATCATAGAAGATAGGTGTGGTGGCTTATCGGGTTACCTTGTCGTTGTCACTTGCGAATCTACATGACGTGTTTCATGTGTCTCAATTGAGAAATTACATTCTGGATCATTCGCATGTGATTCAAGTGGAAGATGTACAAGTGAGAGATAATGTAACTGTTGAAGCATTACCGTTGTGAATAGGAGGTCGAGAAGTGAATCCATTATGAGGAAAGTACATCACCTTAGTGAAGGTATTGTGGGGTGGACCAGCTAGTGAAAGTTGGACTTGGTAACGTAATGATCAGATGAGAGAGTCTTATCCGAACTTGTTTCCACCAAGTAATTTTCAACGACGAAAATTCTTTTAGGTTGGGGAAAGTTGTAACACCGCGGTTTGTATAATTATTTATTTTAATAATTATTTATGAACTTTTGTGTGAATTATATGAGGGATTGTGTCATATTATGATGTGTATGAGGTATTATGTGAAATACAGGAGAATAATTAGTTTTTATTATATTTAAATAATTTAGTTATATTATTTAGATTTAATAGAATAATTAAATTAGTAATATAATTTGTGTTAGAGATGATTAGGGTAGAATGGTAAAAGTGAGTGAGTTAGTGAGGTTAAATTGAGTAAGTCACAATAAGAGCCCTATGTAGCGGTAGAAATGTTGAGACTAAGCCATTAGATTGATTTAACTCGCACAGATCAAAATAAAAATCACCACTGCGCTTTATTGTTTCCAAAGGAATGGGAAAAGAGCGAATAACCCAAAAGAGGTGGGAAAGATTCTAGGTAAGGGGGTTAGGTATGCAAAGGGAAGGTATTAGCACCCTAAACATCTATGGTACTCCGCATGAACATCTTTATAAAAACTTTATATTTTAGCTATAAAATGTTGTATAAAAATAATTGGTGGAGGTAAGAAAAGAAATATTTTTTATGATTTTTGCAGCCGCCGCGGTTGTAAACCTTTAGTGCCTACATACCACCTTCCGTGCAATAGGGGACAGGGTACTCGTAGTTCACCTTTAGAAATTTTAAAACACAAGTGTGTTGGTTAATTTTATGAGATAAGACATCATCGTCATTGTCCGTGTGGAAAACATACTTACTACCCACAAAGAAAGGAGAATTTGCATCATCTCAAAGTGGAGGATATGACTTGGATTTTAAAATCAACAATTCCTCACTCAATACCCAAGTGGAAAATATCTCACTTTACTACATATTATAGAAGTATAGTTGTTTGTATCACTACAAGGATTGACTAATCTTTTGAGAAAATTTTAAAGATAAGAGCCAAAACGGAAAAATGGTTTAAATGAGATTGATTGACTTTTAGTCCTCTCACAAAAATGTCAAGGTATTATTAAGTTGATTGAAGTTTGTTTAAAAAAATGTTTTGAAAACGCATGGACCTAAGTCCAAGTTTATTATGAAAGTGGTTCATGTTTAGAAACAAGAAGAGTTTTCAAAAGGAGGGAGATGATTTTTGAAATTAAAGAAGATGGTAGGAGATGAATAGGCTATCCTAAAGCATAAGGTAAAAGCTAGGGAGAAGAAACATCTAACCAACAAGAAGCCAACACTTGAAATTATGAGTCAAGATAGAATTCTCATTCTTTGGATTGAAACCAAGCAAGCAAAGATACTAGACCTCTTGAGAAGACCAAACTTCAAATCTATTAAGTCTTCACAAAAATTAGGCAGAGTAACGGCTGTATACAGATGAATTCCAGATTATAGACAAAGTATGTAATCATAATAACCTTCGCACAAAACAAAAAAACAACCCAATGTCTTGAGGTAAACCCCAAGAAATCCAGACAAAATAATAATTAAGGTCACAAGGTCTCCAACATAGGCCAATGTTTTTATTCCTAAGTCCAAGAATTCCAATACTCCATAATGCCAAGGATAGTAACCAAATAGTCCAAGTATAATTAATGTTTTTTTATGGTTCATGTTGATTATTAAGTATCTTCAAAAGGAAAAAAAAGGTCAAGTGAGCAAAATAAAAATGGGATAAAAGTAAATTCTCAAGTGACCAAAGATGAAAATAACATGAAATGTAAATGCTAAAGTAAGTGGTGCATAAAGTAAAGGGCATAAGATAAAAGCATAAAATAAAGTCAATTGTTAGAAGTTAATGGTTAGTTGGATGACCATCTTGAAACTTGCATTTGGAACTCATTAGAGGACTGGTAGAACCAAAGCCTCTCAGCAACAATTTGCATTTTCTTTTTGTCAAGTATATCATCCATTTAAGAATCTTCAAGGCAATATTTAATGATCAATGATGTTTAAGTGATTCGCATTGACCAAAATTGATGAAGATCCATTAGAGGATTAGTAGAACCAAAGCCTCCTAACAATGAATCTTAAGGTTATTGTATCAAAGGGTTCAAATTAACATGTTTGGGTTTGCAAACATAGGTTTGGGCCACGAATAATAATTTTCTCAAATTGGGATTAAATTTAGCGCTATGTTGAGCAATCGTAAGTGGACTTATGTAGAAGTCGCACCTATTTGGAGATCGGTCAATAGCAATCTATGTACTTCATGTCTGGATAAATGATATAGAGATCATTATCCCTTAACATGTAGCACAAATAATAAAGAAATGGATAAGTTGAAGAGGGAGGGGAATTATAATCTAATTTGGGTCACTACCTCAAATTTCTTTCATCTTTAAATTCAATCACTCATCTCAATGGATTAAAGTACTAAATATATCATTAATCCAAAGCACCAAAAATGAATTAAATAATTCACTCTTAGGTAGACTTGAATTAATGAACATTTATTTAACTTCATCTACACCTAAAGTCCATTGAATTTAAAGAGAAATTGGACATTTAAAATTACAATCCAAATCAACAATCAAAAGGAGTGAGTAGAAAAAGAGAGATGGATCAAAACATCCCCAAAAGAAGGCAGAAAATACATTTTTGTTCTATTACAATCGATTGCACTCTGGCAGTAATCGATTGCATCAGTGCTTTTTTTTCAAAAAAATAATGTAAAATCATTTTGTGACAATCGATTGCACTCTGAGAGAAATCGATTTCACCCTGTGCAAAACATCAAATCAGCATTTCAAAAGGCCAAATTCTTGTTCAAACTTTCCATCAAACACCTTATGATCATGAATTTAATTGAGCACAAAAATTCCATCAAATTATGAGAAAATAGCACCAATGTAATCACAAAACAATGCTCAATGAATCAAATCTAAAGATCAACAAGAGATCACATTGTAAAAGATGAAGATCCAACTTACCAAAGGTAGATCTAGAGAATTATCAAAATAACTTCAAGAATTTGATTCAATTCAGGGTAGTGTTCAGTTAATCTGATTGAGTATTCAAATCTCATCAAGTGTGCGCATCTAAGGATTCAATAATGGTTATCCTTCAAGAAGTTGAGGGAATTTAAAACCGCAATGTTTAATCTCCACATATTATTGGTATGCATCAAAAGAAGACGCTATCCCAATGGGTATCTCTCACATATCAGAAGATCAATAGATGACGATACAATAATGGTTATCCTTCATCTACTCAGAAACATGGCAGTCACAATTCTTCCAACTAGTCACAAATGGCTCGAAGTCACGTGACATGTTCAAAAAGAAAAAGAAAAAGATAATATGAATACAAAAAATGATGATGAAAAAGAAAGAGAAAAAAAGCCCCGCTAAGTCAGGACTTGAAAAAACAAGTCGCTTAGGCAAAAGTCAAGGCATCCCGTTACACTTCAGAGTCAAAGTTAAAAGGAATTTGTCCAAAAAGAAAGAAAGAAATGGAAAGCTTGAAATGCGATAAAGGATTACAGTGCAAAATCCTCAGCAAAGAACAAAGTCATGTGACAAGAAACCCAAAGGAAGCAGAAACGAGTGACTTGCATGTCCAAAGAAGACCTTGTTTGATTCCTCAACCATCTCGAAATTTCTTTTGAGAGATGAATGTTCGTGTCAGGTTAACTGAACTTAGGACTGAAGAACATCACGAAGGGGGTGGGCACCAAATATTTTTTGAGCCTTAAATCTTTTCTTCTAAAACCGTGAACCAGGCCACGTTACAACCCTCAAAAGTCCTAATTGAAACATGGTTTATTTCGAAAGCATACTCCAATGAGATAGTGTTTCCTGACTCCCATTAATTTTGCTAAATTATTGTGATTGGTATCATATGATTTTGTTTCATACAAAAAAAATCCATGTCGAATCCTGGCTAGTGATTCATTCATGAGATTTTGTGACATCTTTTCAAATGAAATCTTCAAGACTTACATAATTGTTGCATTAGAATTTTCATTCTTAGAATAAAAATTTTATGCCTGTAAAACAACTTCTTGATATCATGGAAGTTTACATTTGAGTATCAATAAAAGGCATGTTGCCGAGAAGAGTTGCGAAGCAAAGAGGATGCAACATTAAGCCAATCTAGGGCAGCTACGTCAAGATTCGACAAATCTCTAGAAGCCATTTGATCAGAAAGGTTATCTTAAAATCATGTAGCCAAAGGCAAGTTATGAAAGTTACCTTAATCAGCACGGCAAGCTTCGGACACTAGATTGGTTTCCAAGGGCATATCCAGATTTCGTCAAAGATAGCTACAATGTCTACCCCAAGCTGTGAATCTTCCTCAAGAATGATTGTCTCTTGTGATCTGTTTTATAGATGTGTGTCTGGCTTCCTCTAATAGTTATTGATCAATTTAAAAGGTTTCCTACAGGTTGTGTTATGGTGTTGGGTTTATAATCCCATTTTCCAATCTTGTTGCAGACTTCTCCAATTGAGTGTGATTCTTTACCCAGCCAGTTGGTGATCCAACAGAGGTTAAAAAGAGCTATGAAGCCTTGGCTCATTTGATACAGTTCTTTCTCCACTTTGTGTATTTAGAATTGATATGAAATCTCTTGTAGAGTATTTCTCCCTCCAGTTATGACATTATTGTTGTTATATGCTCCCCAGGAAAATAGACCAGAGCAGTATCTTTTCTAAGAAGTGTTGAGACAGTTGTCAACTTTTAGGTTTTCACCTGCCCAATGTTGGGTTTGATTTAGAATCCCCAGGAGTTTGACCTTTTTCTATAATATTGACTTCTTGATTCCCCAGGAAGGCTATCCCAGAGCATCTTTTGTTGAAATAAGTTTGCATGGTATGAAGACTCAATCCAAGATTCCCCAGTGAAGGCCTCACTTATTTGATAGAAGTATTTTCTCCCTGTGCATGCTGAGACTTGATTCATTTACGAAGCATCTCCCTCTCGGCAGTACTTGCATTTTGTTTGATTGCCCGATAATCAGGCAAGGGCAATGTTTTATTTAAGAAGTGTTGAGATGGTTATCAAATTTTTGGGTTTTCACTCGCCAAATGTTGGGTTTGATTTAAAAACCCCATATGATTTATTTCTTGCTATAATGTTTGACTTCTTAACTCTCCAAGTTGTTGTCCCCATGAGGTTTCATACTTTTTCCCCAGAGAAGTTGGTGCAATGCTTACTCTCAATATTGAAGAACATGTCTCTGGTTTCTCTAGTGAAGAACGTATATTGGTGTTCCATTTGAGAATGTGGTGTTAACCTCCCCAATAAAGTGGGCCTGAATTCCCCAGTGAATGTCTTGATGATTTGGTGTCCATCTGCTTTACTTGAGATTGGTTTTGCATTCCCTAGTAGAAGTGTTACTTTTGAAAATATTTGTTTCCCCGTTGAAGTCCCAGAGCTATTCCCTAGTGAAGCTTGAAGAAGGATGTTCTATCCCTGTATCTGTACTATTTTGTCAATTTGTTCTGTTTACTTCTAGATTTTGTTTCTCCCCAATAAAGCTAAAGCAAGCAGTAGGTTTTGTTTCCTCAGTTGGCATTTACTTTTTCTTGGAATGATCATCTTGGATGTGATTTATCCGAGTGTTGTTTGTGCCCGAGGTGGTTTTTCCTGGTTACTCCCTGTTGTACCCCAAAATTTTCCCTCCTATATTTCTCAAAATATTGCAAGAAAAATCTCCAAGTTGCCCAAGGTTGCTCAAGGATTTTCCAGACAAGCTCTCTCCTAAGGCAGTCTACCCCAAACTAGGGTTTCATGTTGCATCAAGATCCTTGAGTACAAGAGACCCCAAGTTCTCACCAATGTCCTAATATGTTCTCAATATCATCCAGGTCAAATTTCAAGCCTTGCAGAGGAAGTTTTCTCAGTCAATTGCTCAAAGGTCCAAAAATCGACTGTGCTAGGGAAAAAGTCAACTGTGACCTACATACAGTCAAAATTCAAGATTTTTTTTCAACATTCTCATTTTGAAGTATATTTCATCATTTTATCAAGAGTTTATCATGATTCATCAATGATTGCTCACAATTCATCAAGATTCAAAAGTTGCTAAATTAGGATTTTGTAGGAAAAGTCAACTCAACTTTGATCAGGCATAACTTTCTAATACTTTATGCGAAATGACCCATCCAAAGCTTATTTTGAATAGGATGAAATTTCCTACAATCCATTTGCAGTTACAAAGATCAAAATATGCACTCACAAGAAGTTATGAATTTGGACATTATAGGTCATTTTTGAAAGTCAACAAAAACACCTTTTTTGTCAAAGCTTCTAACTTGAGAATGGAATATCCAAATGAGATGAGACCAAAAGGGTTGATTAGAGGACATCTCAATATTTATAAAAAGTCCAAGAACACCTCCAAAGAGTCAAAATTGAGGAAGTTATGCATTGTTGAAGTTGGACTTTTTTGCAAAATTGCCAAAAGTCAACTATCCCCAATACATCAAATTTTGCCAAATAGGCCCATTCTTTTTCACTTGTTTTGAGTTTGCATTGTAGCCCACGTGCTCTAGATTTGGCCATGTGTCCATGTCATATTTTTATTAATTATTTTGATTTTTATTTGAATTAATTTGATTTAAATCAAATAAAATCAAATAAAATCGAAAGCATTGATAACAAAGGATTTTTTGGTTGTTTCAGGCTCTAATTACAGCTAGCAATGCAATCAAACTCGTATCAAGGCATAAGGGTACAAAAAGATGGGATTATGATCAAATTTGGAAGGTTGTTAAAGGAGGATCAAATCAAATATCAAAGCATTGATAGAGGAAGATTTGGACAGCAAAAACAATCCTAATACATTGTACAATACATAAGGGTCGTGTGCAGACCAAAATAAGGGTTGGAGATCAGTTGGAGAGCAAGAACAAAATTTGCAAAAACACCAAAAAAGTGTAAGATCGAAATCAAGTCTAGAGGCGGTTTCAAGGCTTGATACTTGTCTCAATCGTTTCCTGGCAACCTCCACAAGCGAAAGCAAGCAAAACCATGCATTCTCAAGCCCTCCAGTGCGCTGTAAGTTACTCACGAACCCGTCCTGTTCTTGATTTCGTATTTTGGAATTTAAGCATAGTTAGCATGAATTGATGGCATATTCTGAATCTACAAATCATTTGCAATCTTTTGGTATTACTCAATTGCATTTATATGACCTGTAACGAGATCCACCATTGTTAGAGTTTCGTTTTTGTTTTTAGGGTTTTTTGTTTCAGGAATAATTGGCCCTAGTAATGGGCATGGTTGTATTCAGGAGGGTGAGACGAACTCAACCCTGGTGCTAGAATCCATTTCCATGACATATACGAGGATTTAAGGATGCTTGGTTTATAGTGACGGACATCTGTCCGTAGGTATAGATCTTGGAACTTTTAGCAACGGTTCAAGGAAGGAGACGAAGGCGTGTCGCTTCCCGATTCGCCCGTTCAAATTGCCGCGCGTGTTTTTATTGTTTTTTCAATATTCTCTTGTTTTGTATATTATTTTCAGCATTTGATTAACAAACAAATAAACATAAGTGCTCCAGTGGTAGCCACGTAGGTCTTAAGGCGTTCAGAGGATGGAGGTCAGGGGTTGGATCCATGGCTCCAGCATTTGCCATTTTTCTTAATTGTTTCAGGGAATCACATGCACGCAGAAGCTTGAGGTTTACCATGAGCCTTCACCATCCAGTATGCCAGATGGCCAGATGGCCAGATCTGGTGGCCAAGCATTAAAGGTGCACCATAGGCCAGTCAACGCGCATGCACTGGATCAGAAAAAGTCCAACAGACCAACATCATTGGGCCAACGAAATTTCTATTCACACCCCAAAAAACAGGCCCATTTCTCACTCTTTTTTTTATTTTGTTTATTTTCATTTAATATTTTATTTTGTTTTAAATTAGTTACTAACCAATAAATTAATTTTCTTTTTATCAAAAAATCACAAAAATACTTTTTATCCAATTAAATTTCAGAATTTTATTTTTATTTAATAAATATTAATTAATTAATTAGGTTATTAATTCTAGATAACATTAATTGATTTTGTAAATATTAAAAATCAATTAGAATTTAATAGATTTTAACCCTAATTTATTCATTTTATTTTCTTTCCTAAAATATCAAAAACTCCAAAAAATATGTCATTTAATATTTTTCATTAATTAATTTATTTAATAATAATTTAGCCTTAATTTTAGGATTTAATTTCTTTTCTTAAAAATAAAAACAACAAAAAAACATTTTCTTTAATTAAGAGGGTCAAAACCCTAATTTCACATTCGATTTAATTTCCCGCGCACTTTATTTTTATTTATCCAATTAATGTATCTGTTCCCGACTTGTAATAGTTTTAATAGGACATTTATTTATTTTTCTGCTTTTTATTTTCAAAGGGTTGTTTTTGGCGATGTAAATATCCGATGCCTTGTAATAATTTAGTTTAAATTCCGCATTTTAATTCTGCAAATTATACAACTGTTAGATGTTTGATAATAAGGTTCGCATGACAAGAATGAATGCCTAATTTTTTAAAACAGTTAGATCACCCTTAACACGTGCAAAGATAAAAATAACTGAAATTAACACACTCGCACAAATGGACAGGATACTCAGAGTTGTGAAGCAACGAATGGACCAAACTTCAGGCTCATGATCAATCCAATCATCCGAGGATGAAGCAACGAATGGACAGGATACTCACAGTTGTGAAGGCTACAACAGAATGGGAACCCCACGGAATTGTTACACATAGCCATCTTTCTTTTTGTATAAAATTTTTCTCAAATTGTTTGGCAACATTCTCTTACTAGGATGTCTGTCTCCTTTGGACAAAGATACTTACAAAAGTTAATACAAAAATACTTCAAAGTGCAGAAATTTGCTTGCCTTTCCTTTCTTTTTTACACTTATGTTTTATTTGAAAACGTCCAATGGTTTGTTAAATAGGCATATGCATTTGAATATAATCACTGCTTACAAATAAAATAAAAAAAGATAATTACTGATAGGTCGAAAGTATAGGAAAACGTCTTTAGGCTATTCCAGAAGAAATCCCCTACAATTTGTCATTCAGATCCTCAACGGAGCTAAAACCTTGAAGAACATATCCCCAGCGGAGTTAAATTTCAAAATTCCAATCAGAGTTAAATTTCTAAAAAAACTCCCGATCCCCAGCAGAGTCCAAAACTTCAAATCTTAAACCCCGGTGGAATACTATCCAACTTCCTCCGATTCACCAGCAGAGTTCTCCATAAAACAAGGAATCCCTAGTAGATTGGCATACAACCCAAAGCTCCTGATTTCCCCGGCAGAATAAACATTCTCCCCACAGTTATTTTCCGACAGAACGAAGATTCTAGTTCCCGTTTCTCCATTTGAAGCCTCCCAGGTTTTAATTCCCCAATAGAGGTCGTCATATTTTTCCTTATTTCCCCAGGAAAGTCATGAAGGATTCTCACATCCCCACAGAGGTTGTCAAAGTTTTGATAATCCTCGCAGGTTGCCAAGGATTTTCTATCACCAACAGTAATCAGCAAGGATTTCTCATCTTCAACAATCAAAGATTTTTGGAATCCCCAACATCGGTCAAGGATTTACTTTCCCCGGCAACAGTCAAAGATTTCATTATCTCCAGCTATCATGGATTTATTTTCCTCAGCAAAACAGCTAATCAGCTTACATGCACATCCATTACATTCATATATCATAAACATTGATGTAACACATTTTATTGCATCATACATATCATGCAACATAACTTTGTGCTTTAGCTAACATTCTACCCTTTTTAGGATAAGATTAAAAAGCTATCATTAACAACTATTCAGAGATTTCAGATACAGTACGGATACACCCCCAAACACGGCGGTCATTCTATTACTCATTCAGAATTTCAAGTCAAGATATAGTATGGATACACCCCAGACACGACAGTCATTCTATTACTCATTCAGACTTCAGCAATCAGATACAGACTAGATATGCTCCAGACGCGGCGGCCATTCTATTTCTTATTCAGATTCAACTATCAACTTCAAGTTCAGATACACTCTAGACACGGCAGTCATTCTGTCACTTATTCAGATCCGAGTTACAGTACGGATACACTCCAAGACATGGAAGTCATTCTGCTACTCATATAGATCTCAACTTCAGATACAGTCCAGATACGCTCCAGACATGGTTGTCATTCTGTCACTCATTCGAAATTTATCCCCAACACAGAGATATCCCAGACATGGATGTCTTTCTGTCGCTTATTCAGATTTCAAATTTCGGATAAAATACAGATACACTCCGGACACGACAGTCATTCTGATATTCATTCAATAATCAAATACAATTACAGCTCAGATACGCTCCAGACACGGACGCCATTCCTTTGCTCATACCAATCAAATCTCCAGATACAACTCATATACGTTCTAGACACGGGTACCATTCTGATGTTCATTCTCCTGATTTTTAACAAACAATCCTGGATGGCATCTTTAAGCCCATCTCCAGCAAGATTCTACCTTCTCAAATGGAATCTTTAAGCCCATTCCCTCAACCTAGATTTTGACGAGTGCAAATTTACGGGCACTCTAGTGTCCAATCTTCTTTTACCTTCGAGTCACGAAAGGCAAACTTGCCAATCTAACTCTTCAGGTTCAAGAAGATTGAACAGGGGCAACTGTTGTACCCCAAAATTTTCCCTCTCATTTTATTAACATTTCTCATCACAAGGCTCTTGGAACTCAAGATCAAGCTAGGGTTTGTTCTGCTCAAGACATCTCTTTGCACTGATGACCTAAACTAGGGTTTGAGTTTGCACAAGGATTTTTGGACCTTCAATGCTCAAATTGACTTTCATGCTTCATTTTGGACTTATGAGTTTGTCCATACCAAGTTTCAAGCCTTGAATCAAATTTTTGCCCAGTCAATTGGACAATTGACCTAGAAATCAACTGTATTGGGGAAAAAGTCAACTGTGGCCAATTTACAGTCAAACCTCATGAATTTTGACCCACATCAACATTATGAACTCATATGAACCATTGGATCAAGTTTGGACCACAACTCCACAAGAAATTTGATCAGATCACCAAAAGGGCAAAATGGTCATTTTTAGGGTTTTGACTGTACAAAGGCAATTTCTGACTTTTTGACCTAGCCAATGGCAAATTGGATTCAACCATGGACTCAAGGACTCAATGACATCATCTTGACTTATTCAACAAGTTCAAAAGATCTCAAATGCATGGGATTGACAGATGAATTTTTCAGTTAACTGATCAAAATTTGATTGTACACTGAAAAGTCAAACTTTGACTTTTTGGTCAAAATCAAGTGCCAAGAGTCATTTTTCATAAAGATGTGTCAAATTATGAAACTTGTTCATCAAGAAACCCAAAATTGCAAATTAGGGTTTGAAATTGAAAATTTTCATAACTTAGAATTTTCTAAGTTATGAAATTTTCTTAATTTTTTCTAACTTTGCCCCACATTTTCACCATTATGAAAATAGATTCAAACAAAACCTCCAACATGAAATTTGTAGTCCTCCACAAATTCTACAACTTTGATTCACAAAGTTTTCTCAAAAGAAGCTTGGATCTCAAGTTATGATTTTTGGAACAAGGGTCCCTAAAACTTTTAACTTAGTGAAATTTTGCCCTAGTTTAGGCAGGATTTTGACCTTTCTTCTTGGCCATTTTTCACATTGTTCCACTTTGAATCTAAAGTTAAATTTCAAAGATGTATTATAGAGCATGTTTCAAGCTTTCCAACTTATCTAAGAACTCCTCAAACAAATTTGTGGTTAGGGAGAATTGAAGGCTTGAAGTTGGCAAAAACTCACTTTTCATCCATGGCATATTCATGTTCATACAAGTTGCATTTTCAAATCAGTATGCCTTACACTAGTTTGCAGGCCTCTAAACCACTTCACACTCCATAATTAAATGCAAATCCATCAGTCTAAGCTTTTGTTTTGGTCATTTGGATATTGTACACAAGATTAGGCCCTAAGTAGAAAAAAGGCACATTTCCATTTTTGCCATAATGTGCTTTATGTCAAACCACTATCCCTTGAGCATCGGTCCATATCTCAGAGGGAAAATAAAATCCACAAATCAGAGGGGCCAAGAGCAATGTATGCAAGCATATTTGATAGCCTGTACAGGCCTGTAACTTCACTTCCACTTTCTTAGTTCAAAAACAAGAAACTTGTCAAAAACTTGAGAACTTGAAAACCAGACAAGGTTAACTTACACAAACAGTTTAAACATATTTCACACATCCCTTTGAGCTAGAAACACGATTGCTTGAGCCTCAAAACACCCCATAACCAGAAATCACATTCCTTTGGCAAAACAGAGCAGGTTCTGCAACATGAGTTCCATAGCTCATTTGGCTCGTGCGTTTTGCCCCAAGTTGCTTAAAACACCTTCCATTCAAATCACTCAAGCTATCCCAAACCTCAAATACCAACTGTAACTCCATTTACAGTGATCACCATTTTTATTTTGAGCTTGTGCAGGTTGAGTTCTATAGGCTGATTCAAGGACATTCAAGGCAAGCTAACTATTGGAGAAGGTCAAGTGAAGTTCAGGCAAGCTACCAGACATCTCAAGCCTTGCTGAAAGACACCACATTGCCCTACACGAATCCAACTGAAGCAGGTTTTTGTCCACTTCCTATCTCTCTATTTAGGAACATTTAGCTTTAGGTTTGTGAATAAAAAATGTAGTGTTCATTGCCATGAAGCCGTACATATGCTCAGTTTTCATTTATATTAAGTGTGCTAGGAGAATTTCATCCATGAACATGCTGAGAAAACTAGGTCAGATTTTAGGGCCAGAGAAATTCTCTCTGGTCTTTGAGAGTTAGGATTAGTTTTTTATATGGTTGGAATCGTCTTGAAATTCTCTACAAGTTTGATGTTGTGTGTTTTTGCAAAAGAGCTCGTATACAGGATCTGGTATTTGAACAGCGTACGCGCGTGTTTTCAAGTCTGAAGGTTGAAGATGAAGCTGGCTTGGGTTGGGCTTGGCCTGGCTTGCTTTTGACACCTACCATTTTCATTTTTGCACCCCCTGGCCCAATTTCTTATATTTTCATATTTTTGCATTTTTGTTTTCATTTTTGATTTTGTTTATTTATTTCCAAACATAAAAAATGCTCAAAAATATTTCCTTAATTGTTTCACATTTATTTGACATTTTATTTTAATTTTTCTAACATAAAAGGCATTTAAATACTTTTATATTATTTATTAAGACTTGAAAAATATATATATTTTATACTTTTATTTTTGTTCTTTATTTTTATTCATACTAAAAATATTTTCCTGAATATATTTTGTAGGTGTTTAGGTATTGGCTTGCATTTTTGGTAAATTCCAAGTGTATGTGTGAATGTCATGACTGATGTCATAACATTCTAGTTCAGGTTGTACTAACTCTTTAGGTACATATGCAGAAAAATATTGTAACTCAAATACTGATGTTTATAAGTGTGTATCTGAGCATGTTTGCAAAATGATCACATTTAGCTAATCAGTAGACAGGTTTTCTCAGATGTCATAACAGATGTTATGACATCCTGTTCTGAACTAGCAGGATTACAGGATTGGATAAGTCTGAGTTTTTTCAGGAAAATACTCAGTCCTTCCTAAACAGAATCCTGCGTTTTCTGAGGAGTAACCTCGCTCAATCCTAACCTGATCAACAAAGTACTGTGACCTGGTCTTTAGGTCAAACGGAATCAACCCTAGGTTTTTGGAAACCCTAACTGAAGTTGCAGCTGCTATATATTCAACAGAGCTGCGGTTTTTGAAGTTATCCCTGCTGATTGATTAGAAGATCAAGTTTGTAATCTGTATAGATTTGTTTATTGTACTCCAAGCAATTATCATTGTGATAAGTGTCTTGGAATAGGTTTCAATTGTAAGGGTTGTGTAGCACTCAAAGCTTTGAAGCAAGAGTGTTTGAATGTTACTTGACTAAAGCTGTGAAGCAGAGTCAAGTTAGTTGTGTACATCACTCAAAGCTGTGAAGCACGAGTGATTGTGTTACTTGATTAAAAAGCTGTGAAGCTTAATCAAGAGTGTGTTTTGAAGAGTGTCTTCATCAATTCTCAAGTCAAATTGGTTTATGTATCACTGCTGTGATTGAGGGGGAGTGAGTAGGAACTCAGGTTTAAGTTGTACTTAGATTAGAATTGCATTGGGTAGGTCTTAAGTGAAGGAGATAAACTGGTTGGTTTATTCCTGAATTAACATCTCTTATAGTGGATTCTCTCCCTGGCTTGGTAGCCCCCAGAGTAGGTGTTGTTGCACACTGAACTGGGTAAACAATTGACTGTGTTGTTTACTGCTTTTGTATTTACTGTCATATAGTAAGTCAGATACGGTGTCATAACATCGGACGTGACATTAAGTATCTGTAGCCAGAATTTTCAATTGGCATCAGAGCAGGCACCCTGCCTGTATTACTGGGTGAGATCTAGGGATATCACTTTCTGGCACTATGGACAAAGAAGGAGTTTTTGGAAATAGACCACCCATTCTGGATGGAACTAATTATGACTACTGGAAACCTCGTATGATTGCCTTCCTAAAATCTCTGGACAAAAAGGCTTGGAGAGCTGCTGACAAAGGATGGATTCATCCCACCATAACTGAGGAAGATGGGACAATCAGTCTGAAGCCTGAGGAAGATTGGAGTAAAGAAGAAGATGAGCTAGCCCTGGGAAATTCCAAAGCTCTAAATGCCTTGTTCAATGGGATTGACAGAAATATTTTCAGATTAGTTCATCAATATGAACTGGCCAAGGAAGTTTGGGACACTCTCAAAACTACTCATGAGGGAACTTCCAAAGTAAAAATGTCAAGGCTTCAGATGTTGACCACTAAGTTTGAGAATATAAAAATGATGGAAGATGAAACCATTCATGAGTTTCACATGAACATCTTGGAGATTGCCAACACCTCAGGAGCACTGGGAGAAAAAATGTCAGAAGAAAAACTGGTGAGGAAGATTCTCAGATCCTTGCCTAAAAGATTTGCAATGAAGGTGACTGCCATAGAGGAAGCCCAGGACATTAGCAAGTTGAAAGTAGATGAACTTATTGGGTCTCTTCAGACTTTTGAGATGGGAATCACTAATGATGATGTCAAAAAGAACAAGAGCATAGCACTTATGTCCAACACTGATGTTGAAGAAAACATTTCAGAAGCTATAGCCATGCTAGGAAGACAATTCAACAAACTCATCAAAAGAATAGATCCAAAGTCAAGGTCTAATGTTCATAACATTTCCTCTGACATTGACAGTTCCAGCAAAAGATCAAGGTCAGATGGGAAGGGAGTTCAAGGCAGAGGAATTCAATGCCATGGTTGTGAAGGATATGGGCATATTCGAGCTGAATGTCCTACCTTTCTTAAGAAACAAAAAGGAATGACAGTTACTTGGTCCGACTGTGATTCAGAAAGTAATTCTGAAGAAGAGACTGCCAAACGAGTTACTGCTTTAACTGGTGTTTGTACCTCTGAAAGTGATGAAGAGGTGACTTTTGAAGAACTGGCTGAAACATACAAGGAATTGTGTATCAGAAGTACTGAAGTCTGTGTGCAGAATAAGAAACAATCAAAACTCATCATAAAGATGGAGGCTGAAAAACGGGAAAACCTTGAAACTATAAGTCTTCTAGAAGGAGAAGTTCAATTGCTGAACTCACAACTGGATCAAATGACAAAATCTGTCAAGATGTTGACAAATGGAACTGACAAATTGGAAGAGATCCTACAGATTGGACAAAATGTGGGAAATAAATCTGGTCTAGGATTTATGAAAGCAACGAAATCTGGTTCTGATAGGCAAATGCCAAAACAGATGTCTCAACACAACTCTCGACATCAGGAACATAAACATATGAGGAAAAGGTACCAAAGATGGAAATGTCATCATTGTGGTAGATATGGCCACATAAAGCGTTTTTGCTTCAGATTACATGGATACCCTAATCAGAATTCAGGTGTCAAACCTAAGTCTAAAAAGGTACCACATGCTCCTCAATGGAAGAAAAAGGCTACTGCACTGATAGCTCACACTTCCCTGAGGGTCTCTGCAAAAGAAGACTGGTATTTTGACAGTGGATGTTCCAGACATATGACTGGAATCAAGAACCTCCTCAATAATGTTAAGCCTCACACCACCAGTTTTGTGACCTTTGGAGATGGGGCTAAAGGTGAAATCAAAGGAGTTGGTGATTTGAACTGCCCTGGAGTTCCAAGTCTAAATGAAGTACTGCTGGTGAAAGGACTGACTGCTAATCTCATTAGTATCAGTCAACTGTGTGATCTAGGATTCAAGGTCAATTTCTCAAAATCTGAATGCCTTGTAATCAATGACAAACAAGAGACAGTAATGAAAGGAGTCAGATCCAAAGACAACTGTTACTTATGGGAGGCTGAGAACACTAATTTCTCATCTGTGTGTTGCATTGCAAAAGAAGAGAAAGAGGTGAAACTGTGGCACCAAAAACTTGGCCATCTTCACCTAAGGGGTATGAAGAGGATCATCTCCTTGGAGGCAGTCAGAGGAATTCCAAAACTGCTAATTGATGAAGGAAGAGTTTGCGGTGAATGTCAGGTGGGCAAGCAGACAAGGATGTCACATCCAAAGTCAAGACATCTGACCACCACTAAGGTTCTAGAACTCCTCCATATGGATCTGATGGGACCAATGCAAGTAGAAAGTCTTGGTGGTAAAAGATATGCCTATGTGGTTGTGGATGATTTTTCCAGATTCACCTGGATTAATTTCATTAGAGAAAAATCAGATGCATTTGAAGTCTTTAGAGAACTGTGCAAAAGAATTCAAAGAGAGAAGGAAGTATGTATTGTCAGAATCAGAAGTGATCATGGCAAGGAATTTGAAAACAGCAGGTTTGATGACTTCTGTGCTTCAGAAGGAATCAGTCATGAGTTTTCTTCTCCCATAACACCTCAGAAAAATGGAGTTGTGGAAAGAAAAAACAGGACCATACAAGAATCTGCCAGAGCAATGTTACATGCCAAAAAACTTCCTATGTATTTCTGGGCTGAAGCTATGAATACAGCTTGTTATGTTCATAACAGGGTCACCTTGAGAAAGGGAACCTCATCCACCATATATGAACTCTGGAAAGGAAGAAAACCAACTGTGAAGTACTTCCATGTGTTTGGCAGCAAATGCTATATCCTGTCTGATCGGGAACAGAGAAGAAAACTGGACTCCAAAAGTGATGAAGGCATATTTCTAGGATACTCCTCAAACAGCAGAGCTTATAGAGTATTCAACTCCAGAACCAAAACCATGATGGAATCAATAAATGTCATAATTGATGACTATCATGAAGAAACAAATGTTCCTTGTACTGTTGAGACATTCTTTGAGACTTCAACCCAACAGGATGATCTACCCAACTCCACCACAACAGAATCAGAATCAAAGGAAGCTAGCAAGACTCCTTCCATCAGAATTCAGAAGGATCATCCAAAAGAGCTCATCATAGGAGATCCTAATAGTGGAGTCATCACAAGATCAAGAGAAATCATCTCAAATTCTTGTTTTGTGTCCAAAATAGAACCAAAAAATGTCAAGGAAGCCTTGACTGATGAATATTGGATTGGTGCAATGCAAGATGAACTGGACCAATTCAAGCAGCATGAAGTTTGGGAACTGGTTCCTAGACCTGAAGGAACTAACATCATTGGGACAAAATGGATATTCAAGAACAAGTCAGATGCTGAAGGAGTTGTCACCAGAAATAAGGCGAGACTTGTTGCCCAAGGATACACCCAAGTTGAAGGGGTTGACTTTGATGAAACCTTTGCACCTGTAGCCAGGTTGGAATCAATCAGACTCTTGTTGTCAATTGCTTGTCTTCTGAAGTTCAAGTTATTTCAGATGGATGTGAAAAGTGCCTTTCTAAATGGGTACTTAAATGAGGAAGCTTATGTGGAACAACCTAAAGGTTTTGTGGATCCAACCCATCCTGATCATGTCTACAAATTGAGAAAAGCTCTATATGGGCTGAAACAAGCTCCTAGAGCATGGTATGACAGGTTAACAAAGTTTCTCTCAGACAAAGGCTACAGAAAAGGAGGCTTGGACAAAACTCTATTTGTCAAAACTGAAGGAGGGAAGTTGATGGTTGCCCAAATATATGTTGATGATATAGTGTTTGGCGGAATGTCAGAACATATGGTTAAACACTTTGCTGACCAGATGCAGGCTGAATTTGAAATGAGTCTCATGGGAGAACTAACTTATTTTCTTGGACTACAAGTCTCACAGATGGAGGACTCAATCTTCTTATCTCAAAGCAAGTATGCTAAGAATATTGTAAAGAAGTTTGGAATGGAGAATGCAAGTCACAAAAGGACTCCTGCTCCTACTCATCTAAAGCTCTCCAAAGATTCAAGTGGGGTTAAGGTGGATCAAAGTCTGTACAGAAGCATGATAGGAAGCCTGCTGTACTTAACTGCCAGCAGACCTGATATTGCCTTTGCAGTTGGAGTTTGTGCTAGATACCAAGCTGATCCCAAAGTCAGTCATATCAATCAAGTGAAGAGAATTTTGAAGTATGTAAGTGGTACTTACAACTATGGATTGCTGTATACTCATGGCTGTGAACCGACTCTGACTGGCTACTGTGATGCTGATTGGGCTGGTAGTGCTGATGATAGAAAAAGCACTTCTGGAGGATGTTTCTTTTTGGGAAGTAATCTGGTTTCTTGGTTCAGCAAGAAACAGAATTGTGTGTCTCTTTCCACCGCTGAAGCTGAATATATTGCAGCTGGCAGTAGCTGCTCTCAAATGTTATGGATGAAACAGATGCTCACTGAGTATAACGTCACACAAGATGTTATGACATTATACTGTGACAATCTGAGTACAATCAACATATCCAAGAATCCCATTCAGCATAGCAGGACCAAACATATTGACATACGACATCACTTTATTAGAGACCTTGTAGAAGAAAAGACCATCAAATTGGAACATGTTGCCACTGAGCTACAGCTGGCTGACATTTTTACCAAGGCTTTGGATGCAAATCAATTTGAAAACTTAAGGGGTAAGTTGGGTATTTGCCAACATGAGGAATTGTAGCAATTAATTTTGCTTAAAACAAAGACCAAAGGACTTCTGCCTGTTCTGATTGGTTTAAAATTGTATTTTCTCATTTCCTACCACTGTTTTAAGAAGTTGAATAGGCACTCCTTTGCTTTGTTCCTCTCTCGTCTTCTCATCAATCAGAAATTCTTCTCATTTGCTGTTTGTCCTTCAAAACTGACAAAATGTCTCAAACGCCATCATCATCCAATACGACCATCTCAACCTCTTCATCTGATCAAGATTCTGGGACAATCTCTTCCTGTCTGGACTCTGATGTTCTGGAGATCTGTTCTCATAGAATTAACTCCACCAAGGCCAAAGAGGTGCGAACAAGACATACAGGTAATCCATCTCATCCTTCCTCTTCAGTACCCCCTGAAATTGCAAATAGGGAAGGGACAGCCTATGTTAATCAAGCAATAGCAAAAATTGTTTCCCGAATTCTGAACGAGAACCACTCAGTTCCTGGAATTTCTGTTCCTCTGCACCAAGAAAACTCAAATGCTGAAACAAATCCAAATGTCTCTAAGAATGTTGAGACATCAAACAAAGAGAGAAATGCTGACATTACTCACAAGAAAAGAAAGAAGCCTGACTCCTCTGAGTCTGATGACAGTACTTGAAGGATGATTGCTGCGTGGTGGTGTTGCTGGTGGAGTTTGGAAGTATGTTCTGCTATTGTCTGCTGCTTTTTGTCTTGGATAACTGTATAACTTTATAAACATGTAATCTTTGGCCCATTTGTGGCTAAAGTGGGGGAGAATATTTGGTACTGCTTAATTAGTACTTAACACTATATTTTTCTGCTGTCATTTATTTCTGCTGCTATCTATCTATCTCTGATTGTTTAGGGACTTTAGCCAAAAATCTGCCAAAGGGGGAGTTTGTAGGTGTTTAGGTATTGGCTTGCATTTTTGGTAAATTCCAAGTGTATGTGTGAATGTCATGACTGATGTCATAACATTCTAGTTCAGGTTGTACTAACTCTTTAGGTACATATGCAGAAAAATATTGTAACTCAAATACTGATGTTTATAAGTGTGTATCTGAGCATGTTTGCAAAATGATCACATTTAGCTAATCAGTAGACAGGTTTTCTCAGATGTCATAACAGATGTTATGACATCCTGTTCTGAACTAGCAGGATTACAGGATTGGATAAGTCTGAGTTTTTTCAGGAAAATACTCAGTCCTTCCTAAACAGAATCCTGCGTTTTCTGAGGAGTAACCTCGCTCAATCCTAACCTGATCAACAAAGTACTGTGACCTGGTCTTTAGGTCAAACGGAATCAACCCTAGGTTTTTGGAAACCCTAACTGAAGTTGCAGCTGCTATATATTCAACAGAGCTGCGGTTTTTGAAGTTATCCCTGCTGATTGATTAGAAGATCAAGTTTGTAATCTGTATAGATTTGTTTATTGTACTCCAAGCAATTATCATTGTGATAAGTGTCTTGGAATAGGTTTCAATTGTAAGGGTTGTGTAGCACTCAAAGCTTTGAAGCAAGAGTGTTTGAATGTTACTTGACTAAAGCTGTGAAGCAGAGTCAAGTTAGTTGTGTACATCACTCAAAGCTGTGAAGCACGAGTGATTGTGTTACTTGATTAAAAAGCTGTGAAGCTTAATCAAGAGTGTGTTTTGAAGAGTGTCTTCATCAATTCTCAAGTCAAATTGGTTTATGTATCACTGCTGTGATTGAGGGGGAGTGAGTAGGAACTCAGGTTTAAGTTGTACTTAGATTAGAATTGCATTGGGTAGGTCTTAAGTGAAGGAGATAAACTGGTTGGTTTATTCCTGAATTAACATCTCTTATAGTGGATTCTCTCCCTGGCTTGGTAGCCCCCAGAGTAGGTGTTGTTGCACACTGAACTGGGTAAACAATTGACTGTGTTGTTTACTGCTTTTGTATTTACTGTCATATAGTAAGTCAGATACGGTGTCATAACATCGGACGTGACATTAAGTATCTGTAGCCAGAATTTTCATATTTTATTTTTGTACATATCTTATTTTATATTGTACATATTTAATTTGATTAATATACATATATAAACATATACTTTTTATTTTATTAAATACTCTAGAATAAAAAATACAAAAATATTACATTTTTACTTTTATTTTTATTTATACTAAAAAATACTTTTTTCTAAGTATATTTTATCTTTACATATATTAATATATTCTATTGTATATAAATAATATAACATTTTATTTTCTTAAAGAAATTAGGGTTTTACCCTTAAACAAATAAAATAAATCTTTTATTTATTTCTTTATTTTTTACATTAAAAATACTTTTACATACATAGGTAAACAAAACCTTTTTTGCATAATTCATATTATTTTGTTTATTTAAATATTGTCCATTTAATATTTATACATTGGGAATTCAATTTGGATGTAATAGTAAATTAGGGTTTATATTTCTTGTCAAATACCCCCATTCAAAGATTGTACCCCATCCCCATAATCATGTTGTAATAGTCTAGATTTTTATTCTCGCACTTTATGCTTTTAATTATGCCATGATTAGAGAATTAGGGTTTGTATGCAAAAATCTAAATCAACAAATAGTTTGACCTAATCAAAGACAAAAAATGCATGAAAATCAAACACAATGCACACTTGCACCCCTAAGGTTACAATCCACTTGTTGCCTTCAAAAATGGGCCATGTTATGCATGTTGGGTACTTTGGAAAAACAAAAACAAAAACAAAACAAAAGATCATAGTCCCTCGATGACTCTATCTTGGTTGCCTAAACAAAAATGATCAAGTCCCTCAAAATTGCCAAAGATACTTGACACAGTTGCTATCATGGTCTATACGATGACCCGCACCTGTCCCGTTTAACATCCTAACATAAGGTTACTCACCAAATGCAATGGTGAAACAACACTGTCAAAAGGGTTAAAAACATTAGGAAAGATATTTGAGTAAAATAGGGTAGATAGCTCTTGGTTACTTGATCAAAAAGCTTGCAAAACATCCTTGCTATTTTCAAACACACTTCACAACACAATTTCAAAACATTTTCCCAAATCAAACTTTCAAACATTGAAATCTTTTCAAAAAGACAAAACATCTTTGTATACATTCAAACAAGAATCATTACAAAGGTTGACACAATGATGGCCTCTTTTCAAAACATCTTTCAAAACCATGCAAAAAGCACCATTTCAAACAATTGGAAAAACAAAGCAAGTGTTCTAAACAAGTAACTAAGAGCCCATGGATAATCATGGATGAAAAGGATGCTTGCACCTTCCCTTTTCATAATCTACTCCCCGAACCCAAGAAAACATCTCAAAGGTCTTTCCTGTGCTTTTTAACCTTTCCTTAGGATAAAATAAAAAGTCGGTGGCGACTCTTGCTAAACCGAAACATTTGCAAACACAAACGTAAAACCTCAAGTCAGTTCTCCCACCGTATCACAGAACTGGCGACTCTACCGGGGAGTTAACTAAAAGTGGAGTAACCTTAGGGTTTAGATCACCTTTGCATGCTTAACTTGTTTGCTTTGATTGCTTTACATTTGGTTATCTTGTTTGGGTTTGAATCCTCCACCCGGATTTTAGGGAAACATTCATAGGTAAATAGCAATACGTTATGGAAACTGTGCGGGGTATACCGACATGGTCGAAGCAATAGCTATATTAGTGCGACATATTTGTGAGTATCGGTAGCCTTTGAGTCAATCAAAGAGAATACAGGCCCGCTGAGTGATGTCATAAAGCACTAATGAACTCTTAGAACCTTACTTGACAATCTTGGCCATTTTTAGGGGTAGTGAGATGACCGACTTTGGTACAGTCCGAAGTTGGTAGATACTCGATACTACACTCATTGAGGGTTATTTTCTTGGAATATTTCGGTCGCCAGTTAAGTGGCTAAACTGAAACAATGAACACATAAAATAATCCAGTGATATTGAGCTCCTTAGAACCCGGTTACTATTTATAGGACAGGTTGAGCCAACTAACTTCAAGAGGGTATTCACCTATGAAACCTCATGCAAGCCTGAAAATAGGATCTTGTGTGATTTGTTTGTACATATGCTTATGCATACATCATGAACATCATAAAGCATCATATGCATCCACTAACCATTTCAAGGGTTTGGATCTTCATCTTTGTTCTTGTTTTGTTTTTCATGGAATCTCTTCGCAGGAAAATAATTCAAGTCAACCTTGTGAGGATCCCTCCTCAACTCAAGGAGCTTACTTCCAAGATTCCGGAGAATTCTCTCTCTAGTGAAAGACATGGTAGACTTCTCAGATTGGTCAACTCCAACATTGAAGAAGACATGGTGAAAGTTCTCTTCCAGTTCTTTGACCCCCTACACCACTGTTTCACATTCCCTGATTACCAACTAGTACCTACTTTGGAGGAATTTTCTCAACTCCTGAGGATTCCTATTCTCCATCAACTACCCTACAACGATACAGAAAGAGAACCAAAGCCTGAAGATGTTGCTCAAGCCTTACACTTGCAACTATCTGATATCAAATGTCATTGGGAAACCAGAAGTGGTGTCAAGGGTTTCTTGGCAAAGTTTCTATTTGAGAAGGCACAAGATTGCTGGAATTCTTTAGATCTATAAGCTTTTGAGGAGATTGTAGCACTTCTCATCTATGGGTTGGTCTTGTTCCCAAACCCTGATCAACTTATAGATGTGAATGCTGTCAAGATTTTCATATCTCGGAATCCTGTACCTACATTGCTTGGGGACATCCTACACTCATTTCACACACTAACAATGAGGAAAAGAGGTGTTCCCATGTGTTGTACTCCTCTCCTAGCAAGGTGGTTTATTTCTCACCTTCCCCAAACAGTTTTGAAGAATGAGGTGGTCACAACGGTTGATGACCCTCACACATTCTGATGTTCATCGGTGTTCTCGGTCCAGAGAAAATGTCATCATCATTGATCGTTATGGAGAGTTCCCTAATGTCCCACTACTAGGCATTAGGGGAGGCATTACCTACAACCCCTGTTTAGCTCTGAGAAAATTTGGGTATGCCTGAAGGGATGACCCTCATGATATGCTGATCCCTGACTTGGTTTTTAACTTTGACAACGACGCTCAAGGGCTTCGACAAAGGTTTATCCGAGCTTGGAGGATGCCCAACAAAGTGGATAGTAAGACGCTGGGGCACAAGAATTCCATCCCCATTGAGCCCTACCTCAAGTGGGTACGAACATGTGCCCAGAGTCTTATGATGCCTTACCCTCACATTCTCCTCGTGATCAAAGAGCCTGTTATGGAAGGAGAGGTTCCATACACCCTCCTACATCCTGACATGCCAACATCATTGGAAGAATTACAAAAGAGTTGGATACAACTCAAGGAAGAATGGAATACTTTTGGAGTAAGCTTCTATTCTAGTGAGAAGAAGGTTTTGGAGCTTACCCACCGACTTCACGAAGAGGAGACTCTCAACACTTACATTGCACCAAAGAGGATGCGCAATGTATTTTTACATTAAGAGTTTTGTAATATTTTGCCCATGGGGCATTTAGGTACTAACAAATTTCTTCTTAATATGACGTGTGTTCTTTTTGGTTGCAACAAATTTGAATTTCTGAATCCTTGAATGCATTACATGAATAACATATCATTCATCATATGCATAAACAGGTCTTCACACGAGGTTTCCTTATCTTTCTGCTGTTTATTTCAGCAAGATGGATTTAGAGCAGACGGTTAAAGATCTGCAAGCACAAAATTCACAATTCCAACAACTCCTCATGACCTTAGCAAAGGGTCAAGAGGATCTTAAAGCACTGTTAGAGAAAGAGAAGGAACCAGAAAGGAAGAAGAAGAAAAGAGTTGGGGTAGCCACTATGGGAAGGAGATTTGAGCATCAGGCTAGGAGAGTTTTGGAATTTCCCTCAACGTCTGACGAAGGGGTTGGTAAAGGAAAAGGAGTTGCAATACCCTCCAAATCTGAAGCTGAAGAAGAAGAAGAGGAAGAGGACGAAGATTACTCCGAACAACAATATCCCCCGGCAGATGATAAGTATAAAAATCTTGAGGATCGGTTGGCAGCCATGGAGTTGCAAAGGGTACATGGTTTAGATTTCGAAGAACTAGGGTTGGTTGCTGGGATCGTCATTCCTCCCAAGTTCAAAGTACCTACATTCGCTAAGTATGACGGTTTGTCCTATCCGAAGATGCATCTGAGGTCCTACGTCAGAAAGATCCAACTTCACTCCTCTGATAAGGATCTTTGGGTCCACTTTTTTCAAGATAGTTTGTCAGGCACGCAATTGGACTGGTTCTATCAACTTGAGAGATCTGATGTTCATAACTGGGAAGATTTGGCTGCTGCGTTCTACCGACAATACCAATATAACGCAGATTTAGCGCCTACTCGTACTCAACTACAGAGTATGGGTATGGCTTATAATGAAGGATTTAAGGAATATGCCCAGAAGTGGCGGGATTTGGCTGGAAGGGTGCAGCCACCATTGTCGGATAGAGAGATGGTTGACATGTTTTTAGGGACTCTGTCAGGTCCATTCTTCAATCATTTAATCGGGAGTTCATCTACAGATTCACCGAATTAATTCTGACCGGTGAAAGGGTCGAGGCTGGCATTAAAAGTGGTAAAATTCAGAAGGATGCCTCTGCTTCCACTGCTATTAAGAAGACCTTCCCAGCCAAGAAGGAAGTTTATGCTATTCATACCCAGAGAAACCAAGGGAGGACAGAGCACCGACCAATGGTGGGGGCTGTGATGATCCAAAACTCCTCAACCGGTCAACCTCGCAGCAATCAACCAAGAGCTAATCAGCAAAGGGTAGAAAGGCCACAACGACAATTCACCCGAATCAACATGACACCGACACAAGTCCTTCCTCATCTGTTAAAGTTGAACCTTACCAATTTGAAAGAAGCGCCGAAAAACCCTAATACCTCTTCTCCTTATTATCACTCCAATACAAAATGTGCATACCACTCGGACAGTGTAGGCATGATACCAACAACTGTTGGGCTCTTAAAAACAAGATCCAAGACTTGATAGACGCCAAGGAAGTAGAGTTTGATGCTCCCGAAAAACCCAACGTGATATCCGCTCCTATACCAAAACATGGTCATAATGTCCATGCCATTGTGGAAGATCTCCATGTTACCATTGTTGATGTCCTTTTGACTCCGTTACCAGTGATTAAAGTGAACTTGATGAAATCCAGGATATTCCCAGGATGTGGAAAAGACTGTCACTTTTGTTCAAACTTGCAAACTGACTGCCCACTGTTGAAATCAGGCATCCAACGCCTGATGGATACCCAAGAGATCCTCTTTCAAAAGAATCATGTTGATACTATCACCCATGTTACTCCTGTTACCTTTGATACTCCAATCAATGACATTGCTATAATAACCATCTCCGATGATCTTTCCAAGACCTACAAAAGGCCTATTAAGATTACGCCTGATCCTAAGTTTGTACCGTTAAAAATTACCATGCCAGGGTCTATCCCGTATAAATCTAACAAGACGATACCATGGAATTACGGAGGAGAAATCTTCTACCATGGTATCAAGCAGATCGAATCAGTCCAAGAGAATTCCGATGATGAAACCCCTGATATAGGGAATATTGCAGGAACGAGCAAGATAACTCACAGCAGAAGAATCTTCTCTCCGGAGATTGCTCCTCCACGGGAAGTCTTCAGACCCTCGAGAGTTTCTGTACCTATCAAGAAATCTGTGCAAAGTCCGGTAATTGAAGAAATCGATGCTCCCGAAGTTAGACCCCCTGATGTTACTACCAATAAAGGTAAGGGGATACAAGAAGCGCCTGTCAAGACGAAGGCTCAGACTGTGGTTATCCCTGAGACCACCCAAAAAGAGATGGAAGAAATCTTAAAGATAATCAAGAAGAGCAACTACGATATCGTGGAGCAGCTGGGGCAAACCCCTTCCAAAATCTCCATGCTGGCTCTCTTACTCTGCTCTGAGGCTCATGCCAAAGCCTTGATCAAATTTATAAAGACGGCACACGTGCCTCAAGAAACTTCTGCGAATCAGTTTCAAGAGTGCGTGGCTAGCCTTACAGCCGATAATGGTCTTGGTTTTTCTGAGGCTGATTAGACCCCTAAGGGAAGAAAGCATAACGATGCACTGCATGTCTCGGTATAGTGAAGGGAGACCACACTTGCTCATGTTCTGGTAGATACCGGTTCATCCTTAAATGTTCTACCAAAGAAGGCGTTGGACAAATTGGACTGCGAAGGTTTGACCCTAAAGCCCAGTAACATCGTTGTTAGAGCCTTCGACGGTTCTAAGAGGATGGTTCACGGAGAAGTGGACATTCCAATCAAAGTGGGTACATAAATTTTCAAATCTACATTTTATGTGATGGACATCCGTCCTTCATACTCATGCTTGTTGGGAAGGCCATGGATCCACAACGCTGGGGTAGTCACTTATTCTCTACACCAAATGCTAAAGTATCCAGTTCAGGGTAAGATCATAACAGTTCATGGTGAGGAAGAGTATATGATAAGTCACCTTAACTCCTTCCGCTATGTGGAGTTACATGGCAAATTCATAGAAACACCTTTCCAACACTTTGAAGAGGTTTCTTCTGAAGTCGCAGTAGCAAAGACAATGACTGATGTGCCTATCATTTCCATGCCTGTGTCTCGGATGGCATCCCTTAAAGATGCGGAGGATGTAATCAAAGAAGGAGGAGGTACAGTGTGGGGGCAACTGCCTGATTTTCCTGACAAGACGGACAAGTTCGGACTAGGTTTTACTGCCACTGGCCAGAAAGCTGTGCGTCGCTCCCGGTCTGGAGGACCACCCTTAAAAATCACTCACCATGGAATTCATGCCTTAGAAGATGATGATGCAGAAGACAACTTTGAAGATTGGATCTTTCCAACCGTTGAAGGAGGATTAAGCAACTGGGAGGCGAAAGACTTTGTTCCCATCACTTTCATCAATCAGTAATTTATCTTTGAACAATTTCTTGTTTGGTCTGTAATAATTAAACAATTCGTACACTCTTTTTGCCTTGTGCCTTTCCCGGGGCATATAGGTCCATTTGTAAGGGCTTGATTTCTTCATTATCATATGCCATTTTTAATGAATCATTGGATGTTTTCATCTATAAACTGTTGTGTTCATTTTCTTTCCTTTTACATTTTGTTTTGTTTAAGGATGGCTATCCCTTACACACACCCATACTCACAAAATGCAGGTACCCATCCACTCCGGATTCCATGGGTGACTATTCTACTTTGGCCTTCAGTAACTCTGAAGATTTGGTCAATCATGCCGAGTACGAAGGTGATAAAGACTGTGAAGTGCCTGGAGAGTTAGCTAGACTTCTACAACAAGAGGAAAGGGCTATTCTGCCCCATGAAGAATTGCTAGAGACTATCAATTTGGGAACAGAGGAAGACAAGAAAGAGGTTAAAGTGGGTTCCAACCTGGAACTAAATGTCAAAGAGCGCTTAGTACAGTTGTTGAATGAATATGTTGAAATCTTCGCCTGGTCCTATGAAGATATGCCAGGACTAGATACGGATATTGTGGTTCACCGTCTCCCTACACGAGAAGACTGTCCACCAATCAAACAAAAAGTCCGCCGAATGAGGCCCGACATGTCCGAAAAGATCAAAGCTGAACTGATGAAACAATTCAATGCTGGTTTTATGGCTGTTACTTCCTATCCATAATGGGTTGCTAACATTGTGCCCATGCGTAAGAAGGAGGGAAAAGTCAGAATGTGTGTGGACTACAGAGACCTAAACAGGGCTAGCCCTAAAGATGATTTTCCACTATCACACATCGACATCTTGGTTGACAATACAACTCAACACAAGGTATTTTCCTTCATGGATGGATTCTCAGGATACAACCAAATCAAAATGGCCCCCGAAGACATGGAGAAGACTACTTTTGTTACGCAGTGGGGTACCTTCTGCTATAAAGTGATGCCATTTGGACTGAAGAATGCCGGGGCAACCTATCAGCGAGCCATGGTAGCTTTTTTTCATGACATGTGTTGTACCCCAAAATTTTCCCTCCCATATTCTTCAGGAATTGCAAAGAGCAAGCTTCAAAATCTCCCCAAGGGTTGCACAGTTCAAGGGCCTCCTAACAGTCAAGAACTAGGGTTTTGGTTCTGACAAAGAAAATGAAGTTTCCAAGGGTCCAATCAAGTCTCACATGCTTACAATCATGGTCAAGCATCCTCATACCAAGTTTCAAGACTTACAGCACAAAATTGCACAGTCAAAAACCCTAATTGCACTACAGTCAACTGTAGGGGCAAAATGGTCATTTGACAGTCAAAAGTCCAAATTTTTGGTCAACATCTCATTTTGAAGCCACAAACATCATTTGATCAATGCTTGATCATGATTATCAAAGCTTGGCTCAAAAAGTCTCAAGATGCAAAAGTTTCCATATTTGGACAGTTGAAAAAGTCAACTGTAACTTGACCAAGGCATAACTTTCACATGGATTATCAGAAAATTTCCATCCAAAGCTCATTTTGAAGAGAAATACATTTCCTACAACTCCTCTTCACACTTCAAGTCCAAGAAATGCTCTCACAAAAAGTTATCAATTTCAACATTATAGGTCATTTTCAAAAGTCAACAAAAAGGGACTTTAAGTCAAAGGCCATAACTTGAGATTGTTAAATCAAAATGACATGGGACCAAAGACATTGGTTAGAGGACTTCAAGACCTTTCCAAAATGGCCAAGAACATGACCAAAGCTTAAAAATTGAGCAAGATATTCCTTGTGGAAGTTGGGAAATTTTTGGATATTTTGAAAAGTCAACATTGCTTCAAAGTCTTAAAAATGCTAATGGGCCTCTTTTTCTTCCAAGAATCATTATCCAAGGCATGTGCACGACCATTTGGCCCAAAGGGAAGTTTTTCATCATTTTTATTTATTTATTTGAATTTTTAAATGCTAATAATTCACTTAATTAAAATAAATATGTGGAAAATACTAAACCTAAGTTTTTAAATCTTTTTATGCATGGAATACATTCAATATTTCGTGCATGATAAGATTTGGAAAGAATCATGGTGATTGGACATGATTGATATCAAATTAGCTTGAAAAAGATTGAAAAATTATGGCATGGAAATCAAATATTTTCTCATCAATTCATTGATTCTTTGGACCAAATTTTGAACCCTAATCATTCACACATATATACTCATGCAAACCCTACTCCTCATGACCTCCCAGCTGCGCCATACATCCATAACCAAGTTTGAGTTTTTTGACAAAGATTCCAAAACTGAAAACTAGGTTACAGTGCGATTCAAGGCCAAATACTTATTCCATTGTGTTCCTGAAGCTTCAAGGAAGGAGTCTGAATCAAAATCATAGCTTGAAACATCAAGAATTGGTAGTTATAATTCAGACTGCATCACTTTTTTTACATAATCGCATCTGATCATTTATGCCATAATTTTCAAATCTAATGCTTGTTTTGTAATGCTCTCATCATTCTGAAGCTAACTGTATTGTTTAATTAAGTTTTCATCACCCATACGCGATTCCACCATTGGAAGGTTTTAGGGTTACAGGGATTCCAATTTAGGGCTTTACGTTCAAAGAAAAATTGGGACACGGGACTGGCACCATGAGAACCAAAAGCTTCCAACGAATTCAGTGATGGGGTCGCGCCCAATTTCTGATTAAAAACTAGCTAATCGCTATTTTTTTCACACTGTATATAGTGGGGGTTTAAAACCCCCGCAATCTTGTTTATTTTGTTTCAGGAAAAACAAAAGCCATGGAGAAGATGATGAAGTGTCAAGGCGTGGTTGGGTTATTTGAATTTCGCGCTAAATTTCCCACTAACCATTGTTTTATCTTATATTATTTGTTTGTTATTATATAACCAAAACGCGCAGCTGGAGCAGTTGGCAAGGCATAATGTTGGTAATCTCCAGGACCTGGGTTCGATCCCAGGTCCCCTCCCTTTCCTTATATTTTTCTTCTAATTGTATTCTCACGCAGCTTCAGTCCAAAGCGTCCACCATACGCTCCCCACTCAAACGTGCCACACGTCCCACAATCTCCATCCAAGGGCCAAGATCTGAGGCCTATGATATGCTGCAGTCAACGCACCTACACGCTAGCCAAAAAGTCAATAGGGCCAGAGCTTAATGGGCCTGAATTACTGAACAAACCCTCCAATTTGGGGACAGACCCCCCATGGTTTGCCTTTCTCATTCTTTTCTCATATTTTTCTATTTTTGTTTTAATTAGTTTTTTTTAATTTAATTCTTTAAACCAATTTATTTTCATAAAAATATAAAAACAATAGAAAAATCAGAAAAGACAAAAAAATTAAATATATTTTATTTAACTAATATTTTTGTAAATAAAGTCTTGTATCAATTAATTAGTTTTTATTCTAGGTTTAATTTTAATATCTTTTCTTAATAAATTAAAAAACTTGTAGAATTAGGTTTAATTAGTTTAATTACTTTTTTCTTTTACTTTCTCATCACTAATAATTAATTAATTATTTTTATAAATCAAATTGCATTAATTAATTAGATTTAATTTTTAGATAATTTTCATATTTTCTTAATAAATTAAAAAATAGCTAGAATTAGGGTTAATTAATATTTCAATTTCATTTAATTCACATAAAAAACCATAAATACAAAAAACCCTCAAAAATAATCTTCCTTTTAATTTAATTAATTTGTTAATATAATTTAATTAAAAAGGGTCCAACGCCCTCGCTTTCAATTTTATTCTCTTCGCGCATTTTATTTCTTTTCTTTTAAATATTAATGTAATTCTCCCAAAGCCGTGTAAATTTAATTTCTCGCACTTTTCTTTATTTTCTGTCAAATCGGGTCCTGGATTTAATTTGGCGATGTGGACCCGCGCCTTTGTAATAGTTTAGAACTTTTAATTTCCGCAACTTTTTAACTGTTAATAATGGCATGCAAGAATGAATGACAAAAATAAAAACAAACACGTAGATCACCTATGACATGACAAGACAAAATAAATGAAAATGACACACAAATCACACACCACCCCTAGGGTACGCCTCACTGTTGCCTTGCCTCGAAAGGTGATCGTCGAGTAGAGGATGTCTTAGTAAGTCCTCATGATCCAGGAACCTGGCATGAGGGTAGCTTCTAAGGTGTCTTCCTATTGCTCTGGTGATCACCATGTCCTGAACCTCGAATTGACCCGAACACCTCCAACGGTGGTGCTACCTACCTCTCAATGGTGGGATGACACTACTTTAAAGGACATTTACACAGACGAATTCCTTAGGGTAGGTAGACGACTCTAAATACTTGCTCTAAATTCAAAACAAATTCAAAAATACTTTTCACACCGACACCTTTTCAAAAAGCTTTCGAAAGCAAATTTTCAAACACTCTTGAGGACCGATACAAGAGTCGAACTGAAATTTTCAAAGAAACTTTTTTAAAAAAACCCACAGTTGAAAAGCAAACAAACCAATTTTGAAAACACAAATGAGCAAGTATCTAAGAGCCCATGGATAACCATGGATAGAAAGGGTGCTAACACCTTCCCTTTCTATAACCTACCTCCCGAACCGAGAGCAATCTCTATAAGGAATTTTTCTGTGCTTTTGTCCTTTCCATTTGGAGAAAATAAAAGACAGTGGCGACTCTTGCTTCCGCGATATTTCGCGAACCAGCGTTAAACAGTCAGTTCCAGATCCACCGATCACAGAACTGGTGACTCTGCTGGGGATATAAACTTAAAGTGAGGTGTACCTTAGGGTTAGTTCATAACTGTGTTTTCAATTGTATTGACTTGTCTGCTTTAAATTTCTGGGTTGCATGGGAGTTACATAGATCCTAACCCGGATCTGGGGATACCCTGTTTAGGTAGCATAAGCTGTGAGGGACATGTTCGGCGTATACCGACATGGGTGAAGCAGTGGCTACGTTGGTGTGGCGCCTTGGTCTGTACCGATATCCCTCGTGTTGAAACGGGGAGAATATGGGTCTTCCAAGGAGTCATTAAGCACCAACCGACCTTAGAACCCTAAATTGACCCAACTTGGCCAATAGAACAGTAGCAGTATGCTACGCCCATTGAGGCTAAACTCTCATGATGGTTCTGGCCGCAAGAAAAGATTGCGATGCTGGAGTTATGACCGATTGAGGGTAGTCAATGATATTGGGATCCTCTAAGAACCCGGTTACTTTGATAGGACAGGTATGAACCAACAAACTGAAAGAGGGTAACACCTAGACCCCATGCTGGCCTGAACTCTAAGGGCTTCTCTTGTGTGACTTGCGTGCCTTCCAACTTGACTATTTGCATGCTTGTTGTCTGACACTTAAGCTTCTTGCAGGTTTTGTTTGTAGTCCTTAATTAGGACTCATAACAAGGTTTACCGGGTTTCTTGCAGGTTTTGTTTTTAGTCCTTAATTGGGACTCATGACAGGTTTTACTTGAGTTTCTTGCAGGTTTTGGTTTGCAGTCCTTAATTGGGACTCATAACAGGGTTTACCTACATTACCCCATGCATACCATAACATCATACCATTGCATACATCCTAACCCATTTCAAGGATCTCAAAGGCTTGTGATGCAGGTCATGATGAATCAAACATCCAGCAAGGGGCAAAGAGGATTTATTTTCCTCTAGCCAAGGTTGTCAGGGGCTATGACCCACTTGATATGGTGAGCTCTGACTCTTGAAGAAGGTTCCCTTAACCAAGGTTGTTTGGAAATCAAAACCAGACATGATGACTAAAGTCAGGGGCTATGACCCACTGGATATGGTGAGCCTTTGACCCTTGAAGAAGAATTCTCCATAACATGGGTTTCCTTCAATCAAGATACCGAACCCAAATTCTAACAAATTTTCTTGTTTACCCCGCGAGGTCCTTGAAAACATTGCATGCATATCATACATATCATTGCATAACAGGTACCCTTTGGACAGGTCACTTACCATCTCCGCTGTTTATTTCAGCAATGGCTTCCCAACAGGATAACCAGGACCTTCTTGCTCAAGAGACTCGGTTCGGGGAAATCCTCCTGAATTTATCCAAGGGGCAGGAAGAGCTGAGAACCCTTCTCATGGGGACCTTGGTCAGAAACAATGCTGAAGACGAACGGCTGAAACATCTGCAAGCTGAAGTGGATGCAATGAAAGCCCAGATGCTGGGGTAGGTGACTGCCATTCAAGGTTTAGCTCAGAGACAAGAAGAGCTCGGAGTTCTCGTCAACCAACTGCTTCGGGGTAACCAACTGGGGCAAATGTCTAAGGGTAAAGAGCCAGTCATCGTTCAACCACCTTTGAGACAAGGAGGTAAGGGGAGAGTTCCTCAATTGGCTCCAGGGTCACAAACTCAGCATCAACTTCACCGGCTTCAGCCAGACAAGTCCAGGAGGAAATTCACCCCGCTCAACATGTCGCTGTTTCAAGCTTTACAACGCCTGTTGAGATTGAACCTGATCACATTAAGGGCTCATCCCCAGAACCCCAACACAACACATCCTACTTATGATCCCAATAAAAGATGTGCCTACCACTCTGCCAGTCCAGGACATGATACAGATGAGTGTTGGGCTCTGAAGAACAAGATCCAGGACCTGATTGATGAAGGGGCATTGGAGTTCACACAAGATGGTCAGGCTGAATTTTTCTACCATCCCTCCAAGGCTCACCAGTTGAAGTGACAAGCCCTGAGACTAGAAAACTTTTGTTCATTCAAATGTTCAAGTTGTAATTTTCTTTTGTTCAAACATTTACTCATGTTAAACATTGTTATTTCATTAATGCATCGCATATGTCTGTTCTGAAACAATATATTCGTATTCACTAAATGCAAATTATTTTCATATTTTTTCTGATGATCAACTCTCAATTCATAATTCTAAGCCTCTTGAGGGAGGATGACGAAAACGATACCATAATCTACAGTATGCTTTTGAACAGACCCCGCTGATGAGGTATAGGCATTGTTTCAATCCCTAAACACTGGAGTTATAAGGATGATAATCCCTCGTCAACCCATCTGAGCAAAAGAAGTAGGAGTTTTTCTTTTCGAAATTTAAAACCCTTAATCATAACCTGGGGCAGGGTAGTTTTCTCAGTTGATCCAAGTGCATAACGAATGGCACCAAAAGAGGTCCTTACAAAACAAAGAAAGACAATGATGATTCCGAACAATCACAAGGATAGGCAGTCATTATATCTCTCAAAATAAAAAAGAAAGAAGCCCAATAAGTCAAAATACCCATGAAGGAGACTTACAAAACTGGGGCATCCCGCTGACTGTAATCACAAAAGAAACAGTTCAGGCAAAAAATAGGGATAGCAAAATAAAAAAGAAAGAGGTCATACAAACCCTCAACAAAAACAAAAATGACTGCCTATTCAAAATAAATCATCAATATCTGAACCATCATTGGAACGTCAGGACAAATACTCAAACAAGGTCTAACGTATGATCAACTGAGTCTAGGTTGGAGAACATCACGAAGAGCGGGTGGGTATAAATAATTTGAGCCTTTATCCTTTGTTTCTTAAACCATGAACCAGGCCATGTTATAACCCTTAAAAGTCCTAGCTGAAGCATGGGTTAGTTAGAAAGTATACTGTTACCAAAGGTATCCTGACTCCTTAAGGCCTACGGTAAATACGAAGTTGACATCACGTTTTACAAACATTCACTTGTTTTATGAAAAAGAATGCACTTTCAAAATCTTCAAGACAGACATAAGCTTTGCATTTTTGATATAACTTTGTTTGCATATGACTACTTGTTTGAACAGCATAGAAATTCGCACGATGAATACCTAGTGAACAAGAGCACTTCCAATCAAAGGGCATGACATGACTATTGCCCATCATCAGGGGCAGACCTGATCATCGTCTATTATCTGGGGCAGTCCAACCAAGATTCGGAGAATCTCTCAAAGGCCAAATAGCCTAGGGCAAATCTCCGCCTGAGTCACTTGGGGCATTCCAACAACGAATCCTGCCTGACAAAACACTTCTAACAGGGGCAACTCCCTACACTCTGAGAACATGGACATAGTCGAAAAGATACTGCGCAAAATCAAAGACCCGCTAGGTTGACATACCTAGGCAAAAGTTAGGGCTTCCCGGCGAACCAAAAAGGTTCGGGAAAAATGAAGGGATGAAATAAAAAAAAATTTGTACACCCGGCAAGTCGAAAACCTGAAAAGGCGGCTTGGGCAAAAATGGGTATCCCGGTGGACTGAAAACCCGAAAGGGCGGTCCAGGCAAAAGTTAGGGATCAAAACGCACGACTATGTCCTATCATCTTGTCACCTGCCTACCAGAAGGAGGTTGGTCCATCAACAACTATCAGCACCTCAAAGGTCTTCCTCTCCCACCTTAGAAACATGGGCAATAAAGAGCTGTCTAAGCAATCCAGTTGTTCTATCCTCCAAGGTACCAAGGTAGGTTCAGCTGAAGAACACAGCCGGTATATCTTAATTCCCCAGAGAGTATGTCAGCAAGTCAATGCACTCTCCCCGAGCAAAGTTACAGAAGTCGGGTATCCTCCCGCAGAGCTCAACATTCCCCAGCAGTATATATGCATTCCTCAACAAGCATCCCCGACAATCCTGGCCTAAAGATTGTCCCCCGGCGGTATACCAAATATTCAATGGAGTTACAGCTCAAAACTTCCCCAGGAGAGTCCAATCCAGTTTCCTCAGGAAAGTTGGAATCCATCTCCCCAAGCAGTAAGCTTATCCCCAGTAGATTCTGGAAGCTTATCCTTGCAGAGCACGAACGCGTATCCCGACTTTATTCAAAGGTTACTTCCTTACCAGGATATAACTGGGTTATCCTCAGCCAAAAGCCACGGAAAGATCGTCGTCGACACGGTTCTCTTATCCCCAGCGAAGTCTGTTAACACTTCCAAAACAACAAGGGTATCCCCAGCAAGTTATCATCAACAACTCAACAAAGTACCTCTCTCCCCACAGAGTATTGCTCCCCAGCAAGATCTTTAGAGTACTTTTCTCCCCGCAGAGTAATCCATTCGCCATCTCTATTCCCCAACGGAGTTATCTTCTCCTACCGGTATTCTTGCAACTATCATCCCCAGCAGAAGCAAAAATATATTCTTCAACATCAGCCCAGGAGTGACTTCCCGGCACCCGTCAATGATTTATTTTCCTAAGACGAAAAGATACACTCATAAACATCACATCTCCATACATTATAGCATGCATATATGCATCACATCTTACAAATCTCATTTATGTTGAGAACATCATTGCTTGATCCATATCATGCATTGCATATGACTGACCTTTACCTTTCAGGAAAGATCCAGTTAAGTTCTCAGCCATGTTCAAGACCTAGACCGGTTCAGTTAAATCGACCCTAAGATTTCTCTGTTTCTTATCCAGTCAAAGGCCTTCTCTGGTTCAGTCAGATCGACCCTAAGATCTCCATGTTTCTTATCCAGTTGAAGATTTCAAGACCTAGACCGGTTCAGTTAAATCGACCCTAAGATTTCTCTGTTTCTTATCCAGTCAAAGGCCTTCTCTGGTTCAGTCAGATCGACCCTAAGATCTCCCTGTTTCTTATCCAGTTGAAGATTTCAAGACCTAGACCGGTTCAGTTAAATCGACCCTAAGATTTTTCTGTTTCTTATCCAGTCAAAGGCCTTCTTTGGTTCAGTCAGATCGACCCTAAGATCTCCCTGTTTCTTATCCAGTTGAAGATTTCAAGACCTAGACCGGTTCAGCTAAATCGACCCTAAGATTTTTTTGTTTCTTATCCAGTCCAAGGCCTTCTCTAGTCCAGCTAAATCAACCCCGAACAGATTTTCCTGATGAAGACTCAGTAGAAGATATCCAAGATTCTCTCAATGATTACTGTTGAGGTTGTAGTCGCCTATGGTTCTCTCCCCGTTACTGCGGAGGTAGTAATCATCCCCAGATTCTCTCAATGATACTGTTGAGGTTGAAGTCGTCCAAAGATTCTCTTAATGATTACTGTTGAGGTTGAAGTCGCCCAAGATTCTATCAATGATTACTGTTGAGGTTGAAGTCGCCTAAGATTCTCTCAATGATTACTGTTGAGGTTGAAGTCGCCTAAGATTCTCTCAATGTTTACTGTTGAGGTTGAAGTCGCCCAAGATTCTCTCAATGATTACTGTTGAGGTTGAAGTCGCCCAAGATTCTCTCAATGATTACTGTTGAGGTTGAAGTCGCCTAAGATTCTCTCAATGATTATTGTTGAGGTTGAAGTCGCCTAAGATTCTCTCAATGTTTACTGTTGAGGTTGAAGTCGCCCAAGATTCTCTCAATGATTACTGTTGAGGTTGAAGTCGCCCAAGATTCTCTCAATGATTACTGTTGAGGTTGAAGTCGCCTAAGATTCTCTCAATGATTACTGTTGAGGTTGAAGTCGCCTAAGATTCTCTCAATGATTACTGTTGAGGTTGAAGTCGCCCAAGATTCTCTCAATGATTACTGTTGAGGTTGAAGTCGCCCAAGATTCTCTCAATGATTACTGTTGAGGTTGAAGTCGCCCAAGATTCTCTCAATGATTACTATTGAGGTTGAAGTCGCCTAAGATTCTCTCAATGATTACTGTTGAGGTTGAAGTCGCCTAAGATTCTCTCAATGATTACTGTTAAGGTTGAAGTCGCCTAAGATTCTCTCAATGATTACTGTTGAGGTTGAAGTCGCCCAAGATCCTCTCAATGATTGCTGTTGAGGTTGAAGTCGCCTATGGTTCTCTCCCCGTTACTGTGGAGGTAGTAATCGTTCCCAGATTCTCTCAGCGTTGCTGTTGAGGTTGAAATCACCCAGGATTTTCTCAGCGTTACTGTTGAGGTTGAAATCATCCAAGGTTCTCTCACCGTTCCTGTTGAGGTAGTAACCATCCCTGGTTCATTCATCACCTTTTGAAGATTCAGATACAGCTCCTGTAACCAGTCAGGACACATCTACACAAAGAGTTTGAAGACCAGCTCCTGTAACAGGTCAGGTAATCTTTTTCTTTTGCAGGTACGCAAGTTCTCGCCAAGGAATCTCTTACGTGATCAACATCCAGATGGAATCTATAAGCCCATCCACCTTCCATCATCTCTTAGCATGGAATCTATAAGCCCATCATCCTATTCATCAATCTCCAAATGGCATCTATAAGCCCATTCCCCACATCACACTACTATGTGAGCGCAAATTTCTGGGCACTCTAGTGTTCAATCATCTTCCACCTTCGGATTACGAAAGGCACGTCAGCCAATCTACATCCTCAGGTTTAAGAAGATTGAACAGGGGAAACTGTTTTACCCCAAAATTTGCCCTCCCATATTCTTCAGGAATTGCAAAGAGCAAGCTTCAAAATCTCCCCAAGGGTTGCACAGTTCAAGGGCCTCCTAACAGTCAAGAACTAGAGTTTTGGTTCTGACAAAGAAAATGAAGTTTCCAAGGGTCCAATCAAGTCTCACATGCTTACAAACATGGTCAAGCATCCTCATACCAAGTTTCAAGACTTACAGCACCAAATTGCACAGTCAAAAACCCTAATTGCACTACAGTCAACTGTAGGGGTAAAATGGTCATTTGACAGTCAAAAGTCCAAATTTTTGGTTAACATCTCATTTTGAAGCCACAAACATCATTTGATCAATGCTTGATCATGATTCTCAAAGCTTGGCTCAAAAAGTCTCAAGATGCAAAAGTTTCCATATTTGGACAGTTGAAAAAGTCAACTGTAACTTGACCAAGGCATAACTTTCACATGGATTATCAGAAAATTTCCATCCAAAGCTCATTTTGAAGAGAAATACATTTCCTACAACTCCTCTTCACACTTCAAGTCCAAGAAATGCTCTCACAAAAAGTTATCAATTTCAACATTATAGGTCATTTTCAAAAGTCAACAAAAAGGGACTTTAAGTCAAAGGCCATAACTTGAGATTGTTAAATCAAAATGACATGGGACCAAAGACATTGGTTAGAGGACTTCAAGACCTTTCCAAAATGGCCAAGAACATGACCAAAGCTTAAAAATTGAGCAAGATATTCCTTGTGGAAGTTGGGAAATTTTTGGATATTTTGAAAAGTCAACATTGCTTCAAAGTCTTAAAAATGCTAATGGGCCTCTTTTTCTTCCAAGAATCATTATCCAAGGCATGTGCACGACCATTTGGCCCAAAGGGAAGTTTTTCATCATTTTTATTTATTTATTTGAATTTTTAAATGCTAATAATTCACTTAATTAAAATAAATATGTGGAAAATACTAAACCTAAGTTTTTAAATCTTTTTATGCATGGAATACATTCAATATTTCGTGCATGATAAGATTTGGAAAGAATCATGGTGATTGGACATGATTGATATCAAATTAGCTTGAAAAAGATTGAAAAATTATGGCATGGAAATCAAATATTTTCTCATCAATTCATTGATTCTTTGGACCAAATTTTGAACCCTAATCATTCACACATATATACTCATGCAAACCCTACTCCTCATGACCTCCCAGCTGCGCCATACATCCATAACCAAGTTTGAGTTTTTTGACAAAGATTCCAAAACTGAAAACTAGGTTACAGTGCGATTCAAGGCCAAATACTTATTCCATTGTGTTCCTGAAGCTTCAAGGAAGGAGTCTGAATCAAAATCATAGCTTGAAACATCAAGAATTGGTAGTTATAATTCAGACTGCATCACTTTTTTTACATAATCGCATCTGATCATTTATGCCATAATTTTCAAATCTAATGCTTGTTTTGTAATGCTCTCATCATTCTGAAGCTAACTGTATTGTTTAATTAAGTTTTCATCACCCATACGCGATTCCACCATTGGAAGGTTTTAGGGTTACAGGGATTCCAATTTAGGGCTTTACGTTCAAAGAAAAATTGGGACACGGGACTGGCACCATGAGAACCAAAAGCTTCCAACGAATTCAGTGATGGGGTCGCGCCCAATTTCTGATTAAAAACTAGCTAATCGCTATTTTTTTCACACTGTATATAGTGGGGGTTTAAAACCCCCGCAATCTTGTTTATTTTGTTTCAGGAAAAACAAAAGCCATGGAGAAGATGATGAAGTGTCAAGGCGTGGTTGGGTTATTTGAATTTCGCGCTAAATTTCCCACTAACCATTGTTTTATCTTATATTATTTGTTTGTTATTATATAACCAAAACGCGCAGTTGGAGCAGTTGGCAAGGCATAGTGTTGGTAATCTCCAGAACCTGGGTTCGATCCCAGGTCCCCCTCCCTTTCCTTATATTTTTCTTCTAATTGTATTCTCACGCAGCTTCAGTCCAAAGCGTCCACCATACGCTCCCCACTCAAACGTGTCACACGTCCCACAATCTCCATCCAAGGGCCAAGATCTGAGGCCTACGATATGCTGCAGTCAACGCACCTACACGCTAGCCAAAAAGTCAATAGGGCCAGAGCTTAATGGGCCTGAATTACTGAACAAACCCTCCAATTTGGGGACAGACCCCCCATGGTTTGCCTTTCTCATTCTTTTCTCATATTTTTCTATTTTTGTTTTAATTAGTTTTTTTTAATTTAATTCTTTAAACCAATTTATTTTCATAAAAATATAAAAACAATAGAAAAATCAGAAAAGACAAAAAAATTAAATATATTTTATTTAACTAATATTTTTGTAAATAAAGTCTTGTATCAATTAATTAGTTTTTATTCTAGGTTTAATTTTAATATCTTTTCTTAATAAATTAAAAAACTTGTAGAATTAGGTTTAATTAGTTTAATTACTTTTTTCTTTTACTTTCTCATCACTAATAATTAATTATTTATTTTTATAAATCAAATTGCATTAATTAATTAGATTTAATTTTTAGGTAATTTTCATATTTTCTTAATAAATTAAAAAATAGCTAGAATTAGGGTTAATTAATATTTCAATTTCATTTAATTCACATAAAAAACCATAAATACAAAAAACCCTCAAAAATAATCTTCCTTTTAATTTAATTAATTTGTTAATATAATTTAATTAAAAAGGATCCAACGCCCTCGCTTTCAATTTTATTCTCTTCGCGCATTTTATTTCTTTTCTTTTAAATATTAATATAATTCTCCCAAAGCCGTGTAAATTTAATTTCTCGCACTTTTCTTTATTTTCTGTCAAATCGGGTCCTGGATTTAATTTGGCGATGTGGACCCGCGCCTTTGTAATAGTTTAGAACTTTTAATTTCCGCAACTTTTTAACTGTTAATAATGGCATGCAAGAATGAATGACAAAAATAAAAACAAACGCGTAGATCACCTATGACATGACAAGACAAAATAAATGAAAATGACACACAAATCACACACCACCCCTAGGGTACGCCTCACTGTTGGCTTGCCTCGAAAGGTGATCGTCGAGTAGAGGATGTCTTAGTAAGTCCTCATGATCTGGGAACCTGGCATGAGGGTAGCTTCTAAGGTGTCTTCCTATTGCTCTGGTGATCACCATGTCCCGAACCTCGAATTGACCCGAACACCTCCAACGGTGGTGCTACCTACCTCTCAATGGTGGGATGGCACTACTTTAAAGGACATTTACACAGACGAATTCCTTAGGGTAGGTAGACGACTCTAAATACTTGCTCTAAATTAAAAACAAATTCAAAAATACTTTTCACACCGACACCTTTTCAAAAAGCTTTCGAAAGCAAATTTTCAAACACTCTTGAGGACCGATACAAGAGTCGAACTGAAATTTTCAAAGAAACTTTTTTAAAAAAAACCCACAGTTGAAAAGCAAACAAACCAATTTTGAAAACACAAATGAGCAAGTATCTAAGAGCCCATGGATAACCATGGATAGAAAGGTTGCTAACACCTTCCCTTTCTATAACCTACCTCCCGAACCGAGAGCAATCTCTATAAGGAATTTTTCTGTGCTTTTGTCCTTTCCATTTGGGAAAATAAAAGACGGTGGCGACTCTTGCTTCCGCGACATTTCGCGAACCAGCGTTAAACAGTCAGTTCCAGATCCACCGATCACAACATGATACATCATGAGATTGAAGTCTACGTAGACGACATGATAGCCCGTTCACAAACAGAAGAAGAACACCTCGACCATCTGCAAAAGTTGTTTGTCAGATTGAAGGAATATAAGATCAGATTGAACCCTAGCAAGTGCACTTTTAGAGTCAGGTACGGTAAACTTTTGGGATTCATCGTCAGTAACAAAGGCATCGAGGTTGATCCTGCTAAAGTCAAATCTATACAAGAAATGCCTGCCCCCCGCACGAAAAAGGAGGTTAGAGGTTTCTTGGGACGCTTAAACTATATCACAAGGTTCATCTCTCACCTAACATCTACCTGTGAGCCAATCTTCAAGTTGTTGAAGAAAGATCGGGTGGTTGAATGGAATAATGACTGTCAAGTTGCTTTTGATAAGATCAAGGAGTATTTGCTGGAACCTCCTATCTTGATGCCACCCGTCGAAGGAAGGCCTTTAATTATGTATCTGACTATTTTGGATAACTCAATGGGGTGCGTACTGGGCCAACATGACGAGTCTGGCCGAAAAGAGCATGCCATTTATTACCTTAGTAAAAAGTTCATCGACTGTGAGACTCGCTACTCACTGCTTGAGAAAACTTGCTGCGCTTTGGTATGGGCTGCTAGCCGGCAGAGGCAGTATATGTTGACACATACCACTTTGCTAATTTCTAAAATGGATCCGATTAAGTATATCTTCGAGAAGCCTGCTTTATCCGGAAGAATCGCTAGATGGAAGATGATCCTGACTGAATATGATATCCAGTACAAAACTCAAAAATATATAAAGGGGAGTGTACTAGCTAACCATCTAGCTCATCAAGCCGTCGAAGATTACCAATCTATGAGGTTCGACTTCCCTGATGAGGACATTATGACATTGGAAAACATCGAAGGTAACGGACCATATGACGAATCTGAACAAGGATCCCAATGGACCCTGTACTTTGATGGTGCTTCAAATGCACTTGGCAACGGTATCGGCGCGGTACTTATTTCTCCAGAAGGTTTCCATACACCTTTCACTGCTAGACTCTGCTTCAGCTGCACCAACAACATGGCCGAGTACGAAGCTTGTATCTTTGGTCTCAAGGCTGCTATTGACTTGGGAATCAAATCTCTAATTGTATTTGGGGACTCAGCTTTGGTTATCAGTCAAATCAAAGGAGAGTGAGACACCAAACATCCTAATCTTATCCCATACAAAGAACATGTTTTGACATTGTTGCCTCATTTCGAGAAGATTACCTTGAGCACTTCCCGCGAGAGGAAAATCAGCTAGTAGATGCTCTGGCTACAATGTCTTCCATGTTTAAACTCAACTGGGATAATGAGGCTTCCCAAATCACCATCGAGCGAATGGACGAACCTGCACACTGTCATGAGATTAATACCGAAGAAATAGTGGAACAACCCTGGTTTCATGAAATCAAAAGGTATCTCCAGACTCGAGAATACCCTGAAGGAGCTTCAGTCAATGACAAAAAGTTCTTAAGGAGATTTGCTGCCAAGTTCTTCCTGAGCAATGGTATCTTATATAAGCGCAACCATGATTGTGTTCTACTTTGTTGCATGGATAAGGTTGAAGCCGAGTTGATCATGACTGAAATACATAGTGGCACATTTGGCACCCACTTGAGCGGACATACGATGGCTAAGAAGATTCTAAGGGCAGGCTACTACTGGTCTACCATGGAAGCTGATTGTCATCAACATTTTCGTACTTGTCACAAATGTCAAGTCTATGCTGACAAGGTACATATTCCTCCAGTTCCTCTCAACGTTCTGACAACTCCTTAGCCATTCGCGATGTGGGGAATCAACATGATTGGAGAGATCAAGCCCATGGCATCCAATGGACATCGCTTCATCTTGGTCGCTATTGATTATTTTACCAAGTGGGTCGAAGCAGCTTCCTTCGCCTCTGTTACAAAGAATGTGGTTGCCCGCTTAATCAAGCAGAACCTCATATGCCGGTATGGTATCCCTGGCAGGATCATCACGGACAACGGTACAAATTTGAACAACACTGTGATCACCGCTCTGTGCGAGCAGTTCAAGATTCAACATCACAATTCATCTCCCTATCGGCCAAAGTTGAACGGTGCTGTTGAAGTCGCGAACAAAAATATCAAGAAGATCATTCAAAAGATGACAGTCACCTACAAGGAATGGCATGAGATGTTGCCATTTGCTCTACACGGATATCGTACCACTGTGCGTACTTCAACTGGGGCAACCCCATTTTCTTTGGTATATGGCATGGAGGTTGTTTTACCTATGGAAGTTCAGATTCCTTCTTTAAGGATTATGAAGGATGTTGGTTTAAGTGAAGACGATTGGATTCAGACCCGACTTGATCAACTTAATTTGATCGACGAGAAGCGACTTACAGTTGTTTGTCATGGTTAGACATATCAAAAACAGATGATCAAGGCTTTCAACAAGAAAGTCAGGCGTCAGGTATATCAAGTCGGAGATCTTGTAATCAAGCGGATCATCTTGCCACAAAGTGATCCTAGGGGCAAATAGACTCCTACTTACGAAGGACCATTTGTGATCAAGAACATCTTTTCTGGTGGGGCAATGATTCTGACCACCATGGACGGTGACGACTTGCCGCACCCTGCGAACGCAGACATAGTCAAAAGATACTACGCATAAAATGACCCGACAAGTTGAAAACTCGAAAGGGCGACTTGGGCAGAAATGGGCATCCCGGTGAATCGAAAACCCGAAAGGGCGGTTCAGGCAAAAATTAGGGATAAACAAAAAATATATGTACACCCGGCAAGTTGAAAACCCGAAAGGGCGACTTGGGCAAAAACGGGTTTCCCGGTGGACTGAAAACCTGAAAGGGCGGTCCAGGCAAAAGTTAGGGAATTAAAGCGTATGACTATGTCTCATCAGATCATTTTAAGGACAATCTCTTCACAACCAAACTCCAGGCTCATGATCAATCCAATCATCCGAGGACGAAGCAACGAATGGACAAGATACTCAGAGTTGTGAAGGCTATAGCAGAATGGGAACCCCATGGAATTGTTACACATAGCCATCTTTCTTTTTGTATAAATTTTTTCTCAAATTGTTCGGAAACATTCTCTTACTAGGATGTCTGTCTCCTTTGTACAAAGATGCTTACAAAATTTAATACAGAAATACTTCAAAGTGCAAAAATTTGCTTGCCTTTCCTTTCTTTTTTACACTTATATTTTATTTGAAAACGTCCAATGGTTTGTTAAATAGGCATATGCATTTGAATATAATCACTGCTTACAAATAAAATAAGAAAGGATAATTACTGATAGATTGAAAGTATAGGAAAACGTATTTAGGCTATTCCAAAAGAAATCCCCTACAGTTTGTCATTCAGATCCTCAACGGAGCTAAAACCTTGAAGAACATATCCCCATCGGAGTTAAATTTCAAAATTCCCATCAGAGTTAAGTTTCTAAAAAAACTCCTGATCCCCAGCGGAGTCCAAAAATTCAAATCTTAAACCCCGGTGGAATACTATCCAACTTCCTCCGATTCACCAGCAGAGTTCTCCACAAAACAAGGAATCCCGAGTAGATTGGAATACAACCCAAAGCTCCTGATTTCCCTTGCAGAATAAATACTATCCCCATAGAGTTATTTTCCGACATAACGAAGATTCTAGTTCCCGTTTCTCCATTTGAAGCCTCCCAGGTTTTAATTCCCCAGTAGAGTTCGTCGGATTTTTCCTTATTTCCCCAGGAAAGTCATGAAGGATTCTCACATCCCCACAGAGGTTGTCAAAGTTTTGATAATCCCCGCAGGTTGCCAAGGATTTTCTATCCCCAACAGTAATCAGCAAGGATTTCTCATCTTCAACAATCAAAGATTTTTAGAATCCCCGGCATCGGTCAAGGATTTACTTTCCTCGGAAACATTCAAAGATTTCATTATCTCCAGCTATCATGGATTTATTTTCCTCATCAAGACAGCTAATCAGCTTACATGCACATCCATTACATTCATATATCATAAACATTGATGGAACACATTTTATTGCATCGTACATATCATGCAACATAACTTTGTCCTTTAGCTAACATTCTACCCTTTTTAGGATAAGATTAAAAAGCTATCATTAACAACTATTCAGAGATTTCAGATACAGTACAAATACACCCCCAGACACGGCGGTCACTCTATTACTCATTCAGAATTTCAAGTCAAGATACAGTATGGATACACCCCAGACACGACGGTCATTCTATTACTCATTCAGACTTCAGCAATCAGATACAGACTAGATACGCTCCAGACGCGGCAGCCATTCTATTTCTCATTCAGATTCAACTATCAACTTCAAGTTCAGATACACTCCAGACACGAAAGTCATTCTTTCACTTATTCAGATCCCAGTTACAGTATAGATACACTCCAAGACATGGAAGTCATTTTTCTACTCATACAGATCTCAACTTCAGATACAATCCAGATACAGTCCAGATACGCTCCATACACGGTTGCCATTCTGTCTCTCATTCGGAATTTATCCCCAGCACAGAGATATCCCAGACACGGATGTCTTTCTGTTGTTTATTCAGATTTCAGATTTCGGATACAATACAGATACACTTCAGACACGACAGTCATTCTGATATTCATTCAAGAATCAAATACAGTTACAACTCGGATATGCTCCAGACACGGACACCATTCCTTTGCTCATACCAATCAAATCTCCAGATACAACTCAGATACGTTCCAGACACGGGTACCATTCTGATGTTCATTCTCTAGATTTTTAACAAACAATCTTAGATGTCATCTTTAAGCCCATCTCGATCAATATTCTACCATCTCCAAATGGCATCTTTAAGCCCATTCCCTCAACCTACATTTTGACGAGTGTAAATTTACGGGCACTCTAGTGTCCAATCTTCTTTTACCTTCGAGTCACGAAAGGCAAACTTGCCAATCTAACTCTTCAGATTCAAGAAGATTGAGCAGGGGAAACTGTTGTACCCTAAAATTTTCTCTCTCATTTTATCAACATTTCTCATCACAAGGCTCTTGGAACTCAAGATCAAGCTAGGGTTTGCTCTGCTCAAGACATCTCCTTGCACTGATGACCTAAACTAGGGTTTGAGTTCGCACAAGGATTTTTGGACCTTCAATGCTCAAATTGACTTTCATGCTTCACGTTGGACTCATGAGTTTGTCCATACCAAGTTTCAAGCCTTTAATCAAATTTTTGCCCAATCAATTGGACAGTTGACCTAGAAATCAACTGTATTGGGAAAAAAGTCAACTGTGGCCAATTTACAGTCAAACCTCATGAATTTTGACCCACATCAACATTATGAACTCATATGAACCATTGGATCAAGTTTGGACCACAACTCCACAAGAAATTTGATCACATCACCAAAAGGGCAAAATGGTCATTTTTAGGGTTTTGACTGTACAAAGGTAATTTCTGACTTTTTGACCTAGCCAATGGAAAATTGGATTCAACCATGGACTCAAGTAATCAATGACATCATCTTGACTTATTCAACAAGTTTAAAAGATCTCAAATGCATGGGATTGACAGATGAATTTTTCAGTCAACTGATCAAAATTTGACTGTACACTGAAAAGTCAAACTTTGACTTTTTGGTCAAAATCAAGTGCCAAGAGTCATTTTTCATCAAGATGTGTCAAATTATGAATCTTGTTCATCAAGAAACCCAAAATTGCAAATTAGGGTTTGAAATTGAAAATTTTCATCTTAGAATTTTCTAAGTTATGAAATTTTCTTAATTTTTTCTAACTTTGCCCCACATTTTCACCATTATGCAAATGGATTCAAACAAAATCTCCAACATGAAAGTTGTAGTCCTCCACAAAGTATACAACTTTGATTAACAAAGTTTTCTCAAAAGAAGCTTGGATCTCAAGTTATGACTTTTGGAACAAGGGTCCCTAAAACTTTTAACTTAGTGAAATTTTGCCCTAGTTTAGACAGGATTTTGACCTATCTTCTTGGCCATTTTCACATTGTTCCTCTTGGAATCTCAAGTTTCATTTCAAAGATGGATTATAGAGCATGTTGCAAGCTTTCCAAATTGTCCAAGAACTCCTCAAACACATTTGTGGTTAGGGAGAATCGAAGGCTTGAAGTTGGCAAAAACTCACTTTTCATCCATGGCATATTCATGTTCATACAAGTTGCATTTTCAAATCAGCATGCCTTACACTAGTTTGCAGGCCTCTAAACCACTTCACACTCCATAATTAAATGCAAATCCATAAGTCTAAGCTTTTGTTTTGGTCATTTGGATATTGTACACAAGATTAAGCCCTAAGTAGAAAAAGGCACATTTCTATTTTTGCCATAATGTGCTTTATGTCAAACCACTATCCCTTGAGCATTGGTCCATATCTCAGAGGGAAAAACAAATCCACAAATAAGAGGGTCCAAGATCAATGTATGTAAGCATATTTGATAGCCTGTACAGGCCTGTAACTTCACTTCCACTTTCTTACTTCAAAAACAAGAAACTTGTCAAAAACTTGAGAACCTGAAAACCAGCCAAGGTTAACTTACACAAAAAGTTTGAACATCTTTCACACATCCCTTTGAGCTAGAAACACGATTGCTTGAGCCTCAAAACACCCCATAGCCAGAAATCACATTCCTTTGGCAAAACAGGGCAGGTTCTGCAACTTGAGTTCCATAGCTCATTTGGCTCGTGCGTTTTTCCCAAAGTTGCTTTAAACACCTTCCATTCAACTCACTCAAGCTATCCCAAACCTGAAATACCAATTGTAACTACATTTACAGTGGTCACCATTTTCATTTTGAGCTTGTGTATGTTGAGTTCTATAGGCTGATTCAAGGACATTCAAGGCAAGCTAGCTATTGGAGAAGGTCAAGTGAAGTTCAAGCAAATTACCAGACATCTCAAGCCTTGCTGAAAGACACCACATTGCCCTACACAAATCCAACTGAATCAGGTTTTTGTCCACTTCCTATCTCTCTATTTAGGAACATTTAGCTTTAGGTTTGTGAATAAAAAATGTAGTGTTCATTGCCATGAAGCCGTACATATGCTCAGTTTTCATTTATATTAAGTGTGCTAGGAGAATATCATCCATGAACATGATGAAAAAACTAGGTCAAATTTTAGGGCCAGAGAAATTCTCCCTGGTCTTTGAGAGTTAGGATTAGTTTTTTATATGGTTGGAATCGTCTTGAAATTCTCTACAAGTTTGATGTTGTGTGTTTTTGCAAAAGAGCTCGTATACAGAATCTGGTATTTGAACAGGGCACACACGCGTTTTCAAGTCTGAAGGTTGAAGATGAAGCTGGCTTGGGCTGGGCTTGGCCTGGCTTACTTTTGACACCTACCATTTTCATTTTTGCACCCCTGGCCCAATTTCTTGTATTTTCATATTTTTGCATTTTTGTTTTCATTTTTGATTTTGTTTATTTATTTCCAAACATAAAAAATGCTCAAAAATATTTCCATAATTTTTTCACGTTTATTTGGCATTTTATTTTAATCTTTCTAACATAAAAGGCATTTAAATACTTTTATATTATTTATTAAGACTTGAAAAATATATATATATATTTTACACTTTTATTTTTGTTCTTTATTTTTATTCATACTAAAAATATTTTCCTAAATATATTTTATTTTTGTACATATCTTATTTTATATCGTACATATTTTATTTGATTAATATACATATATAAATATATACTTTTTATTTTATTAAATACTCTAGAATAAAAAATACAAAAATATTAAATTTTTACTTTTATTTTTATTTATACTAAAAAATACTTTTTTCTAAGTATATTTTATTTTTACATATATTAATATATTCTATTGTATATAAATAATATAACATTTTATTTTCTTAAAGAAATTAGGGTTTTACCCTTAAACAAATAAAATAAATCTTTTATTTATTTCTTTATTTTTTACATTAAAAATACTTTTACATACATAGGTAAACAAAACTTTTTTTTGCATAATTCATATTATTTGATATATTTATTTATTTTGTTTATTTAAAAATTATCCATTTAATATTTATGCATTGAGAATTCAATTTGGATGTAATAGTAAATTAGGGTTTATATTTCTTGTCAAATACCCCATTCAAAGATTGTACTCCCATCCCCATAATCATGTTGTAATAGTCTAGATTTTTATTCTTGCACTTTACGCTTTCAATTATGCCATGATTAGATAATTAGGGTTTGTATGCAAAAATCCAAATCAATAAATAGTTTGACCTAATCAAAGACAAAAAATGCATGAAAATCAAACACAATGCACACTTGCACCCTTAGGGTTACAATCCACTTGTTGCCTTAAAAAATGGGCCATGTTATGCATGTTGGGTACTTTGGAAAAACAAAAACAAAACAAAAGATCATAGTCCCTCGATGACGCTATCTTGGTTGCCTAAACAAAAATGATCAAGTCCCTCAAAATTGCCAAAGATACTTGACACAGTTTCTATCATGGTCTATACGATGACCCGCGCCTGTCCCGTTTAATATCCTAACACAAGGTTGTTCACCAAATGCAATGGTGAAACAACACTGTCAAAAGGGTTAAAAACATTAGGAAAGATCTTTGAGTAAAATAGGGTAGATAGCTCTTGGTTACTTGATCAAAAAGCTTGCAAAACATCCTTGCTATTTTCAAACACACTTCACAACACAATTTCAAAACATTTTCCCAAATCAAACTTTCAAACATTGAAATCTTTTCAAAAAGACAAAACATCTTTGTATACATTCAAACAAGAATCATTACAAAGGTTGCCACAATGATGGCCTCTTTTCAAAACATCTTTCAAAACCATGCACAAAGCACCATTTCAAACAATTGGAAAAGCAAAGCAAGTGATCTAAACAAGTAACTAAGAGCCCATGGATAACCATGGATGAAAAGGGTGCTTGCACCTTCCCTTTTCATAATCTACTCCCTGAACCCAAGAAAACATCTCAAAGGTCTTTCCTGTGCTTTTTGACCTTTCCTTAGGATAAAATAAAAAGTCGGTGGCGACTCTTGCTAAACCGAAACATTTGCGAACACAAACGCAAAACCTCAAGTCAGTTCTCCCACCGTATCACAGATAGCATTGTCTAAAGGAAATTAGAACGATTCCTTTTTCGAGTAGGTAGATTAGCTCTTAAGTGCTTGCTCTTTCAAATCAAAACTCTTTCACACTTACACTTTTACAAACAAGTTTTCAAAAACACTTCATTACACTCTTAAGCGAGAGTTAAATCGAAGTTAAAACAAAAACTTTTTCAAACCCACAAGCACAAAGAAAACAATTTTGAAAATGATGAACAAGTACCTAAGAGCCCGTAGATAACTACGGATAGAAAGGGTGCTAATACCTTCCCTTTCTATAATCTACCCCCCGTACTCAGAAAATCTCAAAAAAGGAATTTTCCTGTTCTTTTTTCCTTTCCTTGTTTTATAAAATAAAAGACGGTGGCGACTCTTGCTTACCGCGACAATTTGCAAACACAAACGCAAAACACGAACCAGCATTCCAAAAAACAGTCAGTTCTTCCACCGTATCACAGAACTGGCGACTCTGCTGGGGACGTAATAAGTGGGGTGTACCTTAGGAATAGTTCATCATAATGTTTTCAATTGCTTGATTTGTATGCTTTATCTTTGTGGGTTGAATCGGAGATACTATAGATCCTAACCCAGATATGGGGATACCTTTTAGGTAAGTAGCAATAGACTATGAGGGAACTGTACGGCGTAGACCGATACGGTTGAAGCAGTAGCTACGTTGGTGTGGTACTTTAGTTTGTACTGATATCCCTTGTGGTGGAATAAGGAGAATATGGGTCAGCTAAGGGGTCATTAAGCACCAACTGACCTTAGAACCTGTAATTGACCAACTTGGCCATAGAAAAGTAGCAGTATGCTACACTCATTGAGACCAAACTCTCGCGATGATTCTGGCTGCAAGAAAAGGTTGCTAAACTGGAATTATGACCGATCGAGGGTGGTCAGTGATATTGAGATACTCTAGAACCCGGTTACTATTTCTAGGACAGATTGAACCAACTAAACTGAAAGAGGGTAATACCTAAACTCCATGCCAGCCTGAAATCTAAGGGCTACTGTGTAACTTGTTTGCCCTTACCATGTTTGCTATCTGTGAATACTTGTGATGTGTTTCTATCATGACATCATGCATCATAAAATTGCATGCATATTGCATTGGACTAACCATTTCAAAGACCAATGGGATTCATCTTTGTTCTGTTTTATAGGTCATGTCACCTATGCATAGAAACACTATTCGGATCAGTTTTGTTCAGATACCTACTCAGCTTAGAGATTTGGTTTCCAAGGTTCCTGGAACTTCCTATTTTGACAGAAGACATGGTCACCTCCTTGGTTTGGTCACTTCCAGATTGGATGAACAGATGATGAGTGTCTTGTGCCAGTTCTTTGATCCATTATACCACTACTTCACTTTCCCGGACTATCAGTTGGTCCCTACTTTGGAGGAGTTCTCTGATCTACTTGGTATTTCCATTCTAGAGCAGATGCCATTTACAGGTTGGGAGGTAGCTCTTAGGCCAGAGGATGTTGCTACAGCCCTACATCTGACAAAGGCTGAGGTAATGTCTAATTGGGAGACTCGGAGTGGGACAAAAAGCTTCTTGGCTAAGTTCTTGGTTGATCAGGCTAATCAGTTATGGGACAGTCTAGACTTTCAGGCATTTGAAGACATTCTGGCTCTTCTTATTTATGGTTTGGTTCTGTTTCCAAATTCAGATTCCTTTGTTGATGTGAACGCAGTGAGGATTTTCATGTCCCCTAATCCAGTGCCCACTCTCTTGGGTGATATTCTGCATACTCTCTATGCCCGTACTGCTCGGAAACGGGGAACCCTTATGTGTTGTGCACCATTGCTGGAGAGGTGGTTTATTTCTCACCTCCCCAAATCTTTTTTGAAGAACAAGGAAGGCATGGGTTGGGCCTACAGAATTATGTCCCTGGCTCACACAAACATCATTTGGACTACTAAAGACATGGAAGGAGTAGCTGTTATTGACCGGTGCGGAGAATACCCCAATGTTCCTTTGCTTGGAATTAAGGGAGGAATCACATATAATCCTTGTCTGGACTTACGACAGTTTGGGAGAGCAAGGAGGGACGGACCTCATGAGTTGTTGCTTCCGAGCATTGTTTTTGACTTCCAAGGGGATAGTGAAGAGCATCGCCGCAGGTTCATACGAGCTTGGAATAGGGTTCCCAGGTCTGTTCCACACGAGCTAGGAATGAAGACCTCTCTTTCGATGGAACCGTATCTCCGGTGGGTTCGAACCCGTGCCCAAAAGCTGGGAATGTCGTACGAAGCTGTCTTGCTGGTAATTGTTGAGAGTACTGATGAAGAAGGGGTTCCTCCTACCATCCTCCACCCATACATGCCTACTGACATTGGGGCATTAAAAAGGTCTTGGATCCAGCTAAGGGAAGAACGGGATACTTACAGAGAAAAGTATCATGAGCAGGAGCGAAAGATCCTAAAGCTTACAAGGCAGCTGGAGAATGAGAAGGTCCTAAATGACTATGTTAGCACCAACGAAAAACAACCATGGGAGTGCTGATGCCTTTTATTGCTTTTAGTTTTGATTTACTTTTTAGTATCTTTTTTGTAACGCCTTAAAGGCATTTGTCAAACATTGTTTCAAGTTTTTAATCTAATAAAAGTGTGTTTCATTTTGGTTTACGAATTTGAATCCCTAAAGTCTTTGACATCATATCATACGCATTTCATTCCCATGCACCTCATCACAGGTACCCTTACAGGTTTCTCATCTTCTTCGCTGTTTATTTCAGCATCATGTCTGCTGAAACATCAACTGATTAAGCTATCAAGGCTCTAAAAGCTCAAAACGCTCAGTTCCAGGAAATGTTCATGAACTTGGCCAAGGGTCAGCAAGATCTGAAGACTCTTATCTTGAAGGATAAGAAGAAGAAGAAGAAGAAGAAGATAGTCTTCCTGAACATGGGTCGCAAATTCAGGAACAATTTGCAGGATGTTGACTTATCTCACTCATCTGGAGGGGGAGAAAACCAAGAGGAAAGGAGGGTTCCTAGCCCTGTGGTATCTGACAATGAGACTAACTTTTATGAAGACCAGTATCCTCCAGTTGATGACAAGTATAAGCAACTGGAAGACCGATTAAGTGCAATGGAGGTCTAGAAAGTCCCTGGTCTGGACTTTGGAGATTTGGGTTTGTCATATGGGGTGGTGATTCCCCACAAATTTAAAGCACCAGTCTTTGCTAAATACGACGGGGTCTCCTGCCCAAAGCTACACCTCCGTTCATATGTTAGAAAGATTCAACCATACACTGCTGATAAGAACCTCTGGATCCATTTCTTTCAAGATAGTCTCTCAGGGACTCAACTTGAATGGTTCTACCAACTAGAAGGAGCTAGTGTCCGTATTTAGGAGGATCTTGCTGCTGCTTTTTACAAGCAGTACCAATACAATGCCGACCTCGCTCCCACGCGTACCCAACTTCAGGGTATGTCTATGGGTGCGAGCGAAGGTTTCAAAGACTACGCTCAGAAATGGAGGGACCTTGCTGGGAGAGTACAACCCCCTTTGGCTGATAGGGAGTTAGTGGACATTTTTCTTGGGACCTTGTCTGGTCCGTATTTTAATCATCTGATGGAGTTCATCGTCAGGTTTTACTGAGTTAATAATGACTGGGGAAAGAGTTGAAGCCGGTATTAAGAGCGGCAAGATACAGAAGGGTGCTTCATCAAGTACCGAAAAGAAGCCTTTTAAGAAGGAATACAACGCTGTTTACAGCTCAAAGAGCCATAATAGATCTGAGTGCCGCCAAGCAGTCAATGCGGTTATTATATCAAGACCAACTGTTGCCACACAACGCAACAATCAGCCAAGAGCCGAGAGGCCACGAAGACAATTCACTCAGCTCCATATGACCCTGTCTCAGATTCTGCCGCAGTTGCTAAAGACCAACTTGGTGATTCCGAAGGAAGTCCCGAAGAATCCCAATACAACATCACCGTTGTACAATCCGAACGCCCGTTGTGCTTTTCACTCCGATAGCCCGGGGCATGATACAAATGACAGTTGGGTCCTGAAGAATAAAGTACAAGATCTGATTGATACCAAGGAGATTGAGTTTGAAGCGCATGAAAAGCCTAATGTTATGACTGCTCCTATGCCCAAGCATGGAGTGAATGCTGTAGATGAAGACTCATTTGTGACTTCCGTAAAAGACATTGCTACTCCATTGATGACTGTGAAGAAGAACCTTCTGTTAGTCGGTTTATTTCCGGGCTGTGGCGAAGGTTGCCGTCTGTGTTCCATCCTACCTACCGGTTGCCATCTATTGAAGTCAGGTGTCCAACGCCTGATGGATAATAAAGAAATTCTGTTTGAGAAGACTTTTGTTCCTTTGGTTCCTGTTGAAGAAATTGCTATAATCACCATTTTTGACAATTCTTCCAAGGCTTCCTTGAGAAAGCCTGTTAGAATTACATCTGTTCCGTGAATCGCTCCCTTGATCATTATTGTTCCTGGACCTATCCCCTATACATAAGATAAGGCTGTCCCGTGGCACTATGGAGCTGACGTGTATTATCACGGGGTTAAACAAGATTTGAAGGATGAAGAGGCTGATACTGACGTCAGCAATATTGTTGGATCTAGTAAAGTCACCCGCAACGGAAGACTTTTCTCCCCTGAGATCTCTCCACCAACTGTTCAGAAGCCTGTTATTATTACACCTACCAGTACATCTGCTACTGTCCCTGCTCATGTTCCAATTCTTACCCCTGTCACCGAGTCAGCTGACACTCGGGGCAAAGGGACCATCGGTGAGCTTGCCCGGATGGAGGCACTGAAGAAGATTACTGTTGAAGCTTCTAGACAAGAGATAGAGGAAATTTTGAAGATCATCAAAAAGAGCGACTACAATGTAGTCGAACATTTGGGACAAAACCCGTCAAATATCTCTATGTTATCTTTATTGTTGTGTTCATAGGCCCATGTTAAGGCTCTGATTGCTTTCCTGAAGACTGTGTACGTGCCGCAGGAGACATCTGCTGACCAGTTCAAAGATTGTGTGGCTAGTCTGATAGTAGATAATGGTTTGGGTTTCTCCGACACGGACTTGACTGCTAAGGGGAAGAATCACAATGACGCCCTGCATGTCTCCATTGAGTGCAGGGGCACTACTCTAGCTCACGTATTGGTGGACACACGGTCTTCGTTGAATGTTTTACCCAAGAGAGCTCTAGACCGGTTAGACTGTGAAGGGTTAGTGCTGAAGCCGAGTAATATTGTAGTTAGGTCCTTTGATGGGTCTAAGAGGATGGTACATGGAGAAGTGGATATTCTAGTTAAGGTTGGTTCTCAGATTTTCGCGTCTACATTTTATGTGATGGAGATTCAGCCATCTTATTCTTGTTTATTGGGTCGCCTGTGGATCCACAAAGTTGGGGCAGTGACTTCTACGCTTCACCAGATGCTGAAATACCCAGTGAAGGGGAAAATTGTTACGGTACGAGGAGAAGAGGAGTACATGGTGAGCCACCTCAACAGTTTCCGGTATGTGGAGATGGACGGGGAGTTCATTGAAACCCTGTGTCAACATTTTGAAGAAGTCCCCCAGACGCTGGCATCGACTGAAACTGTTACTGAAGATCCTCCAATGAAGATGGCTTCCCTCAAGGATGCCCGGGCTGTTGTTGAGAAAGGTGGGTGTGTAAATTGGGGCCAACTCCCTGATTTGCACATAAGACTAACAAGTTTGGTTTGGGTTTCACTGCAGAAGCTCAAAGGGCTCTGTGGCGTATGCGGATCGGAGGACCTCCTTTATTTATCAGCAATTCAGGAGTAAATGCCATTGAAGACGGCGATGAAGAATCTGAGTTTGACAGTTGGATCTACCCGACTACCGATGGTGGATTAAGCAATTGGACGGCAAAAGACTTCATGCCAATTTATTTTATTACCTAGTAATGAGACTTTTGTTTTGAATTTGTAATAGACAATTTTTAAACTTTATGGCCCGGTGTCTTACCCGAGGCACCGTGGCTTTATTTGTGAGGGCTTGATATTTGTCATCTCCATATATCATTAATAAAAGCATTGGACGTTTCTTGCATTTCAAATTTTGCGCTCCTTGTTTTTCTTTTTTTATATATTGAAAAAAAGCTATTTTACACACACTCACATATATAGGTCTACATCCAATTTGGATCCCACTAATAACGACTCTGCTATGGCCAGTTATGATTTTGAAAGTCCGATCAACCAAGCCGAGGACGAAGGTGAGGATGATTGTGAAGTTCCAGGTGAACTTGCTAGACTACTACTTCAGGAAGAGAGGGCTATTTAGCCGTATGATGAGCCAGTGGAAATGGTAAATCTGGGTACAGAGGTAGACAAGAAAGAGGTTAAGGTAGGTGCAAATCTGGAACCTAGTGTCAAGCAACGTTTGATTCAGATGCTGCATGACTATGTTGAGATCTTTGCCTGGTCTTATGAAGATAGGCCTGGGTTGGATACCGATATTGTGGTTCACCGCATGCCTACCAAGGAAGATTGTCCTCCAGTGAAACAAAAGGTCCGCCGAATGCGCCCAGAGACGTCTGAGAAAATCAAGGCTGAAGTGATGAAACAGTTTGACGCCAGTTTTCTAGCAGTTACTTCTTACCCACAGTGGGTGGCCAACGTGGTTCCAGTGCCGAAGAAGGATGGTAAGGTTCGAATGTTTGTTGATTATAGGGATCTGAACAAGGAAAGCCCCAAGGATGATTTCCCTCTACCTCATATCGAGGTTCTGGTTGACAAAACCGCTCAGCATAAGGTTTTCTCCTTCATGGATGGTTTATCCGGTTATAATCAGATTAAGATGGCTCCCGAAGACATGGAGAAGATAACCTTTGTTACTCGATGGGGAACCTTTTGCTACAAAGTCATGGCTTTCAGATTGAAGAATGCTGGGGCAACGTATCAGCGCGCCATGGTCGCTTTGTTCCACGACATGATTCATCATGAGATTGAGGTATACGTTTACGACATGATTGCAAGATCCCAGACCGAAGGGGAACACCTTGACCATCTTCAGAAGCTATTTGACAGATTGAAGTTGTACAAGCTGAGGTTAAACCCGAACAAGTGCACCTTCAGGGTGAGATCTGGTAAACTGTTGGGTTTCTTCGTAAGTGATAAAGGTATTCAAGTGGATCCTGCAAAGGTGAAGGCTATACAGGAAATGCCAGCTCCCCGAACAGAGACAGAAGTCAGAGGCTTTCTGGGATGTCTGAACTATATTGCCCGATTCATCTCACACCTGACTGCTACTTGTGAGCCAATCTTCAAGTTACTAAAGAAAGATTAAGTGGTAAGATGGAACGATGAGTGTCAGGCCGCTTTCGAAAGGATCAAAGAGTATCTCCAAGAGCCACCTATTCTGATGCCTCCAATTGAAGGGAGACCTTTAATCTTATACTTGACAGTACTCGACAATTCAATGGGGTGTGTGATGGGTCAGCATGACGAGTCTGGCCGAAAAGATCATGCTATTTATTACCTTAGCAAAAAGTTTACCGACTGCGAGACCCGATACTCGTTGCTTGAGAAAACTTGTTGCGCTTTGGCATGGGCTGCTCACCGGATGAGACAGTATATGCTGACTCACACTACTCAATTGATATCAAAGATGGATCCAATCAAGTATATCTTCGAAAAGTCTGCCTTGTCCGGAAGAATAGCAGGATGGAAGATGATCTTGACTGAGTATGACATCCAATATACGACCCAAAAGGCAATCAAGGGAAGCGTTTTAGCAGATCATTTAGCGCATCAGGAAATGGATGATTACCAGTCTATGAACTTTGAATTCCCGGATAAGAATATCATGTTAGTGACTGACTGTGAGACACCTGGATCGGATGAAGGATCTGAGGAAGGATACCGATGGTCTATGTACTTTGATGGAGCTTCAAACGCTTTAGGTAATGGCATTGGTGCCGTGATCATATCTCCTAAAGGCTCTCATACTCCGTTCACCGCCCGACTATGTTTCAACCGCACCAACAATATGGCGGAGTGTGAAGTGTGCATTATGGGTCTTCGAGTAGCAATTGATCTAAGGATTAAGTTCTTAAGTGTATTCGTAGATTCCGCTCTCATGATCAGTCAGATCAAAGGTGAGTGGGATACGAAACACCCAAATCTTATCCCTTACAAAGAGTATGTGTTGACGTTGCTTTTGTACTTCGAGGAGATAACCTTTGAACACTTCCCTAGAGAGGAGAATCAGTTGGTGAACATGCTAGCTACGATGTCTTCTATGTTCAAGGTCAGGTGGGACAACGAGGCTCCCCAGATTACCATTGAGAGGTTGGACGAACCTGCACATTGCTGTGACATTGAGACTGAAGAGGTAACGGATAAACCCTTGTTTCATGAAGTGAAAAGGTATCTTGAAGCTCAGGAATACCCCGAGGGTGCATCTATTAATGATAAGAAGTTTCTGAGGAGGTTCTCGGAAAAGTTATTCATCAGCAATGGCATTCTTTACAAGCGTAACCATGATTTGACCTTACTACGTTGTGTGGATAAGAACGAAGCAGAAAGGATTATGGTGGAGTTACATGAAGGTACTTTCGGGACTCATTCCAGTGGACACACCATGGAAAAGAAAATCCTACGGGAAGGATATTATTGGTCTACGGGAAAAGAAAATCCTACGGGAAGGATATTATCAGCATTCTCAGATCTGTCATAAGTGCCAAGTCTATGCTGATAAAGTGCATATACCTCTAGTTCCTCTGAATGTCTTGACAACTCCTTGGCCTTTTGCAATGTGGGGCATCGACATGATCGGCGAGATCAGACCTACTGCGTCCAACGGGCATCGTTTCATTTTGGTAGTGATTGATTACTTTACGAAGTGGGTTGAAGCAGCTTCCTTTGCTACGGTAACCAAGACTGTCATGGCACAGTTTATCCGACACAATCTGATTTTTCGATATGGTGTACCAGAGAGGATCATTACGAATAATGGTACAAATATCAACAATAAGATGATCACCGAACTCTGCAAGCAGTTCAAGATACAACATCACAACTCTTCTCCCTACCAGCCAAAGATGAATGGGGCTGTAGAAGCGACTAATAAGAATATTAAGAAGATCGTGCAGAAGATGACAGTGACATATAAATATTGGCACAAGATGTTACCTTTTGCTCTTCATGGGTATCGTACCTTAGGGCGAACGTCAACAGGGGAAACACCCTATTCCTTGGTTTATGGCATGGAGGCCGTCTTGCCCATTGAAGTTCAGATACCCTCTCTTCGGATTATGAAGGATGTAGGTTTGAGCAAAGATGACTGGATTCAGACCCGGCTTAATCAGCTAAACTTAATTGACGAAAAGAGACTTACTGCTATTTGTCATGGTCAGACGTATCAAAAGCGGATGATCAAGGCATTTAACAAAAAAAGTTAGACGACAAGAGCATCAAGTTGGGGATCTGGTGATCAAGCGCATTATATTACCTCAAGGTGATCCCAGGGGCAAATGGACCCCTACTTACGAAGGGCCATTTGTGGTTAAGAACATTTTCTCAGGAGGAGCTATGATTCTAACCACCATGGATGGTGACGACCTTCCTCACCCCGCAATGCAGACATAGTGAAAAAATACTACGCATAATCAAAGACCCGCTAGGTTGACTGGCCTAGGCAAAAATAAGGGCTTCCCGGCGAACCAAAGGTGTCCGGGCAAAAATAAGGGACGAAAACAAAAAAAATTGTACACCCGGCAAGTCAAAAACATGAAAAGGCGGCTTAGGAAAAAAAGGGTATCCCGGTGGACTGAAAACCCGAAAGGGCGGTCCAGGCAAAAATTAGGGATTAAGGCGTAACACTATGTCTCATTGGATCACCTTGCAACCAGACTTCGGTATCAACTATCAAGCTCGGACGACACTAATCAACCTGATCCACCTTCAACTAAGTGGAAAAATGATGAGATGCTCAAGGATATAAAGACAATAGCAGAGTTGGAACCCAATGGGATTGTTCACATAGCTGTTTTTCTTTTTCACAAATTGTATAAAATCTATTTGTTCGACGGCGTTCTCTTACTAGGACGTCAACCTCTTGTATAAAAACGCGTATTTACAGGCCAAACTTCAAAATCAATACAATTCATTTTCAGAGAAATTTCAAACTGTTTTTCCTTTTTCTGTTTTGTTTTGCAAAGAACGTCCAATGTTCATTTTTGATATATGCATTTGACATTAATTGTTGCTCATAAATATTTACATGCGAAACAAAAGACGATTACTTGTAATATCAGAAACAGGGGCAAATGAGAAATGTCCAAACTGTACAGTTGCTCTGTCCATCAGGTACAAGGTAAATTTAGCTGAAGAATATGGCTAAGGTGCATTCACTCCCTGCAGAGTAAGAAAAGACAATGATGTTAAATCTCCCCAGCTGAGACTCGCAACCGCGAACGAGTCGGTAATATTCTCCCCAAGCAGAGTTTATCTACCATCATCACTGAAAAGTCTTATCATCCCCGGCGGAGTATAAAATATCCCCAGTGGAGTTTGAAAATTCTCCCCAGCACAGTCTGAAAAAGCTTCCCCAGTGGAGTATGGAGAATCATCCCCAGTAGACTTTAAAAGGTTATCCCCAGTAGAGCCTAAAAGGTTATCCCCAGTGAAGTCACAACTGAATATCATCCCCAACGTAGTTCATTCCTTTCACAAACAGGAATTCAATCCCCAACAGGATTCAGTATCACCAGCAACAGTAATTTATCCCCAACTGAATTTATCAGCGGAATCCTCTACAGAGCATCTCTTCCCCACAGAGTAATCTCCTCATCAGTTTATTCCCTAGCGGAGTTATCCTTTTCTGCAGGTTTATTCTCACAATCATCTTCATTCGCTATCCCCAGCGGAAACAAAGAATTCAGCTCTTTTCTCCAGCAGCTATCCGGGATTTATTTTCCCCAGCTAAAAACATTACATTTCCATACATCATGACACATGCATATACGCATCATACAACACAATCTCATTTATTTTGAGAACATCATTGCCTGATACATATCATGCATTACATACAACTAACCTTTACCTTTCAGGAAGGATGCGGTTAAATTCTCACAAAATTCAAAGCTATGAAGCTTTTACCTCCGTTGAATTACAGACGAGTTCCTAAATCTCAGCAGAGAAGTTTTCTCAATTGAATTACGGGCGAGTTCTTAAATCTCGACAAAGATGTTTCCCCAGTTGAATTACAGACAAGTTCTTAAATCTCAGCAGAGATGTTTTCTCAGTTGAAGTACAAGTGAGTTCCTAAATCTCAGCAAAAGAAGACGCTATCCCAATGGGTATCTCCCACATATCAGGAGATCAATAGATGACGATACAATAATGGTTATCCTTCATCTACTCAGAATCATGGCAGTCACAATTCTTCCAACTAGTCACAAATGACTCGAAGTCACGTGACATGTTCAAAAAGAAAAAGAAAAAGAAAATATGAATACAAAAAATGATGATGAAAAAGAAAGAAAAAAAAAGCCCCGCTAAGTTAGAACTTGAAAAAACAAGTCGCTTAGGAAAAAGTCAGGGCATCCCGTTACACTTCAGAGTCAAAGTTAAAAGGAATTTGTCCAGAAAGCAAGAAATAAATGGAAAGCCTGAAATGCGATAAAGGATTACAGTGCAAAATCCTCAGCAAAGAACAGAGTCGCATGACAAGAAACCCAAAGGAAGAAGAAACGAGTGACTTGCATGTCTAAAGAAGACCTTGTTTGATTCCTCAACCATCTCGAAATTTCTTTTGAGAGATGAATGTTCGTGTTAGGTTAACTGAACTTAGGACTGAAGAACATCACGAAGGGGGTGGGCACCAAATATTTTTTGAGCCTTAAATCTTTTCTTCTAAAATCATGAACCATGCCACGTTACAACCCTCAAAAGTCCTAATTGAAACATGGTTTATTTCGAAAGCATACTCCAATGAGATAATGTTTCCTGACTCCCATTAATTTTGCTAAATTGTTGAGATTGGTATCATATGATTTTGTTTCATACAAAAAGAATCCATGTCGAATCCTGGCTAGTGATTCATTCACGAGATTTTGTGACATCTTTTCAAATGAAATCTTCAAGACTTACATAATTGTTGCATTAGAATTTTCATTCTTAGAATAAACATTTTATGCCTGTAAAATAACTTCTTGATATCATGGAGGTTTACATTTGAGTATCAGTAAAAGGCATGTTACCGAGAAGAGTTACGAAGCAAAGAGGACGCAACATTCAGCCAATCTAGGGCAGCTACGTCAAGATTAGACAAATATCTAGAAGCCATTTGATCATAAAGGTTATCTTAAAAGCATGCAGCCAAAGGCAAGTTATGAAAGTTACCTTAATCAGCATGGCAAGCTTCAGACACGAGATTGGTTTCCAAGGGCATATCCAGATTTCGTCAAAGATAGCTACAATGTCTACCCCAAGCTGAGAATCTTCCTCAAGAAGGATTGTCTCTTGTGATCTGTTTTGTAGATGTGTGTCTGGCTTCCTTTAACAGTTGTTGATCAATTTAAAAGGTTTCCTACAAGTTGTGTTATGGTGTTGGGTTTATAATCCCATTTTTCCAATCTTGTTGCAGACTTCTCCAGTTGAGTGTGATTCTTTACCCAACCAGTTGGTGATCAAACAGAGGTTAAAAAGAGCTATGAAGCCTTGGCTCATTTGATGGAGTTCTTTCTCCCCTTTGTGTATTTATAATTGATATGAAATCTCTTGTAGAGTATTTCTCCCTTCAGTTATGACATTATTGTTGTTATATGCTCCCCGAGAAAATAGACCAGGGCAGTATCTTTTCTAAGAAGTGTTGAGACAGTTGTCAACTTTTGGGTTTTCACCTGCCCAATGTTGGGTTTGATTTAAAATCCCCAGGAGTTTGACCTTTTTCTATAATATTGACTTCTTGATTCCCCAGGAAGGCTATCCCAGAGCATCTTTTGTTGAAATAAGCTTGCATGATATGAAGACTCAATCCAAGATTCCCCAGTGAAGGCCTCACTTATTTGATAGAAGCCTTTTCTCCCCGTGCATGCTGAGACTTGATTCATTTACGAAGCATCTCCCTCTCGGCAGTACTTGCATTTTGTTTGATTTCCCGATAATCAGGCAAGGGCAATGTTTTATTTAAGAAGTGTTGAGATGGTTATCAACTTTTTGGGTTTTCACTCGCCAAGTGTTGGGTTTGATTTAAAAACCCCATAAGATTGATTTCTTGCTATAATGTTTGACTTCTTAACTCTCCAAGTTGTTGTCCCCATGAGGTTTCATACTTTTTCCCCAGAGAAGTTGGTGCAATGCTTACTCTTAATATTGAAGAACGTGTCTCCGGTTTTTCCAGTGAAGAACGTATATTGGTGTTCCATTTGAGAATGTGGTGTTAACCTCCCTAATAAAGTGGGCCTGAATTCCCTAGTGAATGTCTTGATGATTTGGTGTCCATCTGCTTTACTTGAGATTGGTTTCGCATTCCCTGGTAGAAGTGTTACTTTTGAAAATATTTGTTTCCCCGTTGAAGTCCGAGTGCTATTCCCCAGTGAAACTTGAAGAAGGATGTTCTGTCCCTGTATCTGTACTATTCTGTCAATTTGTTCTGTTTACTTCTAGATTATGTTTCTCCCCAGTAAAGCTAAAGCAGGCAGTAGGTTTTGTTTCCTCAGTTGGCATTTACTTTTTCTTGGAATGATCATCTTGGATGTGATTTAGCCAAGTGTTGTTTGTGCCTGAGGTGGTTTTTCCTGGTTACTCCCTGTTGTATCCCAAAATTTTCCCTCCTATATTTCTCAAAACATTGCAAGAAAAATCTCCAAGTTTCCCAAGGTTGCTCAAGGATTGGCCAGACAAGCTCTCTCCTAAGGCAGTCTACCCCAAACTAGGGTTTCATGTTGCATCAAGATCCTTGAGTACAAGAGACCCCAAGTTCTCACCAATGTCCTAATATGTTCTCAAGATCATCCATATCAAATTTCAAGCCTTGCAGAGGAAGTTTGCTCAGTCAATTGCTCAAAGGTCCAAAATCGACTGTGCTAGGGCAAAAGTCAACTGTGAACTACATACAGTCAAACTTCAAGGTTTTTTGTCAACATTATCATTTTGAAGTATATTTAGTCATTTGATCAATGGTTGATCATGATTCATCAAGGATTGCTCACAATTCATCAAGATTCAAAAGTTGCTAAATTAGGGTTTTGCAAGAAAAGTCAACTCAACTTTGACCAGGCATAACTTTCTCATACTTTATGAGAAATGACCCATCTAAAGCTCATTTTTAAGAGGATGCAATTTCCTACAATCCATATTCAGTTCCCAAGATCAAAATATGCACTCACAAGAAGTTATGAATTTGGACATTATAGGTCATTTTTGAAAGTCAACAAAAACACCTTTTTTGTCAAAGCTTCTAACTTGAGCATGGAATATCAAAATGCGATGAGACCAAAAGGGTTTATTAGAGTACATCTCAATATTTCTAAAAAGTCCAAGAAAACCTCCAAAGAGTCAAAATTGAGGAAGTTATGCATTGTTGAAGTTGGACTTTTTAGCAAAATTGCCAAAAGTCAACTATCCCCAAAACTTCAAATTTTGCCAAATAGGTCCATTCTTTTTCACTTGTTTTGAGTTGGCATTGTAGCCCACATGCTCTAGCTTTGGACATGTGTCCATGTCATATTTTTATTAATTATTATGATTTTTATTTGAATTAATTTAATTTAAATCAAATAAAATCAAATAAAATCGAAAGCATTGATAACAAAGGACTTTTTGGTTGTTTCAAGCTCTAATTACAGCTAGCAATGCAATTAAATTCGTATCAAGGCATAAGGGTACAAAAATATGGGATTTGGATCAAATTTGGAAGGTTGTTAAAGGAGGATAAAATCAAATATCAAAGCATTGATAGAGGAAGATTTGGACAGCAAAAACAATCCTAATACATTGTGCAATACATAAGGGTCGTGTGCAGACCAAAATAAGGGTTGGAGATCAGTTGGAGAGCAAGAACAAAATTTGCAAAAACACCAAAAAAGTGTAAGATCGAAATCAAGTCTAGAGGCAGTTTCAAGGCTTGATACTTGTCTCAATCGTTTCCTGGCAACCTCCACAAGCGAGAGCAAGCAAAACAACGCATTCTCAAGCCCTCTAGTGTGTTGTAAGTTACTCACGAACCCGTCCTGTTCTTGATTTCGTATTTTGCAATTTAAGCATAGTTAGCATGAATTGATGGCATATTCTGAATCTACAAATCATTTGCAAGCTTTTGGTATTACTCAATTGCATTTATATGACCTGTAACGAGATCCACCATTGTGAGAATTTGATTGTATCTTTCCCGAAAGGTAAAGGTTAGATGCATGTAATGCATGATATGTATCAGGAAATGATGTTCTCAAAATGAATGAGATTGTGTTGTATGATGCGTATGCATGTCATGATGTATGGAAATGTGATGTTTTTAGCTGGGGAAAATAAATCCCGGATTGTTGTTGGAGAAAAGAGTTGAATTCTTCGTTTGCGCTGGGGATAGTGAATGCAGATGTTTGTGAGAATAAGCCTGCAGGAGAGGATAACTCCGTTGGGGAATAAACTGATGAGGAAATGACTCTGCGGGGAGGACATACTCTACCAGAGGATTTGTTGATTTGGAATAATAATCTCAGTCGGGGATAAACTATTGTTGTTGGCGATAATGAAACTCTGTTGGGAATTGAGTTTCTGTTTGTGAAAGGAATGAACTCCGCTGGGGATGATTTTCTAGTTGCGACTTCATTGGGGATAACCTTTTAGGCTATACTGGGGACAATCCTCCAGCCTCTACTAGGGATAATTCTCCGAACTCCACTGGGGATAATTTTACAGTGCTGATGATAGATAAACTTTGCTTGGGGAGAATTTTACCGACTCATTTGCGATTGCGAGCCTCAGCTGGGGAGAGTTAACACTACTGTCTTTTTCTTACTCTACGGGGAGTGAATGTACCTTAGTCATATTCTTCAGCTAAATCTATCCCTGTACCTGGTGGACAGAGCAACTGTAAGGTCTGGACAATTCTTGTTTGCCCTTGTTCCTGATATTACGAGTAATCGCCTTTTGTTTCGTATGTAAATATTTATGAACAACAATTATTGTCAAATGCATATATCAAAGATGAACATTGGACATTCTTGCAAAACAAAACAGAAAGAGGAAAAACCATTTGAAATTTATTTATGAAAATGAATTGTATTGACTTTGAAGTTTGGCCTGTAAATAGGCGTTTTTGTACAAGAGGCTGACGTCCTAGTAAGAGAATGCCGCCGAACCAATAGAATTTATACAATTTGTAAAAAACAAATAAAAACAGCTATGTGAACAATCCCACTGGGTTCCAACTCTGCTATTGCCTTAATATCCTCGAGCATCTCATCACTTTGCTACTTGGTTGAAGGTAGATCAGATTGATTAGTGTCGTCCAAGCTTGATAGTCGATACCGAAGTCTGGTTGCAAGGTGATCCAATGAGACATAGTGTTACGCTTTAATCCCTAATTTTTGCCTGGACGCCCTTTCGGGTTTTCAGTCCACCAGGATACCCTTTTTTGCCCAAGCCACCTTTTCAGGGTTTCGACTTGCCGGGTGTACAATTTTTTTTCATTTTCATCCCTTATTTTTGCCCGAACCCTTTTGGTTCACCGAGAAGCCCTTATTTTTGCCTAGGCCAGTCAACCTAGCGGGTCTTTGATTATGCGTAGTATCTTTTCACTATGTATGCATTGACGGGGTGAGGAAGGTTGTCACCATCCATGGTGGTTAGAATCATAGCTCCTCCTGAGAAAATGTTCTTAACCACAAATGGCCCTTCGTAAGTAGCGTTCCATTTTCCCCTGGGATCTTCTTGTGGTAGGATGATGCGCTTGATAACCAGATCCCCAACTTGATACTCTTGTCGTTTGACTTTCTTGTTAAATGCCTTGATCATCCACTTTTGATACGTTTGACCATGACAAATAGCAGTAAGTCTCTTTTCGTCGATTAAGTTCAGCTGATCAAGCTGGGTCTGAATCCAGTCATCTTCGCTCAAACCTGCATCCTTCATAATCCAAAGAGAGGGTATCTGAACTTTAATAGGAAAGACGGCCTCCATGCCATATACCAAGGAATAGGGAGTTGCCCCTGTTGACGTCCGCGCTGAGGTACAGTACCCATGAAGAGCAAACAGTAACATCTTGTGCCAGTCTTTATATGTCATCATCATCTTCTGCACAATCTTCTTAATGTTCTTATTAGCCGCTTCAACAGCCCCATTCATCTTCGGCTGGTAGGGAGAAGAGTTGTGATGCTGTATCTTGAACTTCTTACAGAGCTCGGTGATCATTATATTGTTGAGATTTGTACCATTATCCGTAATGATCCTCTCTGGTACACCGTATCGACAAATCAGATTGTGCCGAATGAACCGTGCCACGACGTTCTTAGTCATTGTAGCAAAGGAAGCTTCCTCAACCCACTTCGTAAAGTAATCAATTGCTACCAGAATAAAATGATGCCCGTTAGACACAGTAGGTCTGATCTCGCCGATCATGTCGATGCCCCACATTGCAAAAGGCCAAGGAGCTGTCAAGACGTTCAGAGGAACTGGAGGTACGTGCACCTTATCAGCATAGACTTGGCATTTATGACAGGTCCGAGAATGCTGATAACAGTCGGATTCCATGGTGGACCAATAATATCTTGCCCGAAGGATTTTCTTTTACATGGTGTGTCCACTGGAATGAGTTCCGAAAGTACCTTCATGTAACTCTGCCATGATTCTTTCCGCCTCGCTCTTATCCACACATCGCAGTAAGGTTGAATCATGGTTACGCTTGTAAAGAATGTCATTACTGATGAAGAACTTCACCATGAACCTCCTCAGTTTAGCGGTGAAAATCAGAGATCAAGCTATTAATTAACTTGACTCACAAAAGCAAGAGTCGCCACCGCGCTTTATTATTTCCAAGGGAAAAGGGAAAAAAGAGAAATAAAACCCTAAAACATGCAATGTAAAATACAATGCGTTTTTGAAAAGAGATCAAGAGTTCGGGGGTTGGTTATGCAATGGGAAGGTATTAGCACCCAATGCATCTGCGGTACTCCGCAGGAACCTTTTGAAATATCTGTTTTTTTGGTTAAAATTGTTTGTTATATACAAGGGTGTATTTATCTACAACTATGTTTGTTTAAGGGGAAAGAAATGAGTTTTTATTATTGCGTTCGTGAGGGTTTCGCGACCCTTTGCCTACGTATCCAATGAAGGAATCAAAACACCATAGTTCCTCTAGAAAAAAGTTGATTTGTTTGTGTTTTTTAGTGGGCGACATTGTTGTACCCCAAAATTTGCCCTCCCATATTTCTCAAAATATTTCAAGAAAAATTCACAAGTCCAACCCGGCGCGTCATATTCAGGTATTCTTTCGCCAAGATATCTCTGATAACGTATTCTCAAATTCAGGTTCGGCTCAAGAGTCAATTCTTTAAAGAAGGTATCCGAATGTGTGAGTTTTCTCGAAGAAATATGGTGAAAAAGTGTGCTGAAAGTGCAGTTTTTACGCGCTAAAAAATTCATAACTTGAAGATCGTGGCTCGTTTTGAACCCGTTCCGGTGGCCAAAATTCCGTCTTGACATTATCTACGTTTTCATCTCTCACGGCTGGAAGCCAATTTCGATCAGAAGGTCTTCAAAAATGTGGATTTATCAAGTATTTTCGCACAGAAAATTTGTGACAGAAGTTTATTTGCGTCATGTTCAGAAAATCATAACTTGGTCGATTTTCATCGTATCGAGCTGGTTCCGGCGCCAAAATTTCATAAATTGAGTTGGCTACATTTTCGCAGAAGGTATTGAGTTCAAGCGGTATTCAAAAGGCCTTCGTTTTTTGCTCAGAGTGCGTGACACGCTGAAAATCCTGAATGCTGAATATTATTTCATCTGGGCCGAAACTTCGAAAATTCATAACTCGGTCAATTTTTATCGGATTGGGCTCATATTTTTACACAAGGTCACTGACTCATAGATCTACAACTTTGCTTCAAAAGTCGAGACCGGATTATGCTCTGATCAATACCAGTTTTTTATTGAAGAACGTGTCAGAGTCGACACTGGAGCCCAAAATAAGTTTGTCTGAGCTGAAACTTCAAAAATTCATAACTAATTCACCGTTTATCCGATTGAGCCGATTTTCGGACAGGAGTTGGTTCTCGATATCGGCTATATTTTGTTTTCACATTTCAACTTCAAAAATTGCACTTAAGTCCCTGCGATTTAGCCTAGAAAGTGACGAACTCAAGTGAACATTGGAGGCCCAATTGCACATTCAAAGCCCATTTTCTTTACCCTAATTTCCATTATATAATCACCTTCTTTTCACACAAACCAGAGAGGAGAAAAAAAGAGAGAAAAAAAACCTTGCCACAACACTGTTAGAATATCAAATTCTTTCAAGAACCCTAAAACCTTGAAATCCTTATTACAAATCCCTCTCTCACTACAAACAAGCCATCACAGTTACAAACCAACACCTCACTACTTCTTCAGTAAGGGTAAGGCTGGCTTGATCTCCATGATCCAAAAGGCATAAAAGCATTCACGTCACTAATTTTCCAGTAAGGGTAAAATTGATTTGATCTCCATGATCAAAAGGATATAATCATTCATACATGCCATATTGTGCCTAAACATTAAATTTCTTCATATATTGGCTTTATTTGCATTTTATGATTTTATTTAATGTGTTCATGAGATTCAACACTGCAGATTTAGACAGGATCCCATGCAGGTTCATTAAGGAACGTTGAGGCCAAAACACAAATGGCCAAAAGTCAAAAGCCAAATGGCCAAAGTAGAACAACTTATGCATGATGAGGCCAGAACACAAAAGCCAAAAGCCAAAAGCCAAATGGCCAAAGAATGCAGACCACGGTACTCAGGAGTCAATGAACACGCACGTGATGCCATAAAGTCAAACAAGGCTTTTTGTCTAATGGGACAGAATACTTCAAAAAAAACCTCCCCTTGGGCCTGAAACCCCCATTGGTTTGCATCCTTTTTAATTTTATTTTCTTTTCTTTTCTAATTCTTTTTTAATTGTTTTAATTGTTTTTTTCACCATAAAATAATATTCTTTTCATAATAAAAGCAGAAAATCAAAAAATACAATATATTTAATTAGTATTATTTCACTATTAAAATATTTTTGTAAATAAATGTTAAAAATTAATTTAGTTAATTTAGGTTTTAAACTTTAATCTTTTTTCTTAATAAATAAAAAATATCTAGAATTAGGTTTTTTTAACATTTTTCATCCTTTTCTTAATCAATTTTTTCTCATTTATTTATTATTATAATTACTATTTATTTTTGTAAATAAACATGCATATTAATTAATTAGTAAATTAGAGTAACTTTAATATTTTTTTTATTAATAATTAAAATATTTAGAACTAGGGTTTCCTCTTAATTTTAATTTTCTTTATCTTCATAAATACCAAAAAATAATAAAAACATCTTCTTTTCTTTAATTAAATTTACTAGCTTTTTAATTTCATTTAATTTCTCAAAAGGGTCCAACTCCCTCGGACATTCTAATTTCTTTTCGTGCATTTATTTTATTTTCGAATATTATGTAACTGCTCAAGCCATGTAACAGTAATTAGGAAATTTATTTACTTTCCGCATTTTTATTCAAACGGGTCTTTGTAATTTGGCGATGTATAGACCCGCGCCTTGTAATAGCGTAGGATTTATCTTTCCGCATTTTAATTTACGCACTTTTAAATTCTAATTGCATGAAAGAATGAATGACTAATTAAAAACAATGCGTAGCTCACCATGCCATGATCAAAAGATAAATGCTAAACTGAAAACAACACACAAATTCACACACCACTCTTAGGGTATGTCTCACTGTTGCCTTACCTTCGAAACGTGGTCGTCGAGTATAGGACGTTTTAGTAAGTCCTTATGTCCATGACATGATCCAGTTGCCTCGAAACGGTTGCCTCGGAATTAAAAAGGATCAATGGCATAAGGGTAGCTTCTAAGGTGTCCTACTGTTGCTCTGGTGACCACACTGTCCCTACAAACGAATTGACCCGAACACCTCCAACAGTGGTGCTACCTACCTCTCAATGGTGGGATGGCACTACTTTAAGGACATTTACACAGACGAATTCCTTAGGGTAGGTGGATGACTCATAGATACTTACTCTATTCAAAACAAATCAAAAACTCTTTTCACACCGACACTTTCAAAAAGCTTTCAAAAGCAATTTTTTCAAACACTCTTGAGGACTGATATAAGAGTCGAACTGAAATTTTCAAAGAAACTTTTTCAAACCCACTCACCTTGAAAAGCAAACAAACAATTTTTGAAAACATAAGAGCAAGTATCTAAGAGCCCATGGATAACCATGGATAGAAAGGGTGCTAACACCTTCCCTTTCTATAAATCTACCTCCCGAACCGAGAAACGATCTCATAAGGAATTTTGCTGTGCTTTTGTCCTGTCCATGTTGGAGAAAATAAAAGACGGTGGCGACTCTTGCTTCCACGACATTTCGCGAACCAGAGTTAAACAGTCAGTTCCAGATCCACCGATCACAGAACTGGCGACTCTGCTGGGGAAATCTTTTAAAGTGAGGTGTACCTTAGGACTAAGATCAATTGTGTTTTCAATTGTTGTGCCTGTTTGCTTTATTATTGTGGGACTGTCTCGGGAGTTCTATAGATCCTAACCCGGATCTGGGGATACCTTCTTAGAAAGTAGCAACAAGGTTGTGAGGGAACTGTGCGGGGTATACCGACATGGTTGAAGCAGTCTGCTACGTTGATGTGGCACTTTGGTGTATACTGGTAACCCTTGAGTTCAGTCAAGGAGAGTACGGGGCCGCCGCATGGTGTCGTGAAGCATCAACTGACCTTAGGAACCTTAATTGAACCATCTTGGCCTCTTTAGGGTAGTGAGATAACTGACTTTGGTGCAGTCCGAGGTTGGTTGATACTCGATACTACACTCAATTGAGGGTTGTTTTCTTGGAATATTTTGGTCGCCAGTCCAGTGGCTAAATCGAAACGATGAATAATGAAAGCAATTCAATGATATTGGGACCCTTAGAACCCGGTTACTTCTGATAGGACAGGTTGAGCTCACCAACTTCAAGAGGGTAGTACCCCAAACTTCATGCTGGCTTGAACTCTAAGGGTTGTCTTGTATGACTTGTGTGCTTTCAAACTTGACTACTTGCATACTTGTTATCTGACACTTGAGTTTCTTGCAGGTTTTGTTTACAGTCCTTAATCTGGACTCATAACAGGGTTTACCTACATTACTCCATGCATAGCATAACATCATACCATTGCATGCATCCTACATAAGGACTAACCCATTTCAAGAATCTCAAGGGCTTGTGATGCAGGTCATGATGAACCAACTGTCCAGCAATGGGCAAAGGGGATTTATTTTCCTCTAGACAAGGTTGTCAGGGGCTATGACCCACTCGATATGGTGAGCCTTGACTCTTGAAGAAGGACTCTCTACAATATGCAGTTCCTTCAATCAAGCTACCGGATCCCAACTCTAACAATTTTCTTGTTTACCCCGCGAGATCCTTGAAAACATTGCATGCATATATGTACATCATTGCATTACAGGTATCCCTTTTACAGGTTGCTTACCTTCTTCGCTGTTTATTTCAGCCGATCGTCATGAATCCCGAATCATCTACTGAGCAATCTATCAAGGCCCTCCAGGCTCAGAACGCCCAATTCCAGGAGTTGATTAAGAGTCTAGCCCAGGGTCAACAAGATCTGAAGACCTTGCTTTTAAAAAAGAAGAAGAAGAGGACGGTGTTGTTCAACCCTAGACGCAAATTTGGGAATGGCACACAGAATGAAGCTGAGCTGACTACCCCATCTGTTGGGAAAGACAGTCCCTAAGACAGGGAGGTTCCTAGTCCAGTGGTCTCCGACAACGAGACCGATTACAATGACGAGCAGTACCCTCCAGCTGAGGACAGGTATAAACAGCTAGAAGACCGGCTAAGTGCTATGGAGATACAAAAAGTGCCCGGTCTAGACTTCGAAGATTTAGGTCTGTCTTATGGGGTAGTAATCCCCCACAAATTCAAAGCTCCTTCGTTTGCTAAGTATGATGGGGCATCCTGTCCCAAGCTGCATCTCAGGTCCTATGCGCGGAAGATTCAATCGTATACTGTTTACAAGAATCTATGGATCCATTTCTTCCAGGAAAGTCTTTCAGGGACTCAACTCGAATGGTTCTATCAATTAGATGGAGCCAGCATTCGTAACTGGGAGGACTTGGCTACTACGTTCTACAAGCAATATCAGTACAATGCCGACCTCGCTCCTACACGTACCCAACTCCAGGGTATGTCGCTAGGATCGGGAGAAGGTTTTAAGGAATATGCGCAAAAGTGGAGAGACCTTGCTGGAAGGGTGCAACCACCTCTGACTGATCGTGAACTTGTAGACATGTTTTTGGGGACCCTGTCTGGTCCATTCTACAACCATCTGATTGGGAATTCTTCTGCTGGGTTCACAGATCTGATCTTGACAGGGGAAAGAATAGAAGCTGGTATCAAGTCGGGGAAGATTCAAGAAGCTGCACCTGCTAATGCTCAGAAAAAGCCCCACAGTGGGAAGAAGGAGTCCAATGCTATACATGGTAAAAAGGGTCGTCATGATGTAGGGGCAATCCAGATCTCTGATCCCACGCCTGTTCAACAAAGAAAGAGCAATATGCGTAGGATAAAGTATCAAGATAGGAAGTATACTGAAATCAGCATGCCTTTGTCTCAGGCACTATAACAATTGCTAAAGGCGAAACTCATCACACTAAAGGATCCTCCTCAAAATCCTAATACTTCCTCTCCCAAGTACAACCCGGGTGTGAGATGTGCCTACCATTCTGACAGTCCCGGACATGACACCGACGACTGTTGGACCTTGAAGAACAAGATCCAGGATTTGATTGACGCCAAGGAGGTCAAGTTTGAACATTGATCCTACACCACATCATCGAGAATGTCTTTTGTTCATTAGAATTTTCAATTTGTAATTTTCTTTTGATTGTTCAAACATTGTATTCATGTCAAACGATGTTATTTCATTAATGCATTGCATATATCTGTTTTGAAGTAATTATTTCGTATTCACTTTATTGCAAATTGCTTTCATTTTTCTGTGATGATCAACTCTCAATTAATAATTCTGAGCCTCTTGAGGGAGGATGATGAAAACGATACCACAATATACAGTATGCTTTTGAACAGACCCCGCTGATGAGGTACAGGCATTGTTTCAATTCCTAAACACTGGAGTCATAAGGAAGATAATCCCTCGTCAACCCCTTTGAGCCAAGGAAGTAGGAGTTTTTTTTTCTTTTTTACAAAAAATTAAAACCCTTAATCGTAACCTGGGGCAGGGTAGTCTTCTCAGCTGATCCGGGTGCACAACGAATGGCATCAAAAGAAGTCCCTCTGAAACAAAAGACAGTGATGGTTCCGAATAATCATAAAAGATAGGCAGTCATTATTTCCCAAAAATAAAAGCCCAATAAGTCAAAACCTATGAAGGAGACTTACAAAACTGGGGCATCCCGCTGACTGTAATCGCAAAAGAAACAGTTCAGGCAAAAAAAATAGGGATAATAAAATCAAAAAAGAAAGAGGTCATACAAACCCTCAACAAAAAAGAAACGACTGCCTATTCAAAATAAATTATCAACATTCGAACCATCACTGGTATATCAGAGCAAAGACTCAAACAAGGTCTAAACGCACGATCAGCTGAGTTTAGGTTTGAAGAACATCACGAAGAGCGGGTGGGTACAAATAATTTGAGCCTTTATCCTTTGTTTCTTAAACCGTGAACCAGGCCATGTTACAACCCTTAAAAGTCCTAGCTGAAGCATGGGTTAGTTCGAAAGCATACTGTTACAAAGGTATCCTGACTCCTTAAGGTTTGCGGTAAAATAACGAGTTGACATCACATTTTACAAAAAATCTCACTTGTTTTATGAAAAAAAAAACTGCATTTTCAAAAAAAAAAAAACTTCAAGACAGACATAAGCTTTGCATTTTTAACATAACTTTGTTTACATATGACTTTTTGTTCGAACAGCAGAGAAATTCGCACGAAAAGTATCTGATGAACAAAAGCACCTCCAATCAAGGGGCATGGCATGATCATTGTCCAACATCTGGGGCAGTTAGGTCAAGATTCAAAATCTCTCAAAAGGCCAACCAGCTTGGGGAAAATCTCCATCTGAATCACTTGGGGGCATTGAACGATCAAACGAAGATCTTCTGGTAGTAGGGCAACGCAACACTACTGACAGGGGCACCTCCCTACATCCTGAGAGCATGGACATAGTCGGAAAAAATACTACGCGCAATCAAAGACCCGCTAGGTTGACACACCTAGGAAAAAATAAGGGCTTCCCGGTGAACCAAAAGGGTTCGGGCAAAAAAGGGATGAAAATGAAAAAATTTGTACACCCGGCAAGTCGAAAACCTGAAAAGGCGGCTTGGGCAAAAATGGGTATCCCGGTGGGCTGAAAACCCGAAAGGGCGGTCCAGGTAAAAGTTAGGGATCAAAGCGTACGACTATGTCCCGGCATCTCGTCACTTGCCTACCAGAAGAAGATTTGTCAATCGGCAGTCATCAAACACCTTCACAGGTGCCTTCTTCTCCAACAGAAACTGGGGCAATAATGAGTTGTCTAAATGATCCGGTTGCTCTGTCCACCGAAGTGCCAAGGTAAGTTCAGCTGAAGAATGCGACCAAGATACCTTCACTCCCTGCAGAGCGAATGCGTCCCCCCAGGTTTTATTTAAAGGTTATTTCTCCACCAGAGCTTATAACTGGGTTATCCTCAGCTAAAAGGCACGGAAAGATCGTCCTCGGCGAAGTCTTCCTGTCCCCAGCGGAGTTCATCAAATCTCCCAACATAACTTATCAACGGTATCCCCAGCGGAGTTATCTCCATCAACCTTAGCAAAGTATTTCTCTTTCCCCACAGAGTTCACTCCCCGCAGAGTAATTTATTCGCCAAGTTTATTCCCCAACGGAGTTATCTTCTCCGACCGGTATTCTTGCAATCATCATCCCCAACGGAAACAAAGAATCTCACTCTTCAACATCAGCCCAGGATTTGACTTCCCGGCATCCGTCCAGGATATATTTTCCTAGATGAAGATACATTCATAAACATCACATTGTTATACATCATGATACATGCATATACGCATCATATCATACAATCTCATGTGTTGAAAAATATTATTGCTTGATCCATATCATGCATTGCATATGACTGACCTTTACCTTTCAGGAAGGATACAGTTAAATGATCAGCTATGTAGACGAATACAGTCAAAAGAGACCAACCCAGTCAAAGAATACAAATCCAATTAAATCAATGCCTAAAGATTTCTCTGATACAACCCGTCGTTATAGACACCCGTCGTGATAGACACCCTTCATTATAGACACCCGTCGTTATAGACACCCGTCGTTATAGACACTCGTCGTTATAGACACTCGTCGTTATAGACACTCGTCGTTATAGACACTCGTCGTTATAGACACTCGTCGTGATAGACACTCGTCGTTATAGACACTCGTCGTCATAGACACTCGTCGTCATAGACACTCGTCGTTATAGACACTCGTCGTCATAGACACTCGTCGTCATAGACACTCGTCGTCATAGACACTCGTCGTCATAGACACTCGTCGTTATAGACACTCGTCGTTATAGACACCCGTCGTTATAGACACCCGTCGTTATAGACACTCGTCGTTATAGACACTCGTCGTTATAGACACTCGTCGTTATAGACACTCGTCGTTATAGACACTCGTCGTTATAGACACTCGTCGTTATAGACACTCGTCGTCATAGACACCCGTCGTCATAGACACCCGTCGTCATAAACACCCGTCGTCATAGACACTCGTCGTCATAGACACTCGTCGTTATAGACACTCGTCGTTATAGACACTCGTCGTCATAGACACTCGTCGTTATAGACACTCGTCGTTATAGACACTCGTCGTCATAGACACTCGTCGTCATGGACACTCGTCGTCATGGACACTCGTTGTTATGGACACTCTTCGTCATAGACAATCGTCGTCATAGACACTCGTCGTCATAGACACTCGTCGTTATAGAAACTCGTCGTCATAGACACTCGTCGTTATAGACACTCGTTGTCATGGACACTCATCGTCATAGACACTCGTCGTCATAGACACTCGTCGTTATAGACACTCGTCGTTATAGACACTCGTCGTTATAGACACTCGTCGTTATAGACACTCGTCGTTATAGACACTCGTCGTTATAGACACCCGTCGTTAAAGACCACCCGTCCATGGAAATAACCTGTCAGTAGAGACAACTCACCAACCTTTCTGAATTCCAGACTCAATTCCTGTATCCGGCCAGGGCACGTCTGAAGAGTTCGAAGATCCGATTCCTGTATCTCGCCAGGGTGTATCTGTTGACGACTAACATTACCAGACTCGATTCCTGTATCTTGCCAGGGCACGTCTGAAGAGTTTAAAAGATTCGATTCCTGTATTCAGCCAGGGCACATCTACATAAAGAGTTTGAGGATCAATCCCTGTAACAAGACAGGTAAGTATCTTTCTATTTTCAGGTACACAAGTTCTCGCTAAGGAATCTCTTACGCGATCGACACCTCCAGATGGCATCTATAAGCCCATCCTCCTATCCACCATCTCTCCAAATGGCATCTGTAAGCCCATTCCTGTCATCACATTGCTGATACTTCACTATGTGAGCGCAAATTTCTGGGCACTTTAGTGTTCAATCATCTTCCACCTTCAGATTACGAAAGGAACGCAAGTCAATCTACATCCTCAGGTCTAAGAAGATTGAACAGGAGCAACTGTTGTACCCCAAAGTTTGCCCTCCCATATTTCTCAAAATATTTCAAGAAAAATTCACAAGTCCAACCCGGCGCGTCATATTCAGGTATTCTTTCGCCAAGATATCTCTGATAACATATTCTCAAATTCAGGTTCGGCTCAAGAGTCAATTCTTTAAAGAAGGTATCCGAATGTGTGAGTTTTCTCGAAGAAATATGGTGAAAAAGTGTGCTGAAAGTGCAGTTTTTACGCGCTAAAAAATTCATAACTTGAAGATCGTGGCTCGTTTTGAACCCGTTCCGGTGGCCGAAATTCCGTCTTGACATTATCTACGTTTTCATCTCTCACGGCTGGAAGCCAATTTCGATCAGAAGGTCTTCAAAAATGTGGATTTATCAAGTATTTTCGCACAGAAAATTTGTGACAGAAGTTTATTTGCGTCATGTTCAGAAAATCATAACTTGATCGATTTTCATCGTATCGAGCTGGTTCCGGCGCCAAAATTTCATAAATTGAGTTGGCTACATTTTCGCAGAAGGTATTGAGTTCAAACGGTATTCAAAAGGCCTTCGTTTTTTGCTTAGAGTGCGTGACACGCTGAAAATCCTGAATGCTGAATATTATTTCATCTGGGCCGAAACTTCGAAAATTCATAACTCGGTCAATTTTTATCGGATTGGGCTCATATTTTTACACAAGGTCACTGACTCATAGATCTACAACTTTGCTTCAAAAGTCGAGACCGGATTATGCTCTGATCAATACCAGTTTTTTATTGAAGAACGTGTCAGAGTCGACACTGGAGCTCAAAATAAGTTTGTCTGAGCTGAAACTTCAAAAATTCATAACTAATTCATCGTTTATCCGATTTAGCCGATTTTCGGACAGCAGTTGGTTCTCGATATCGGCTACATTTTGTTTTCATATTTCAACTTCAAAAATTGCACTTAAGTCCCTGCGATTTAGCCTGGAAAGTGACGAACTCAAGTGAATATTGGAGGCCCAATTGCACATTCAAAGCCCATTTTCTTTACCCTAATTTCCATTATATAATCACCTTCTTTTCACACAAACCAGAGAAGAGAAACAAAGAGAGAAAAAAAACCTTGCCACAACACTGTTAGAATATCAAATTCTTTCAAGAACCCTAAAACCTTGAAATCCTTATTACAAATCCCTCTCTCACTACAAACAAGCCATCACAGTTACAAACCAACACCTCACTACTTCTTCAGTAAGGGTAAGGCTGGCTTGATCTCCATGATCCAAAAGGCATAAAAGCATTCACGTCACTAATTTTCCAGTAAGGGTAAGAGTGATTTGATCTCCATGATCAAAAGGGTATAATCATTCATACATGCCATATTGTGCCTAAACATTAAATTTCTTCATATATTGGCTTTATTTGCATTTTATGATTTTATTTAATGTGTTCATGAGATTCAACACTGCAGATTTAGACAGGATCCCATGCAGGTTCATTAAGGAACGTTGAGACCAAAACACAAATGGCCAAAAGCCAAAAGCCAAATGGCCAAAGTAGAACAACTTATGCATGATGAGGCCAGAATACAAAAGCCAAAAGCCAAAAGCCAAATGGCCAAAGAATGTAGACCACGGTACTCAGGAGTCAATGAACACGCACGTGATGCCAGAAAGTCAAACAAGGCTTTTTGTCTAATGGGCCAGAATACTTCAAAAAAAACCTCTCATTGGGCCTGAAACCCCCATTTGTTTGCATCCTTTTTAATTTTATTTTCTTTTCTTTTCTAATTCTTTTTTAATTGTTTTAATTGTTTTTTCACCATAAAATAATATTCTTTTCATAATAAAAGCAGAAAATCAAAAAATACAATATATTTAATTAGTATTATTTCACTATTAAAATATTTTTGTAAATAAATGTTAACAATTAATTTAGTTAATTTAGGTTTTAAACTTTAATCTTTTTTCTTAATAAATAAAAAATATCTAGAATTAGGTTTTTTTAACATTTTTCATCCTTTTCTTAATCAATTTTTTCTCATTTATTTATTATTATTATTACTATTTATTTTTGTAAATAAACATGCATATTAATTAATTAGTAAATTAGAGTAACTTTAATATTTTTTTTATTAATAATTAAAATATTTAGAACTAGGGTTTCCTCTTAATTTTAATTTTCTTTATCTTCATAAATACCAAAAAATAATAAAAACATCTTCTTTTCTTTAATTAAATTTACTAGCTTTTTAATTTCATTTAATTTCTCAAAAGGGTCCAACTCCCTCGGACATTCTAATTTCTTTTCGTGCATTTATTTTATTTTCGAATATTATGTAACTGCTCAAGCCATGTAACAGTAATTAGGAAATTTATTTACTTTCCGCATTTTTATTCAAACGGGTCTTTGTAATTTGGCGATGTATAGACCCGCGCCTTGTAATAGCGTAGGATTTATCTTTCCGCATTTTAATTTACGCACTTTTAAATTCTAATTGCATGAAAGAATGAATGACTAATTAAAAACAATGCGTAGCTCACCATGCCATGATCAAAAGATAAATGCTAAACTGAAAACAACACACAAATTCACACACCACTCTTAGGGTATGTCTCACTGTTGCCTTACCTTCGAAACGTGGTCGTCGAGTATAGGACGTTTTAGTAAGTCCTTATGTCCATGACATGATCCAGTTGCCTCGAAACGGTTGCCTCGGAATTAAAAAGGATCAATGGCATAAGGGTAGCTTCTAAGGTGTCCTACTGTTGCTCTGGTGACCACACTGTCCCTACAAACGAATTGACCCGAACACCTCCAACAGTGGTGCTACCTACCTCTCAATGGTGGGATGGCACTACTTTAAGGACATTTACACAGACGAATTCCTTAGGGTAGGTGGATGACTCATAGATACTTACTCTATTCAAAACAAATCAAAAACTCTTTTCACACCGACACTTTCAAAAAGCTTTCAAAAGCAATTTTTTCAAACACTCTTGAGGACTGATATAAGAGTCGAACTGAAATTTTCAAAGAAACTTTTTCAAACCCACTCACCTTGAAAAGCAAACAAACAATTTTTGAAAACATAAGAGCAAGTATCTAAGAGCCCATGGATAACCATGGATAGAAAGGGTGCTAACACCTTCCCTTTCTATAAATCTACCTCCCGAACCGAGAAACGATCTCATAAGGAATTTTGCTGTGCTTTTGTCCTGTCCATGTTGGAGAAAATAAAAGACGGTGGCGACTCTTGCTTCCGCGACATTTCACGAACCAGCGTTAAACAGTCAGTTCCAGATCCACCGATCACAGACATCATTCTAGCAATAGGCACGACCGGTATCGCAGTAGAACGGGGATAACATGCCCTTGGGGGGAGTTTTGATTTGTTGAGTGTTTTGTGAGTTTTAAGATATATTCAAGTAATGATTAAAGAGTGTTTTTGATTTTTTGGTTTGTTTATTTGTTTATTTTTATCTTGCTTAATTACTAGCATTTGTACAAAGTAAAAAAAAATGCAAAAAGATAAAAACCTACGCTATTACAAACATATCAAAAAGGCATAAAAAATATGAAGGAAAAAAATAAGATAAAAGTAAGAAAAGGAGTGTCTTTCGATTCTGGCAAGAGCATCCTTCGATTGGCATTCTGTTGGCCTCCTTCGATTGGGGCTGGCAACAACAAAGTCATGGCCTTCGATTAAGGGCTTGGCAGGGGCGAGGTCCTGTCCTTCGATTGGGCAAAGACAGCAGCAAGTCACGTCTTTCGATTGGGCCTTGACAGGGGCGAAGTGTATCCTTCGACTGGGGGGCTGGCACTATTGAGGTTCTGTCTTTCGAATGGCTTGGAAGTTAGTGCATGGCGAAGTCTTTTGATTCTGCCTTGTTGCCTTCTTCGACTGGGCCTAGAGTCAGTGAGGAAATGCCTTTCGATTAGACATGGTTTGCCTCCTGGTTGTCTCTTTCGTTTGACCTGGAGAAAGATGGTAGAAGCCAGAAGCTTCATTCCTTATTTCATGTTTCCTGTTTTCTTTCAATTCAAACATTAAATGACAATATGGCCTGAGGCCATGCTAGTAAAACAGTTTAATAACAGAAAGCAAAACGAAAAGGGTTAACTTTAAAACATGTTCATAGGGTGGAAACGAAAAGAAACAAAGTGTATATACATGCTGGAAACAAACAAAAGTATTATTTACATGTTATGGCATGAAATGAAAGGTTCAAGGGTAATAGTGACTTACCTTGATGGAGGATTCGAATGGGTGTGGGGCCTTGAGTGGTGGCCCTGGATGCTGGATTCGAAAGAGGGGGCCAACAGTTGCACTGGGAATGCTGGATTCGAAGGAAGGCAAGAAACAAGTCTTATGTTTCTTTCCAAACTGGAATCGAAGGATAGTCACAGGGGGTTTGTTTTTCTGAGTTTGAACAAAACAACTATGTGTGGGGTGTTCTTCTGAATAGAAGGAGACTGAAGTGTGTGGATTCTTGGTTTTTTTTCCTCACAAGTATTGAAGGGACTTGAGAGATTTTTTTTGTGTTTGAGAAAATCTGGGGAATTCGTTCCTGGTCCCAAAAATCCTCCCCTTTGTGATTTCTACAGTGTTTATGAACTTTGAGAGTTTTACTGTGTTTTAGAAAATTTGGGAGGGGTTCGTCTGGCCAAAAGTCCTCCTCAAAATGTGTGTTGGGGCCTCTTTATTTATAGGCAAAGTGGCTGAAGGTTTGATATGGTTTTAGGGGGAAAACAAAATAATGTTTGAATTATTTGGGTATACTGCCCCCTTGTTTTCTTCAATGCAGTTTTTGTGCACTCCGTTTTCGTGCAAGTACAGGACTGTCAACGCAGGATTTTCAGTCTTTTGGAGTTTAGTGACAGGTTGGTGTAGGATTGTGCAGCAGTTTTGAGTTTGGCAGTACAGTGGTCCAACTTGTGAATCGAAGGAGACTGTATTGCCCATCGAAGCTTGTGAATCGAAGGAGACTGTATTGCCCATCGAAGCTTGTGGATCAAAGGGAGACTTCATTGACCATCAAAGCTTATGGATTGAAGGGAGACTATTGCCCATCGAAGCTTGTGGATCGAAGGGGGACTATTGCCCAATCGAAACATGTTTGCAGGAAGCAAACTTGTCCAATCAAAACAGGCTTGCAGGCAGTAAACTTTGTCCAATCGAAAGCAGACTTGCAGGCAGCACTTGTCCAATCGAAGCAGGCTGAATCGAAGTAGGCTTGCAGGCAGCACTTGTCCAATCAAAGCAGGCTGAATCGAAGTAGGCTTTTGCTTTGAACGAAGGATGTAATCTAAGTTGCATTCGAAAGAGACCTGTCAGTACATGAAATCAAAGAAACAAAAAAACACACATTTCGTGCTTGATTAGAAGTTAGTGATACATAGGCTAAGAATGTTCAAAACACTTGACAATTTCTGCATAATCAATGCTCTAAGGTGAAAGGTTAAAACCAACTATATTTAGTGACCTTGACTTTTGTATAAAAATGTAAAAATGCAAATGGGATCTTAGGTAAAAAATTGGGGTATAATAGTTACCCATATTTAAGTTTCTTCTATCCGGAGATATGAAGATTGGAATCTTCATTTCGACGAGATTGAAGGGACTTAAATATAGAATACACAATTTTTGGCCTTAAGATACCACAATTGTGTTCATGATATGATATGAATGCAATGCTCTGAATTTTATGGGGAATGACGCCATATGAGACAAACTATGCTGGAGAAACCACACACATTATACAGTAATCCCACAGGGGAAGAGGTTATAACTCCACTGGGGAAACAAGAGTCATAGACTTAAAGTGAGAGACTCTTGAATGATTTACATCAGTACTGAGACTGGAAAATAAATGATTTACATCAGCACTAAGGCTGGAAAAGAAAATGATTAACATCAGTACTGTGACTGGAAAAGAAATGATTTACATCAGCACTAAGGCTGGAAAAGAAAATGATTAACATCAGTACTGTGACTGGAAAAGAAATGATTTACATCAGTACTGTGACTGGAAAAGAAATGATTTACATCAGTACTATGACTGGAAAAGAAAATGATTAACATCAGTACTGTGACTGGAGAAAAAAAATGATTTACATCAGTACTGTGACTGGAAAAAGATTGGCATCAGTACTGTGATTGGAAATAAACATCTCTGACTTCTGAATTTTACCAAGAATGGTAACACAATCCCTTTTTAACCAAGATTGCTTGAAAAGGATAAAATTCAAACTTCCCCATGGGAATTTTCCAAAGGGATGCCATTTGCTGAATAGACATTATTGTTGGGGATACACAAGCTGCTCAAATAAAGAGGCCACCACTTGATATCTTCAAAGATGTCAATAACATACAAGTTGCTCATGAAGAGACCGTCGCTTGCTGTTTTCAAAGAATATTAAAGCATACAAGCTGCTCATGAAGAGTCCGCCACTTGTTGCCAAAAACCCATAAGCTGCTCATAAAGAAGCTGCCACTTGCTGTCTTCAAAGAATATCAAAGCACACAAGCTGCTCATGAAGAGTCCGCCACTTGTTGCCAATAACCCACAAGATGCTCATAAAGAAGCTGCCACTTGCTATATTCAAAGAATATCAAAGCACACAAGCTGCTCATGAAGAGTCCGCCACTTGTTGCCAATAACCCACAAGCTGCTCATAAAGAAGCTGCCACTTGCTGTCTTCAAAGAATATCAAAGCACACAAGCTGCACACAAGACTCCACCCAATGAGGAAACAACTCAAATGGGGATTTATCCTATCCAGAGATGGAAAAGGAAAGCCAAAGCAAGATTCTTCCACGAGAGTTAACTCAGTGGGGAATTAGAAAGGAGGCGCACTTTCTGCTTAAGTTGACACTTTATTTGGAAAGAAGAAATATGATAACCAAAGTATACAGATCAAGAACATAAACAAATATCAATGTGTGTGCATGATGCAAGTGTGAATGAATAGATGAATGTCATGTGTATGCTGACAAAACAAATAGAGGAGATAGACAGAAGATGATAAGACATCCCAGTACAACCTGACACTCAGCTAATCTCAAAAAGATGGTAACATTATTGGAGATAGAACAAAAGCCATCATTGGAGCAAAGTCCTTTTACAAGGCTTAAATATCTCTGGAGAGGAAGATATTTTTAGGTAGAAAACCCAAAGTCCAGTCTTCTATTGCAAACAATCCCTTGAAAGGATAACAACACAAACAATGCTTCAGTTGGAAAAAGTCTTGCTTAGCTGAAGATAATGGGAACATTACTGGAGATAGAACAAAAGCCATCATTCGAGAAAAGTCCTTTTACAAGGCTTGAATATCTCTGGAGAGGAAGATATTTTCAAGTAGAAAACCCAAAGTCCAGTCTTCTATTGTCAACAATCCATTGAAAGGATAGTAACACAAACAATGTTTCAGCTGGAAAGAGTCATGTTTAGCTGGAGATACTGGGAACACCACCCTCTAATAATGTGTGCAAAACATATCTTGACAAATTTGGATTGCCCCTGGGACTAATTTTGGATGCCCCAAGTTTACTGCTGATAAGCTGCATGTTGCACGATAATTCTTGCGAATAGCTTCACTTCTAAAATGAGCCAAGCTATATGGTTGATGAGGAGAAATCGTCTCAAAAGGATTTTACAAAAGACCTGGAATTCACCATGCTCTGGTGTCTTCAAACTCTTAGAGAGATTCATCAAATCTCGACGTGATTGCCCCAGATTGACTGTAGTTGGCACAACAAAGTCTTCAAATTTTGCCCCAAAAGAGTAAACAAGTTGGGGAAGAATTAACTAGGAGAAGCAACACGTTCGTGCTTAAGGTCTTCATGTGACATGCCCCTGGATATGATTTTTTTCTTGAAATGATACTCCAATTACTCAATCATAGTTTCAGGCCTTAAAAGAATAAACTCATCACTAGTGCTTATATGTGAGCTTCCTTGATATCAAACAAATGTTTTGTAGTTAGAAAAAGTTTATTATGAGAATGAAAATTCTAATGCAACAGTTATGTAAGTCTTGAAGATTTTGAAAAGATATCGCACAAATTTTGCGAGTTAGAGCACCATTTATTTTTGTGTAGGAAAAACATATGATACCAACATAACTATTTAGAACATTCATGGGAGTCAGGAACACTATCTCATTGAAGTACGCTTTCAAAATAACCTTGCTTCAATTAGGACTTTTGAAGGTTGTAACGTGGCTTAGTTCACGGTTTTTAGAAAAAAGATTTTAAGGCTCAAAATATTTGGTGCCCACCCATTCTTCATGATGTTCTCCAACCCTATGTTCAGTTAATTCAACATGAGCGTTCATCTCTCAAAAGGATTTTGTGACGGTTAAGGAAACGACGAGGCTTTCGGAGTAGAAACCACCCTTATGTCTTCGTGTTTGTAGTCACCAATTTGTTCTTTGCTGAGGACTTTTCTTTGTAGTCCTTTCTTTGCAATTTTTATTTTCCCTAACTTTTGCCTGAACTAATTCTTTTGAATTGATAGTCCAGCGGGATGCCTTAATTTTGCCTAAGTCACACGTTTTCATGTTTTTTGACTTAGCAAGCTTTTTCTTTTTCTTGATTTTTGACTTTTTGAACAAATTGTGTGACATTAGCTTGTATTTGCTTGTTGAGGGGATTGTGATTGCCTCGTTTCTTGATGAATGAGGGTTAACATTGTGGTTCCACATCCTCTAGCTTCATTATAGATGGAGGATAGCCCTCGTAGTTTCTCTTCAGAAATATCTTCCTTATGAATTTTGAACACTCAATCAGATTAACTGAAAACTACCCTGCCCCAGGTTAAAATTTGAGGGTTTTTTCGTAAAAAAAAGGAACTCCTACTTCAAGGCTCAAAAGGGGTTAGCAAGGGATTATCTTCCTTATATCTCCGGTGTTTAGGGATTTGAAACAATGCCTGTACATCATCAGCAAGATTTTATCCAAAAGCAAACAACCAGAGATTTTGTGTTTTTCAGATCATCATCCTCCCTTCAATCTCTGCCTAGGCAAGAGAATGGGCAACCAATTGGTATCATAATGCAAAAATAAATTTAACATTTGAAAACAAATATGAGTGAAACGAATGAATTTCTTCAAGACAAACATACTCATTGTATTAAGATAATCATTCAAATGCAAACAAGTTCTTACATGCAAACAATGTTTTGATAAACAAGAAAAATTACAAAAAGCATGAATAAGTTAATAATCTGGGAAGGCTTTCCATCTGGATTTGTGCTGAAGGAAACCTCTCCTTAACTTCAAGGCCAAAATCAACATAGATTCACTTATGCTTTAGCAAAGGGGTTGACTTGAATGCTAAGACTGCCATCTTCATATGAACATCCCTTTCAGACATCTTCGTCTAGATGCACTCCCACGTTCACCCTCGCTTCTTCCTTCCTAGAAGGATTGACTTGGACAGCAACCAATTTTTCAACCAAACTAGTTAAGTGCTCCACACTAGCTTTCAAAATAGTCATCTCTCTATGGAGTTCAAAAATCTCTGGCTTGATATTCTCCAATATTCTCTTAGCGCGAGTGTTGCACTGGTCAGACCAAAGGGAAAAATAAGACTTAGAAAAAGACATTTGAAAGTGAAACCAAAAATGTAGAATGATGCATGATATGCAAAAGAGAGTTTTTATTTTACTTTCAAGGAACTCAAGATATTAAGTTGTAAACATCAAAGTATGAAGATAGAAGATGAATTTTAAATTGGATCAAAGCGTTGATCAAGTTATCATCAAGATCAACCATCCATTTTGGTGGATTAGGGTTTTCACCCCATCAACACCCAAGATCCATTGAGTTTGACGAAACTTGTGATGTTTACAAAGAAAGATTTCCAAATTCCTTGAAAGTCAAGTGAAAGGGGTTTTATGGATGCATGAATGCATGGCTATGCAACAACCACAAGCAAGGTCACAAACAAAGTTGAAAGGTTTAACGTCACGGGCATGGAGTCAAAGGTAAAGAACATCCCCAAGGTATATACTAAAGGTTTAATCACACCTGCAAGACAAGGTTCTAAGAGTTCCCGGAGTCTACATTCCTCCTTCGGATATTACCAACGTCTTGATTACTCAATAATTAGCAATATTCTCAAGAGAAACTCATCCGAGCGTAGCATCGCGTAACAATTACTTCCGGATTACTCCGTTATAATCTCCGCGCTACACCTAAAAGGCCAAGATGGGTTAGGGTTCTACGGTTCTCAGCTTCACTGGCTCCCAGGTCAAAAGCAATAATGTCTTCCCGATTACTCGGTAAACAAATACTACGTTCAAAGGGGCTTCCACTGAGTGGGGGATTTCATGCCTCCTTCTTCGGGATTACTCCCTCAAAGTTAACATGACTATACCGCCCGTCCTATTCCTAAGTGTAACTTAGTCCGGGTATAGGACTTGTCCTTTGCAAAAATTATCAACACCCAAATAAACACAATATATACATATAAACAAACAATCAAATAATGATGAAACAGATAAAACAAACTAGGCTTAACCCACTTAGGGATGGACCAGCAAGAGGTCAATCTTTCCCCAGCAGAGTTGCCAATTCTGTAGCGGTGAAAATCGGAGATCAAGCTATTAATTAACTTGACTCACAAAAGCAAGAGTCGCCACCGCGCTTTATTATTTCCAAGGGAAAATGGAAAAGAGCGAAATAAAACCCTAAAATATGCAATGTAAAATACAATGCGTTTTTGAAAAGAGATCAAGAGGTCGGGGTTGGTTATGCAATAGGAAGGTATTAGCACCCAATGCATCTGCAGTACTCCACAGGAACCTTTTGAAATATCTGTTTTTTTGGTTAAAATTGTTTGTTATATACAAGGATGTATTTATCTACAACTATGTTTGTTTAAGGGGAAAGAAATGAGTTTTTATTATTGCGTTCGTGAGGTGTGATACGGTGGGAGAACTGACTATGGTTTTGCGTTTGTATTCGCAAATGTTTCGGTTGAGCAAGAGTCGCCACCGACTTTTTATTTTATCCTAAGGAAAGGTTTAAAAAGCACAGCAAAAACCTTTGAGATTTTTCTTGGGTTCGGGGAGTAGATTATAGAAAGGGAAGGTATTAGCACCCTTTCTATCCATGGTTATCCATGGGCTCTTAGGTACTTGCTTAGATCAACTTGCCTTGGTTTTCAATTGTTTGAAATGGTGCTTTGTGTGTGGTTTTGAAAAGGTTTTGAAAAAGATGCCTTGTCTAGGCTACCCTTGTAACAATTCTTTACTCGAATGTTTTACAAAAGGTATTTGTCTTTTTGAAAAGATGTTTCAAGGTTTTTGGAAGTTTGTTTTGAAAGTGTTTGTGAAATGTGGTTTGAAAAATAGGAAAGTGTTTTCTTTTGCAAATTGACAAGTACTTAAGAGAGCTATCTACCCTAAAGTTCTCAAAGATTTTTGTTATGTTTTTAACCCTTTTAACAATTTTGTTCCACCATTGCATTTGGTGGACAATCTTGTGTTAGGAGGTGAAAGGGACGGGCGCGGGTCATCGTTTAGACCATAGTTGCAATAGTGCTAAGTGTCTTTGGGCAATTTTTCTTTGAAAGGAACTTTGATCATTTTAGGCAACTTTTCGAAAGCGTCATCGAGGGACTATGATCAATTGATTTGTATTTGTTTTGCCCAAGGAAACCTAACATGCAATATGGCCCATTTATTTGAAGGCAACAAGTGGAATACCCTAGGGGTGCAAGTGTGAGATGTGTTGTCCATTTTCATGCTTGATTATCTTGAAATTAGGTCAAACTATTTTGTTCTTTTTATTTGCATACAAACCCTAATTCTAGCATGGTATATTTAGAAAGCATTTAAAGTGCGAAAAGTAAAATTCCTACACTATTACAACACAATATGGGAAGGGGGGTACAAATGTTCAAGTGGGGGGATATTTAGACAAGGAATTTAAACCTAGCTATTACATCAATTTTGGAATATTTACAAGATAATTAATTACATAAATTAAATGGAAAAAATAAAATAAAGATGCAAAATGCAAAAAGGGTTTTCATATGTATGAAAAAAAAAAGGGTATTTTTTATGTCAAATAAACAAAAATGAATAAAATAAAAAAAGTAATATTTTTGGAGTTTTTTATGTTTTAAGGGTAAAACCCTAATTTCATTAAATAAATATATTAACTATTTAATATGTATAATATTTAATAATTATATGCAACAAATAAAATAAAATGGAGTATATTCATAAAAAAAGTATTTTTCATATCAAATATTAATAAAATAAAAAATGTATATATTTTTGTATTTTAACCTAAATATACTAATAAATATATATATATATATATATATATATATATATATATATATATATATATATATATATATATATATATATATATATATATATATATATATATATATATATATATATATATATATATATATATATATATATATATATATATATATATATATATATATATATATATATATATATATATATATATATATATATATATATATATATATGTATTAATTTCTAAATATGTATTATATATATAAAAATAATAATATTTAATATTTATAAAAAAATTATATTTTGCATAAAATATTTTCAAAAGAAAAAATGAAATGAAAATCAGAAATGAAATATATTTACATTATTTTTTCTAGTTTTTTTCTAAATAATAGTATATATATATTTATGTACAAATGTCCATATAAACAAATAAATACTTAAAAAATATAAAAATGGTGTAAAAAATATTTTTCATGTTTTTAATATTATTAGGAAAAATAAATAAGTCAAAATGAAAAAAGAAAAGTCAAAAAATCATGAGAATAAACATAATGGGCTCAGGGGGTATGAAACCAAAAATGTGGTGTGAAAAGGCAAGACAAAGCTGGCCCAGCCCATGAAGCTTCTTCTTCAACCTTCAGACAAAAATATGTCAAAAACGCGCGCCTGTACTTCAAATTCAAACACCTGGATTCTTTGATCTTTTGCACAAACTTACAACATAATAAATGTTAAGCATTGAATCACGATTCTAAATATGTAAAGAACTCCTCCTAACTCTCAGAAATGAGAGAGAATTTTGACATTCCCAAATCCTGACCTAACTTTTCTTCCATATTCAAACCTTAAATTCTCACAGCTCAAGCAAAATAAATGAAAAGTAAAAGCATGTACAGATTCAGGGGCATGAGTAGAACATTTCTTATTCACAAACCTAGAGCTAATGATGCCTATACTAAGAGTTAGAAGTTCAAAAAGATACCTGTTCAGTTGAAGTTCTATCTGGCAATGGGGAAGCTTTCAGGGCAAGATGATGATCTGTATAGCTTGCCTGAAGTGTGGTGATGCTATTCCAATGCTTACTTTGCTTTGAAACACCTTGAATCGAGCTATGGACCTTCAACTGCAAAACAAGAAAGTGAAAATGGTGGAACTGGTTAGAGGAGTTACAGGTCGTGTTTTAGGTTTTGGTTAGCTTGCGTTGATGCTAGGGAATGTGTTTGATGAGCTTTGGGCAAGAAACCATGCAAGGGATGAGAGTTGGCACTCAAACTGTAGTGAGAACTCTGTTTGAGCAGTTTGAGGGTGGTTCTGAGTTTGTGGAGGTATTGGAGGTATTGGAGTCGTGTGCTAGCTTAGTTAGGATGATTAGAAGGTGTATACAATATTTGCTTAAGTGTTCTAATGCTGAGATCAAAGTTATGTTGTGATATGGGATGTTTCTTAACACTTAAGCAAACAAAAGCCACTTGAGTTTCTAGGCAGGTAGAGGCCCCCTAAACATGCTGCTAACCTTGTCTTGATCAGTGTGTTTTGCTCATAATCTTGTGCCAAAGTGATTTGATCTGTACTTGTGGATTTGCAACTTTGACATAAAGCTTGCTTTTGCAAAAATGGCTATTTTACTTTTTCCATTTATGGACTAATCCAACATGTAATTCTTAAACTCAAGAAACAAGGCCTTAACACAATGAACATGCATTAAATTATTGAGTGTTGGATGGTTTAAGGGCCTGTAATCAAGTGGTATGCTGGTTTGAGAAATTTGCACAAGTTATGAACATGTACATGGCCATGAATCAAAGTGACTTTTTGCCATATTGCAAAATTCGATTCTCTCAAGTTATGAGGTTGTTTGATGAGTTCTTGGACATTTTGGAAAGCTTGGAATGTGTACTACAATCCATATTTGAAATGCAAATTGAAATTCCAAGTGGAAGTGTATGGAAAATGGACTTGAAGTTAGGTAGAAAACCTTGCCAAAATAGGTTGAAATTTCACTAAGTTAAGAATGGTTTAGTACCCTTATTCCAAAAATTGTAACTTGAGATACAAGCCTCTTTTGGGAAAACTTTGTGAATCAAAGTTGTAGATTATGAAACAAGCTACAACTTTCATGTTTTGACTTTTGCTTGAATCCAAATGAATATTGGTGAGAAAGTGGGGCAAAGTTGGGAAAAAATTAGGGTTTTTCATAACTTAGAAAAATTCTAAGTTATGAAAAATTCTCATTTCAAACCCTAATTTGCAATTTTTGATTTCTTGGTGAACAAGTTTCATGATTTGGCATGTTTTGATGAAAAATGAATCTTGACTCTTGATTTTGACCAAAAAGTCAAAGTTTGACTTTTCAGTATACAGTCAAAATTGATCAATTGACTGGGAAATTCAACTGTCAATCTTATGTACTTGGGATCTTTTGAACTTGTTGAGCATGTCAAGACAATTCCATGGGGTCCTTGAATCCATATGTGAGCTTGGTTTGCCATTGGCTAGGTCAAACAGTCTAAAATTGCCTTTGTGCAGTCAAAACCCTAAAAATGACCATTTTGCCCTTTTGGTGATCTGATCAAATTTCTTGTGGAATTATGATCCAAACTTGACAAATGGTCCATGTGAGTTCATAATGTTGATGTGGGTCAATTTTCATGAGATTTGACTGTCAATTGGCCACAGTTGACTTTTTCCCCAATACAGCTGATTTTTAGGTCAACTGTCCAATTGACTGGGCAAAACTTGGAATCATGGCTTGAAACTTGATATGGATAAACTTGGGAATCCAACATGAAGCAAGAAAGTCATCTTAGGCATTTTAGGTCAAAACATCTTTGTGCAAACTCAAACCCTAATTTGGGTCAACAGTGCAAGGAGAAGTCTTGAGCAGATGAAACCCTAACTGGATCTTGATCTCCAAGGACTTTGTGATGAGAAATCAATGAAAAATGGGAGGGCAAATTTTGGGGTACAACAGTTGCCCCTGTTCAATCTTCTTGAATCCGAAGAGTTAGATTGGCAAGCTTGCCTTTCGTGACTCGAGGGTAAAAGGAGATTGGACACTAGAGTGCCCTTAAATTTGCACTCGTCAAAGCAATGGATGCGGGAATGGGCTTAGAGATGCCATTTGGAGATGGGCTTAACAATGCTGTGATCGGTGGATCTGGAACTGACTGTTTAACGCTGGTTCGCGAAATGTCGCGGAAGCAAGAGTCGCCACCGTCTTTTATTTTCTCCAAATGGAAAGGACAAAAGCACAGAAAAATTCCTTAAAGAGATTGCTCTCGGTTCGGGAGGTAGATTATAGAAAGGGAAGGTATTAGCACCCTTTCTATCCATGGTTATCCATGGGCTCTTAGATACTTGCTCATTTGTGTTTTCAAAAATGGTTTGTTTGCTTTTCAACTGTGAGTGGGTTCTTAAAAAAAGTTTCTTTGAAAATTCCAGTTCGACTCTTGTATCAGTCCTCAAGAGTGTTTGAAAAATTTCTTTCGAAAGCTTTTTGAAAAGGTGTTAGTGTGAAAAGAGTTTTTGATTTTGTTTTGAAATTAGAGCAAGTATCTACGAGTCGTCTACCTACCCTAAGGAATTCGTCTTTGTAAATGTCCTTTAAAGTAGTGCCATCCCACCATTGAGAGGTAGGTAGCACCACCGTTGGAGGTGTTCGGGTCAATTCGAGGTTCGGGACATGGTGATCACCGGAGCAATGGGAAGACACCTTAGAAGCTACCCTCATGCCAGGTTCCCGGATCATGAGGACTTACTAAGACATCCTCTACTCGACGATCACCTTTCGAGGCAAGGCAACAGTGAGGCGTACCCTAGGGGTGGTGTGTGCGATTTGTGTGTCGTTTTCATTTGCCTTTATCTTGTCATGTTATTGGTGTTCTACACTTGTTTTTATTTTTGTCCATACATTCTTTCATGCTTTGTTTAACAGTTAAAATATTGCGGGAAAGTAAAAGTCTAAAGCTATTACAAAAGGCGCGGGTCCACATCGCCAAAATTAACCAGGACCCAATTTGACAGAAAAATAAAGAAAGCAAAGAAAATAAAAGAATTAAAAGTGCGAGCAATTATTTACATGGCTTTGGGAGAGATACACAAATATTGTACGAAAGCAGAAATAAATATGCGAATTGAAATTTAAATCGAAACGAGGGCGTTGGACCCTTTTGCAAAAATTAAATTAATGATGGAGTTAATTAAAATTAAAAGAAAGAAAGAACTTGTTTTTTGGCGTTTTTTAGTATTTTATGTTTTTAATGGAAAAAGAATTAATTGAAATTAAATGCTAACCCTAATTCTATTTATTTTTTAGTTTATTAAGAAAACATGTTAAAATTAAACCTAAATTAACCTAATTAATTACATGGTAATTTAATTACAAAAATAATATTTAATAATTAATTATTGTGAAAGAAAAGAAAAAAAAGGATAAAAATTGATTAAAACCTAATTCTACCAATTTTAAGTTTATTAAGAAAAATGTTTGAATTAAACTTAATTTTACAAAGCTAAAATTAATTAGTGATATTTATTTACAAAAAATATTAATTAAATAAATATATTTTGATTTTTATGACTTTTCTGTTTTTTACTATTTTTTATATTTTATGAAAATAAGTTAAATTAAAGGAATTAATTAAAAAAAGAAATAATTGAAATAAATAAAATAAGGAAAAAAAAGAAAATACAATACCTTGGGGGGCTTCTGTCCCCTTTTTGGAGGTGAATTGAAGTGGTTTGGCCATTTGTGTTCTGGCTTCAATGTTCCTTAATGTCTGGCTTAATGTCTGTCTCGCCATGTATTGGTGTCATGCATAAAATGTTCTACTTTGGCCATTTGGCTTTTGGCCATTTGGCTTTTGGCCTCAACGTTCCTTAATGAACCTGCATGGGATCCCTTACTGGAAAATTAGTGACCTGGATGCTTTTATGCCTTACTGGAAAATTAGGATCATGGAGATCAAGCCAACCTTATCCTTACTGGAGAAGTAGTGAGGTGTTGGTTTGTAACTGAGATGGCTTTGTTTGTAGTGAGAGAGGGATTTGTAATAAGGATTTCAAGGTTTTAGGGTTCTTGAAAGAGTTTGATATTCTAACAGTGTTGTGGCAAGGTTTTTTTCTCTCTTTTCCTCCTCCTGGTTTGTGTGAAAAGAAGGTGATTATATAATGGAAATTAGGGTAAAGAAAATGGGCTTTGAATGTGCAATTGGGCCTCCAATGTTCACTTGAGTTCGTCACTTTCCAGGCTAAATCGCAGGGACTTAAGTGCAATTTTTGAAGTTGAAATGTGAAAACAAAATGTAGCCGATATTGAGAACTAACTCCTGTCCGAAAATCGACTCAATCGGATAAACGGTGAATTAGTTATGAATTTTTGAAGTTTCAGCTCAGACAAACTTATTTTGGGCTCCAGTGTCGACTCTGACACGTTCTTCAATAAAAAACTGGTATTGATCGGTGCATAATTTGGTCTCGACTTTTGAAGAAAAGTTGTAGATCTATGAGTCAGTGACCTTGTGTAAAAATATGAGTCCAATCCGATATAAATTGACCGAGTTATGAATTTTCGAAGTTTCGGCTCAGATGAAATAATATTCAGCATTCAGGATTTTCAGCGTGTCACGCACTCTGAGCAAAAAACGAAGGCCTTTTGAACACCGTTTGAACTCAATACCTTCTGTGAAAATGTAGCCAACTCAATTTGTGAAATTTTGGCGCCAGAACCAGCTCGATACGATGAAAATCGACCAAGTTATGATTTTTTGAACATGACGCAAATAAACTTCAGTCACAAATTTTCTGCACGAAAATACTTGATAAATCCACATTTTTGAAGACCTTCTGATCGAAATTGGCTTCCATCCGTGAGAGATGAAAACGTAGATAATGTCAAGATGGAATTTTGGCCACCGGAACGGGTTCAATACGAGCCACGATCTTCAAGTTATGAATTTTTTAGCGCGTAAAAACTGCACTTTCAGCACCCTTTTTCACCATATTTCTTCGAGAAAACTCACATATTCGGATACCTTCTTTAAAGAATTGACTCTTGAGCCGAACCTGAATTTGAGAATACGTTATCAGAGATATCTTGGCGAAAGAATACCTGAATATGACGCGCCGGGTTGGACTTGTGAATTTTTCTTGAAATATTTTGAGAAATATGGGAGGGCAAATTTTGGGGTACAACAGATGCCATCTGGGAGAGTGACGGACACTTGTCGGGGATGGGCTTAAAGATGCCATCTGGAAAGGAGTATCAGGAAGGTGTCCATGCTTTGGACCATCTCTGAACTGGGGGTCTGAATAAGCAATAGATTGACATCCGTTGTTGGGAGGAATCCGTAAACTGTTTTCAAACATTGCATCTGGACAAGTTGATAGATTAACATCCGTTGTTGGGAAGAATCCATAAATTGTTTTCTGAAGTCTGGAGAAGAATCTGAACAAGCGATAGGTTAACATCCGTTACTTGGAGAACCCGTGAACTGTTTTCAGAAATCTTGAAGTTGAATAAGCAATAGAGCAGCATCCGTTGTTGGGAAGCGTCCGTAAACTATTTTCAAAAATTGCATCTGAACAAGCCGATAGATTAACATCCATTGTTGGGAAGAATCCATAAACTGTTTTCAGAAGTCTTGGGGTTGAATAAGCAATAGAGCAACATCTGTTGTTGGGAAGCGTCCGTAAACTGTTTTCAAAAGTTGCGAAGAGTCTGAACAAGCGATAGATTAACATCCGTTGTTGGGAAGAATCCCTAAACTATTTTCAGAAATCTTGAGAAGAAACTGAACAAGTGATAGGTTAACATCCGTTACTTGGAGAACCCGTGCACTGTTTTCAGAAATCTTGAATTTGGAGAAAGAACCGGTGTAAGGTTCCCTGATGATGAGCTCGTGTAAAACTGCATCTGGATGAATCTGGAATAAGCATTAGAATGTTTCCGTGCCTGGGTCACATCCGAACTATTCCTGGAAAGAAATCTCGGAAGATAATGATTTTAGTCTTTCTACTGATTTTACCTGAAAAGGTAAAAGAGTTAGTTATATGCAATGTCATGATGCATGATACAATGTATGTTATATGATATGAATGTAAATGGATGCGCATGTAAGCTGGAGAGCTGTCTTGCAAGGGATAGATGAATCTAAGATGTCTGAAGATAAAAGCATCTTGACTGCTGCCGGGAAGAATAATTCCTCGTTGTTGCTGGAGAATAAAGAGCTTGGTTGTATACCAATCTTCTGGGGAATTCCTGATGACTTCTACTGGGGAGTTCCAATCTAATAGACTCATGTTGGGGATGTAAGACTGAGAATCTTCAGTTTGGTGGGCAGTATTTCAGGCGACTTCACTGGGGAACTCAAGATTTGCCCTCCCGAAACTCTGTGGGGAGAAGGTTCACTAGTCTGGCTCCATTGGGGATTGACAATTTGAAGCTTTAGCTCGGCTGGGGATACTGAAACTTAAACTCTGAGGGGAAATGAGTTCTGGAGGATCCTCTGGCTAGGGATGTACAAAGACAACCTCCTCTGGGGATTGTATTGATAAGTTATGCTGGGGGAACTCTGATGAACTCCGCTGAGGATAGGAAGAATTTTGCCGAGTGCGATCTTCCGTGGTTGTTAGCTGAGGATAACCCAGTTATAAGCCCTTGTGAGGAATAACTTTGAATAAAGCTCGAGAGAGACGTACGTACTCTGCGGGGGATAAGCTTCCAGAATCTACTGGGGATAAGCTTCAGGGTTTGCTGGGGGACATGGATTCCAAATCTCCAGGGGGTTTCCGTTGAAAGGGTATCAAGATATCCAACTGTACCTTCAACCTATCAGTAATCCTCTTTCTTGATTCATAAGGAAATGATTATGTTCAAATGCATATGCCTATTTAACAAAACATTGGACGTTTCTTAAAATAAACAATTAGTGCAAAAGAAAGGAAAAGACACAAATTTCTGGGAAAAGTATTTGTATTGACTTTTTATGAGTATATTTGTACAAAGGAGACAAACATCCTAGTAAGAGGATTTTGTCGTAAATATTGAAAGATTTATACAAAATAAAGATGGCTATGTGAAATAATTCCATGGGATTCCATTCTGCTATAGCTTTCACAACTCTGAATATCTGTCCATTCAATGCTTCGTTTGCCGATGACTAGATTGATCAGAAGCCTGGAACTGATTGATGAAGAGATTGTCTTTGAAGTGATCCGATGAGACATAGTCATACGCTTTAATTCCCTAACTTTTTCCTGAATCGCCCTTTCGGATTTTCGATCCACCGGGAAACCCCTTTTTGCCCAAGCCGCCCTTTCGGGTTTTCGACTTGCCGGGTGTATATATTTTTTTGTTTTTTATCCCTAATTTTTGCCTGAACCGCCCTTTCGGGTTTTCGGTTCACCGGGATGCCCATTTTTGCCCAAGCCGCCCTTTCGGGTTTTCGACTTGTCGGGTTATTTTATGCGTAGTATCTTTTGACTATGTCTGTGTTCGCAGGGTGCGGCAAATCGTCGCCGTCCATGGTGCTTAGAATCATTGCACCACCGGAAAATATGCTCTTGATCACAAATGGTCCTTCATATATAGGAGTCCATTTGCCCCTGGGATCACTTTGCGGCAGAATAATCCGCTTGATTACGAGATCTCCGACTTGATACACTTGACGTCTGACTTTCTTATTGAAGGCCTTGATCATCCGTTTTTGATACGTCTGACCATGGCATATAGCAGTGAGTCGCTTTTCGTCGATCAGATTGAGTTGATCAAGTCGGGTCTGCATCCAATCATCTTCATTCAAACCTGTATCCTTCATAATCCTTAGAGAAGGAATCTGAACTTCCATAGGTAGGACAGCTTCCATGCCATATACCAAAGAAAATGGGGTTGCCCCGGTTGAAGTACGTGCCGTTGTACGGTATCCATGCAGAGCAAACGGTAACATCTCATGCCAGTCTTTGTAAGTGACTGTCATTTTCTGAATGATTTTCTTAATGTTTTTATTCGCAGCTTCAACAGCACCGTTCATCTTCGGCCGATAGGGAGATGAATTGTGATGATAAATCTTGAACTTTTCGCACAATGCGGTGATCATAGTGTTATTCAGATTTGTACCGTTGTCTGTGATGATCCTGTCTGGAACACCGTACCGACATATGAGATTTTGTTTGATAAAGCGGGCAACCACATTTTTAGTAACAGAGGCGAAGGAAGCTGCTTCGACCCATTTGGTGAAATAGTCAATGGCCACTAGGATGAAGCGATGTCCGTTGGAAGTCGTGGGCTTGATCTCTCCAATCATGTCAATGCCCCACATTGCAAATGGCCACGGATCAGTCAGAACGTTGAGAGGAACCGGAGGGATATGAACTTTGTCAGCATAGACTTGGCATTTGTGGCAAGTACGGGAATGTTAATGGCAATCAGCTTCCATGGTAGACCAGTAATAGCCTGCCCTTAGGATCTTCTTAGCCATTGTATGCCCGCTCAAGTGAGTGCCAAATGTGCCGCTGTGTATATCAGTCATGATCAACTCTGCTTCAGCTTTGTCTACGCATCGGAGTAGTACACAATCATGGCTTCGTTTGTAAAGGATGCCGTTGCTCAGGAAGAATTTAGCAGCGAATTTCCTTAAGAACTTCTTGTCATTTACGGAAGCTCCTTCGGGATAATCTCTAGTCTCGAGATACCTTTTGGTTTCATGGAACCAAGGTTGTTCCACTACTTCTTCGGTATTAATCTCGTGACAATGCGCAGGTTCATCCATTCGCTCGATGGTGATTTGGGGAGCCTCGTTATCCCAGTTGAGTTTAAACATGGAGGACATTGTGGCTAGAGCATCTGCTAGCTGGTTCTCTTCTCGCGGGAAAGGCTCGAAGGTAATTTGCTCGAAATGAGGCAACAATGTCAGGACATGTTCTTTGTATGGGATAAGATTAGGATGCTTGGTATCCCACTCTCCTTTGATTTGACTGATAACCAAAGCCGAGTCCTCAAATACGATCAAAGATTTGATCCCCAAGTCTATAGCAGCCTTGAGACCAAAGATGCAAGCTTCGTACTCAGCCATGTTGTTTGTGCAGCTGAAGCAAAGTCGGGCCGTGAAAGGTGTGTGACAGCCTTCCGGAGAAATGAGTACTGCGCCGATACCGTTTCCAAGTGCATTTGAAGCACCATCAAAGTACAGGGTCCATCGGGATCCCTTTTCGGGTCCGTCATACGGTCCGTCACCTTCAATGTCGTCCAAATTCATGATGTCCTCGTCTGGGAAGTCAAATCTCATGGGTTGATAATCTTCGATAGCCTGATGGGCCAGATGGTCAGCTAGTACACTCCCCTTTATAGCTTTTTGGGTGGTGTACTGGATGTCATACTCAATTAAGATCATTTGCCATCTGGCTATCCTTCCAGATAAAGCAGGCTTTTCGAAGATATACTTGATAGGATCCATTTTGGAAATCAACAAGGTAGTATGAGTCAACATATACTGCCTTAGTCGGCGAGCAGCCCATACCAAAGCGCAACAAGTTTTCTCGAGCAGTGAGTAGCGAGTCTCACAGTCGGTAAACTTTTTGCTAAGGTAATAAATAGCATGCTCTTTTCGACCAGACTCGTCATGCTGGCCCAAAACACACCCCATTGAGTTATCCAAGACGGTCAGATACATGATCAATGGTCTTCCTTCGACGGGTGGCATCAGAATAGGAGGCTCTAGCAAATACTCCTTGATCTTATCAAAAGCAGCTTGGAAATCGTCGTTCCATTCGACTACCTGATCTTTCTTCAAGAGTTTGAAAATTGGCTCACAGGTAGAAGTCAGATGAGAGATGAATCTGGCAATATAGTTCAAGCGCCCCAAGAACCCTCTAACCTCCTTTTCAGTACGGGGAGCAGGCATCTCTTGTATTGCTTTTACTTTTGCTGGATCGACTTCAATGCCTTTGTTGCTTACAATGAATCCCAGAAGCTTACCAGACCTAACTCCAAAAGTGCACTTACTTGGATTCAGCCTGAGTTTGTATTCTTTCAATCTGGAAAACAACTTTTCTAGATCTTCAAGGTGCTCTTCCTCTGTTTGTGACCGAGCTATCATATCGTCTACGTAAACTTCGATCTCATGATGTATCATATCATGAAATAAAGCTACCATGGCGCGTTGATAAGTTGCCCCTGCGTTCTTCAGCCCGAACGGCATCACCTTGTAACAGAAAGTGCCCCATTGTGTGACAAAAGTAGTTTTCTCCATGTCCTCGGGGGCCATTTTGATTTGATTGTAGCCCGAGAATCCATCCATGAAGGAAAAAACTTTGTGCTGAGCTGTATTGTCGATCAAAATGTCAATGTGTGGCAGCGGAAAATCATCTTTGGGGCTGGCCCTGTTCAAATCCCGGTAGTCCACACACATCCTGACTTTGCCATCTTTCTTAGGTACTGGCACGATGTTAGCGACCCATTGAGGATAGGACGTAACAGCCAAAAAGCCTGCGTCGAACTGCTTCATCACTTCTGCTTTGATCTTTTCAGACATGTCAGGCCTCATTCGGCGAACTTTTTGCTTGATCGGTGGACAATCCTCTCTTGTGGGGAGACGGTGAACCACGATGTCTGTGTCTAAACCCGACATGTCTTCATAAGACCAAGCAAAGATTTCAACATACTCATTCAACAACTGTATCAGGCGTTCCTTGACACTCGATTCCATGTTGGCACCCACTTGCACCTCCTTCCGGTCTTCCTCGTTCCCTAAGTTGACAATTTCCAATGACTTTTCGTGCGGTAAGATGGCCCTTTCCTCTTGTTGTAGAAGTCTGGCTAGTTCCCCTGGTACTTCCCAACCTTCGTCATCTTCATACTCGGCTTGATTGACCAGATCTTCAGAGTTATTGAAGGATATAGCAGAATAGTCACCCATGGAATCCGGAGTGGATGGGTACCTGCATTGGTGAGTGTGGGTGTGTGTAAGGGATAGCCATCCTTAAACAAAAAATGCAAAAGGAAAGAAAATGAACACAAGCAGTTTATCAAATCAAAAACGTCCAATGAATCATTAAACATGGCATATGGATATGAAAAATAATCAAAACCCTTACAAATGGACCTACATGCCCCGGGCAAGGCATGAGGTGAAAAAGATAGTGTACAGATTGTTTTGAAAATAAATATTACAGACCAAATAGGAAATGTTTAACAGATAAATTACTGATGAATAAAAGTGATGGGGACAAAGTCTTTTGCCTCCTAGTTGCTCAATCCTCCTTTGACAGTTGGGTAAATCCACTCTTCGATGTTGCTCTCTTTGTCCTCATCCTCCAAAGTGTTGATTCCATAGGTAGAAATTTTGACTGGCGCTCTTTCAATCTTCGAACGACGCATAGCTTTCTGGCCTGCGGTAGTGAACCCTAATCCAAATTTGTCGGTCTTATGTGGAATATCAGGTAACTGCCCCCATGCTGAATTCTTCCCTTCCTTTATTGCGGCCCTTGCGTCCTCCAGAGATGCCATCCTGGCCATCTGCCTCGGTGTCTCAGCTGCCAACTTTGCTACTGTTATCTCAGGAAGGACTTCTTCGAAATGCTGGAAAGGCGTCTCGATGAACTCCCCTTCTACCTCCACGTACCGGAAAGAATTCAAGTTGCTAATCATGTACTCCTCTTCGCCATGGACAGTAATGATCTTTCCCTTGACAGGATACTTCAACATCTGATGTAAGGAGGAGGTGACTGCCCCAGCATGGTGTATCCAAGGCCCACCCAGCAAGCAAGAGTATGACGGACGGATGTCCATCACATAGAAAGTAGACTTAAACACCTCAGTGCCTATCTTGATGGGAATTTCAACCTCCCCATGGACCATTCTCTTCGAACCATCGAAAGCTCTGACAACAATATCACTCGGCTTCAACTCCAACCCTTCACAATCTAGTCGGTCCAAGGCCTTCTTAGGCAGGACATTCAGCGACGAACCAGTGTCGACCAAGACATGTACGAGAGTGCTTCCTCGGCACTCGACTGAAATATGCAAAGCATCATTGTGGTTTCTACCTTTAGGAGTTAGGTCGGAATCAGAGAAACCTAATCCATTGTCCGCAGTCAGGCTAGCCACGCAATTTTGAAATTGATCCGCAGAGGTTTCCTGGGGCACATGGGCTGCCTTCAGGAATTTTATCAGGGCTTTAGCGTGCGCTTCTGAGCAAAGTAACAGTGCCAGCATGGAGATCTTTGAGGGGGTTCGCCCCAATTGTTCTACCACATCGTAGTCACTCCTTTTGATTATTCTCAAGATCTCATCCATTTCCTTCTTGGAGGTTTCCGGGATGACCAAGGGTTGAGCCCTCGTCCTGACGAGCTCATCCTGGATTCCCTTACCTTTGTCAGCAGCGGTAGGAGGGATAGTACTAGGAACAACAACATCTTCAATCAAAGGGGTTCTAGCAGAGAGTTTTATTGGTGCAGGGATGACCTTATCAGCTAATGAGGGTCCAAAGATTGCTCTTGGAGGGGAAATCTCTGGAGAAAATATTCTCCCGCTCCTGGTGATTTTGCTAGTGCCTACAATGTTACTAATGTTGGCTTCTTCATCATCCGAACTTTCTTCAGTTATTTCGATTTGTTAATATCATGGTAGTAGACGTCACCGCCATAGTTCCATGGTATCGACTTCTCAAAGACATAGGGGACAGGCCCTGGCATTGTTATCTTCAAAGGAACAGATTTCGTAGCTGGTGTAATCTTAACAGGCTTTTTGACGACCTTGGAAAGATTGGCGTGAATGGTTATGATTGAGACATCTTCGATATGATTTGGAGCAGCAGAAACTTTTTCAAACAAAATTTGTCGACTATCCATAAGGCCTTGGATGCCTTTCTTCAGTAACGGACAATCAAACGGCAGAGAGTAACAACAATAGCAGTCTTCTTTACATCCCTGGAAGATCCCGGCCCTTAACAAATTCAACTTGATGGTTAGCAATGGAGTTACCAGATCATTGACGTCAGTGACATACAAATCTTCTTCAATGGCATTGACATTTCGGCCGTGCTTCGGCATGGGAGCAGATATCACATTAGGCTTCTCCGGAGCGTCAAACTCTACTTCCTTCGCCTCTATCAGGTCTTGGATTTTATGCTTGAGTGCCCAACAATCATTGGTGTCGTGCCCGACACTGTCAGAATGGTAGGCGCATTTAGCATTAGGATGATAATGCGGAGAGGATGTATTCACATTCTTTGGTGCCTCCTTGATGGTGGCGAGATTCAATTTTAACAGATGGGGAAGCACTTGCGCTGGAGTCATATTAATACGGGTGAAATGCCGTTGTGGCCGTTCCACTCGTTGTTGATTTGGTCTGGACTGGTTATAGCGAGGCTGCTCACTTGGAGTGTTTTGGATCATTACGACCCCCACAGTTGGCCGACGCTCCGTCTTCCCTGTTCTTCTTTGAGAATATACCACAACTGTTTCCTTCTTAAAAGGCTTCTTCTCAACACTTGCAGCAACACCCTTCTGAATCTTTCCTGACTTGATGCCAGCTTCTATTCTCTCGCCTGTTAAGATGAAATCGGTAAACCCCGCGGAAGAGTTACCAATTAGATGATTGAAAAATGGCCCAGATAGGGTCCCAAGAAACATATCAACAAGTTCACGGTCGGTTAAAGGAGGTTGCACCCTGCCAGCCATATCCCTCCATTTTTGTGCATATTCTTTGAATCCTTCGCTTGTTCCTAATGACATACCCTGAAGTTGGGTACGAGTAGGAGCAAGGTCAGAATTATACTGGTATTGTTTGTAGAAGGCGGTGGCTAAGTCTTCCCAATTTATGACACTGGTTCCTTCTAGCTGATAAAACCACTCCAACTGAGCTCCAGAAAGGCTGTCTTGAAAGAAATGAATCCAGAGGTTTTTATCTGCCGTATAGGGTTGAATCTTTCTCACGTAGGACCTGAGATGCATTTTTGGACAGGACAGCCCATCATACCTCATAAACACTGGCACTTTGAATTTTGGGGGAATCACAATCCCGGCGACCAAACCCAAGTCTTCAAAATCCAAACCCGGTACTCTTTGTAGCTCCATGGCGGCCAATCTGTCTTCTAGCCCTTTGTATTTATCATCAGCTGGAGGGTATTGTTGATCAGAATAATCTTCATCCTCTTCGACCTCTTCTTATTCCACATCATACTCGGAAGGTACCGCAGCCCCACCTCCTTTGCTGGTTCCTTCATCAGAAGTAGGAGGAAATTCAAGCACTCGCCGAGCTTCTCCGTCAAATCTTCTCCCCAAAGTAGCTACCCCGAGTCTCTTTTTCTTCTTTTTCACTGGGTCTTTGTTCCCCAGCAAGGTCTTGAGATCCTCCTGACCTTTAGCCAAGGTTGTCAGGAGTTGCTGAAACTGTGCATTTTGAGCTTGTAGGTCTTTGACTGTTTGCTCGAGATCCATCCTACTGAAATAAACAGCAGATAGATAAGGAAACCTGGAGTGAGACCTGCTTATGCACATGATGAATGGTATGCTTATGTGTGCAATACATTCAAGGATTTAGAACATTCAAATTTGTTGTAGACAAAGAAGAACGCACGTCATATTAATAAGAAGAAATTTGTTAGTACATAAATGCCCCATGGGCCAAATATTACAAAATAACTTCTCAAGGCAAAAAGACATTGTGCATCCTCTTTAGTGTGATGTAGGTATTGAGGGCCTCTTGCTCATGGAGTCGGAGGGTAAGCTCTAGAACCTTCTTCTCACTGGCATAAAAGCTGGCTTCAAAGGTGTTTCGTTCCTCCTTGAGCTGAATCCAACTTTTCTGCATTTCTTCCCACGATGTAGGCATGTCAGGATGTAGGATGGTGTAGGGAACCTCTCCTTCATTGACGGGCTCTTTAATCACAGGGAGAACATGAGGATAAGGCATCATTAGACTTTGGGCTCGGGCTCGTACCCACTTGAGATAAGGCTCAAGAGGGATGGAGTTCTTGTGTCCCAGAGTCTTGCTATCAACCTTGTTGGGTCTTCCCCAAGCTCTGATGAATCTTTGGAGAAGTCCTTGCGCATCGTTGTCGAAGTCAAAAACTAGGTCAGGAATCAACATGTCGTGAGGGCCATCCCTCCGTGCATATCCAAATTGCCTCAAAGCTAGGCAAGGGTTGTAGGTGATACCTCCTCTAATTCCAAGTAAAGGAACATTAGGAAATTCTCCGCAACGATCGATGATGATGACATTTTCTCTGGACCGAGAACACCAATGTACATCAGAGTGAGTAAGAGTCATCAACCGTTGGGACCACCTTGAGCCTTGGTCATTCTTCAAGACAGATTGTGGAAGGTGCGAAATAAACCACCTTGCAAGGAGAGGAGTACAACACATGAGAATACCCCTCTTTCTCACTGTTCGTGTGTAAAATGAGTGAAGGATGTCCCCAAGCAATGTTGGTATTGGATTTCTGGACAAGAAGATTTTGACGGTGTTAACATCTACCAATTGGTCAGGATTTGGGAACAAGACCAACTCATAGATAAGGAGTGCCACAATCTCTTCAAAGGCTTGTAGGTCCAATGAGTTCCAACATTCTTGCGCCTTCTCAAACAAGAATTTTGCTAAGAATCCTTTGACGCTGCTTCTGGTTTCCCAATGCCCCTTGATGTCGGATGGTTGTAGATGTAATGCTCGAGCAACATCTTCCGGCTTTGGTTCCTTTTCCGTACCGTTGAAGGGTAGTTGATTAAGGATAGGGATTCTTAGGAGCTGAGAAAACTCCTCCAAAGTGGGCACCAACTGATAATCAGGGAAAGTGAAACAGTGGTGAAGAGGGTCAAAGAACTGGAGTAGCACTTTCATCATGTCTTCTTCAATGTTGGTGTTGACTAGGCTGAGCAGTCTACCATGTCTTTCACTGAAGGATGAGTTTTCCGGAATTCTTGAGGTGAGCTCCTTGAGTTGAGGAGAGATTCTTACAAGGTTGACTTGGATGGTGTTTCTGCGAGGAATTTCCATGACCTACAAAACAAGAACAAAGATGAAGATCCAAACCCTTGAAATGGTTAGTGAATGCATATGATGCTTCATGATGTTTATGATGTATGCACAAAACATATGTACAAGCAAATCACACCAAACCCTAGTTTCAGGCTTGCATGGGGTTTCATAGGTAAGTACCCTCTTGAGTGTAGTTGGCTTAAAAACCTGTCCTATAAATAGTAACCGGGTTCTAAGGAGCTCAATATCATTGGATTGTTTTCAATGTTCATTGTTTTGGTTTAGCCACTTAACTAGCGACCAAAATATTCCAAGAAAACAACCCTCAATGAGTGTAGTATCGAGTATCTACCAACTTCGGACTGCACCAAAGCCGGTCATCTCACTACCCCTAATAAAAGGCCAAGATGGTCAAGTAAGGTTCTAGGTCATTAGTGCTTAGTGACATCACTCAGCGACCCCGTACTCTCCTTGACTGGACTCAAGGGTTACCGGTACTCACAAATATGTCGCACTAATATAGCTATTGCTTCGACCGTGTCGGTATACCCCGCATAGTTTCCACAATGTATTGCTATCTATGAATGTTTCCCAAAATCCGGGTGTAGGATTGCAAGCCCAAACAATAGAGCCAAGACATAAAGCAAACAATTCAAACAATTAGTCATGCAAGAGGGTGATCTAAGCCCTAAGGTTACTCCACTTTTAAAATTTAGTCCCCAGCAGAGTTGCCAGTTCTGTGATACGGTGGGAGAACTGACTATGGTTTTGCGTTTGTATTCGCAAATGTTTCGGTTGAGCAAGAGTCGCCACCGACTTTTTATTTTATCCTAAGGAAAGGTTTAAAAAGCATAGCAAAAACCTTTGAGATTTTTCTTGGGTTCGGGGAGTAGATTATAGAAAGGGAAGGTATTAGCACCCTTTCTATCCATGGTTATCCATGGGCTCTTAGGTACTTGCTTAGAGCAACTTGCCTTGGTTTTCAATTGTTTGAAATGGTGCTTTGTGTGTGGTTTTGAAAAGGTTTTGAAAAAGATGCCTTGTTTAGGCTACCCTTGTAACAATTCTTTACTCGAATGTTTTACAAAAGGTATTTGTCTTTTTGAAAAGATGTTTCAAGGTTTTTGGAAGTTTGTTTTGAAAGTGTTTGTGAAATGTGGTTTGAAAAATAGGCAAGTGTTTTCTTTTGCAAATTGACAAGTACTTAAGAGCTATCTACCCTAAAGTTCTCAAAGATTTTTGTTATGTTTTTAACCCTTTTAACAATTTTGTTCCACCATTGCATTTGGTGGACAATCTTGTGTTAGGAGGTGAAAGGGACGGGCGCGGGTCATCGTTAAGACCATAGTTGCAATAGTGCTAAGTGTCTTTGGGCAATTTTTCTTTGAAAGTGACTTTGATCATTTTAGGCAACTTTTCGAAAGCGTCATCGAGGGACTATGATCAATTGATTTGTATTTGTTTTTCCCAAGGAAACCTAACATGCAATATGGCCCATTTATTTGAAGGCAACAAGTGGAATACCCTAGGGGTGCAAGTGTGAGATGTGTTGTCCATTTTCATGCTTGATTATCTTGAAATTAGGTCAAACTATTTTGTTCTTTTTATTTGCATACAAACCCTAATTCTAGCATGGTATATTTAGAAAGCGTTTAAAATGCGAAAAGTAAAATTCCTACACTATTACAACACAATATGGGAAGGGGGGTACAAATGTTCAAGTGGGGGGATATTTAGACAAGGAATTTAAACCTAGCTATTACATCAATTTTGGAATATTTACAAGATAATTAATTACATAAATTAAATGGAAAAAATAAAATAAAGATGCAAAATGCAAAAAGGGTTTTCATATGTATGAAAAAAAAGGGTATTTTTTATGTCAAATAAACAAAAATGAATAAAATAAAAAAAGTAATATTTTTGGAGTTTTTTATGTTTTAAGGGTAAAACCCTAATTTCATTAAATAAATATATTAACTATTTAATATGTATAATATTTAATAATTATATGCAACAAATAAAATAAAATGGAGTATATTCATAAAAAAAGTATTTTTCATATCAAATATTAATAAAATAAAAAATGTATATATTTTTGTATTTTAACCTAAATATACTAATATATATATATATATATATATATATATATATATATATATATATATATATATATATATATATATATATATATATATATATATATATATATATATATATATATATATATATATATATATATATATATATATATATATATATATATATATATATATATATATATATATATATATATATATATATATATATATATATATATATATATATATATATATATATATATATATATATATATATATATATATATATATATATATATATATATATATATATATATATATATATATATATATATATATATATATATATATATATATATATATATATATATATATATATATATATATATATGTATGTATTAATTTCTAAATATGTATTATATATATAAAAATAATAATATTTAATATTTATAAAAAAAGTATATTTTGCATAAAATATTTTCAAAAGAAAAAATGAAATGAAAATCAGAAATGAAATATATTTACATTATTTTTTCTAGTTTTTTTCTAACTAATAGTATATATATATATATATATATATATATATATATATATATATATATATATATTTATGTACAAATGTCCATATAAACAAATAAATACTTAAAAAATATAAAAATGGTATAAAAAATATTTTTCATGTTTTTAATATTATTAGGAAAAATAAATAAATCAAAATGAAAAAAGAAAAGTCAAAAAATCATGAGAATAAACATAATGGGCTCAGGGGGTATGAAACCAAAAATGTGGTGTGAAAAGGAAAGACAAAGCTGGCCCAGCCCATGAAGCTTCTTCTTCAACCTTCAGACAAAAATATGTCAAAAACGCGCGCCTGTACTTCAAATTCAAACACCTGGATTCTTTGATCTTTTGCACAAACTTACAACATAAGAAATGTTAAGCATTGAATCACGATTCTAAATATGTAAAGAACTCCTCCTAACTCTCAGAAATGAGAGAGAATTTTGACATTCCCAAATCCTGACCTAACTTTTCTTCCATATTCAAACCTTAAATTCTCACAGCTCAAGCAAAATAAATGAAAAGTAAAAGCATGTACAGATTCAGGGGCATGAGTAGAACATTTCTTATTCACAAACCTAGAGCTAATGATGCCTATACTAAGAGTTAGAAGTTCAAAAAGATACCTGTTCAGTTGAAGTTCTATCTGGAAATGGGGAAGCTTTCAAGGCAAGATGATGATCTGTATAGCTTGCCTGAAGTGTGGTGATGCTATTCCAATGCTTACTTTGCTTTGAAACACCTTGAATCGAGCTATGGACCTTCAACTGCAAAACAAGAAAGTGAAAATGGTGGAACTGGTTAGAGGAGTTACAGGTCGTGTTTTAGGTTTTGGTTAGCTTGCGTTGATGCTAGGGAATGTGTTTGATGAGCTTTGGGCAAGAAACCATGCAAGGGATGAGAGTTGGCACTCAAACTGCAGTGAGAACTCTGTTTGAGCAGTTTGAGGGTGGTTCTAAGTTTGTGGAGGTATTGGAGGTATTGGAGTCGTGTGCTAGCTTAGTTAGGATGATTAGAAGGTGTATACAATATTTGTTTAAGTGTTCTAATGCTGAGATCAAAGTTATGTTGTGATATGAGATGTTTCTTAACACTTAAGCAAACAAAAGCCACTTGAGTTTCTAGGCAGGTAGAGGCCCCCTAAACATGCTGCTAACCTTGTCTTGATCAGTGTGTTTTGCTCATAATCTTGTGCCAAAGTTATTTGATCTGTACTTGTGGATTTGCAACTTTGACATAAAGCTTGCTTTTGCAAAAATGGCTATTTTACTTTTTCCATTTATGGACTAATCCAACATGTAATGCTTAAACTCAAGAAAAAAGGCCTTAGCACAATGAACATGCATTAAATTATTGAGTGTTGGATGGTTTAAGGGCCTGTAATCAAGTGGTATGCTGGTTTGAGAAATTTGCACAAGTTATGAACATGTACATGGCCATGAATCAAAGTGACTTTTTGCCATATTGCAAAATTCGATTCTCTCAAGTTATGAGGTTGTTTGATGATTTCTTGGACATTTTGGAAAGCTTGGAATGTGTACTACAATCCATATTTGAAATGAAAATTGAAATTCCAAGTGGAAGTGTATGGAAAATGGACTTGAAGTTAGGTAGAAAACCTTGCCAAAATAGGTTGAAATTTCACTAAGTTAAGAATGGTTTAGTACCCTTATTCCAAAAATTGTAACTTGAGATACAAGCCTCTTTTGGGAAAACTTTGTGAATCAAAGTTGTAGATTATGCAACAAGCTACAACTTTCATGTTTTGACTTTTGCTTGAATCCAAATGAATCTTGGTGAGAAAGTGGGGCAAAGTTGGGAAAAAATTAGGGTTTTTCATAACTTAGAAAAATTCTAAGTTATGAAAAATTCTCATTTCAAACCCTAATTTGCAATTTTTGATTTCTTGGTGAACAAGTTTCATGATTTGGCATGTTTTGATGAAAAATGAATCTTGACTCTTGATTTTGACCAAAAAGTCAAAGTTTGACTTTTCAGTATACAGTCAAAATTGATCAATTGACTGGGAAATTCAACTGTCAATCTTGTGTACTTGGGATCTTTTGAACTTGTTGAGCATGTAAAGACAATTCCATGGGGTCCTTGAATCCATATGTGAGCTTGGTTTGCCATTGGCTAGGTCAAACAGTCAAAAATTGCCTTTGTGCAGTCAAAACCCTAAAAATGACCATTTTGCCCTTTTGGTGATCTGATCAAATTTCTTGTGGAATTGTGATCCAAACTTGATCAAATGGTCCATGTGAGTTCATAATGTTGATGTGGGTCAATTTTCATGAGATTTGACTGTCAATTGGCCACAGTTGACTTTTTCCCTAATACAACTGATTTTTAGGTCAATTGTCCAATTGACTGGGCAAAACTTGGAATCAAGGCTTGAAACTTGATATGGATAAACTTGGGAATCCAACATGAAGCAAGAAAGTCATCTTAGGCATTTTAGGTCAAAACATCTTTGTGCAAACTCAAACCCTAATTTGGGTCAACAGTGCAAGGAGAAGTCTTGAGCAGATGAAACCCTAACTGGATCTTGATCTCCAAGGACTTTGTGATGAGAAATCAATGAAAAATGGGAGGGAAAATTTTGGGGTACAACATGAGGGTTTCGCGACCGTTTTCCTACGTATCCAATGAAGGAATCAAAACACCGTAGTTCCTCTAAAAAAAGTTGATTTGTTTGTGTTTTTTAGTGGGCGACATCATTCTAGCAATAGGCACGACCGGTATCGCGGTAGAACGGGGATAACATGCCCTTGGGGGGAGTTTTGATTTTTCGAGTGTTTTGTGAGTTTTAAGATATATTCAAGTATTGATTAAAGAGTGTTTTTGATTTTTTTGGTTTGTTTATTTGTTGATTTTTATCTTGCTTAATTACTAGCATTTGTACAAAGTAAAAAAAATGCAAAAAAGATAAAAACCTACGCTATTATAAACATATCAAAAAGGCATAAAAAATATGAAGGAAAAAAATAAGAAAAAAGTAAGAAAAGGAGTGTCTTTCGATTCTGGCAAGAGCATCCTTCGATTGGCATTCTGTTGGCCTCCTTCGATTGGGGCTGGCAACAACAAAGTCATGGCCTTCGATTAAGGGCTTGGCAGGGGCGAGGTCCTGCTCTTCGATTGGGCAAAGACAGCAGCAAGTCACGTCTTTCGATTGGGCCTTGGCAGGGGCGAAGTGTATCCTTCGACTGAGGGGTTGACACCAGTGAGGTTCTGTCTTTCGATTGGCTTGGAAGTCAGTGCATGGCGAAGTCTTTTGATTCTCCCTTGTTGCCTTCTTCGACTAGTCCTGGAGTCAGTGAGGAAATGCCTTTCGATTAGACATGGTTTCCCTCCTGGTTGTCTCTTTCGTTTGACCTGGAGAAAGATGGTAGAAGCCAGAAGCTTCGTTCCTTATTTCTTGTTTCCTGTTTTCTTTCAATTCAAACATTAAATGACAACATGGCCTGAGGCCATGCTAGTAAAACAGTTTAATAACAGAAAGCAAAACGAAAAGGGTTAACTTTAAAACATGTTCATAGGGTGGAAACGAAAAGAAACAAAGTGTATATACATGCTGGAAACGAACACAAGTATTATTTACATGTTATGGCATGAAATGAAAGGTTCAAGGGTAAGAGTGACTTACCTTGATGGAGGCTTCGAATGGGTGTGGGGCCTTGAGTGGTGGCCCTGGATGCTGGATTCGAAAGAGAGGGCCAACAGTTGCGCTGGGAATGCTGAATTCGAAGGAAGGAAAGAAACAAGTCTTATGTTTCTTTCCAAACTGGAATCGAAGGATAGTCATAGGGGGTTTGTTTTTCCGAGTTTGAACAAAACAACTATGTGTGGGGTGTTCTTCAGAATCGAAGGAGACTGAAGTGTGTGGATTCTTGGTTTTTTTTCCTCACAAGTATTGAAGGGACTTGAGAAATTTTTTTTGTGTTTGAGAAAATCTGGGGAATTCGTTCCTGGTCCCAAAAATCCTCCCCTTTGTGATTTCTACAGTGTTTATGAACTTTGAGAGTTTTACTGTGTTTTAGAAAATTTGGGAGGGGTTCGTCTGGCCAAAAGTCCTCCTCAAAATGTGTGTTGGGGCCTCTTTATTTATAGGCAAAGTGGCTGAAGGTTTGATATGTTTTTGGGGGGAAAATAAAATAATGTTTGAATTATTTGGGTATACTGCCCCCTTGTTTTCTTCAATGCAGTTCTTGTGCACTTCGTTTCCGTGCAAGTACAGGACTGTCAATGTAGGCTTTTCAGTCTTTTGGAGTTTAGTGACAGGTTGGTGTAGGACTGTGCAGCAGTTTTGAGTTTGGTAGTACAGTGGTCCAACTTGTGAATCGAAGGAGACTGTATTGCCCATCGAAGCTTGTGAATCGAAGGAGACTGTATTGCCCATCAAAGCTTGTGGATCAAAGGGAGACTGCATTGACCATCGAAGCTTGTGGATCAAAGGGGGACTATTGCCCATCGAAGCTTGTGGATCGAAGGGGGACTATTGCCCAATCGAAACATGCTTGCAGGCAGAAAACTTGTCCAATCAAAACAGGCTTGCAGGCAGTAAACTTTGTCCAATCGAAAGCTGGCTTGCAGGAAGCACTTGTCCAACCGAAGCAGGCTGAATCGAAGTAGGCTTGCAGGCAACACTTGTCCAATCAAAGAAGGCTGAATCGAAGTAGGCTTTTTCTTTGAACGAAGGATGTAATCCAAGTTGCATTTGAAAGAGACCTGTCAGCACATGAAATCAAAGAAACAAAAAAACACACATTTCGTGCTTGATTAGAAGTTAGTGATACATAGGCTAAGAATGTTCAAAACACTTGACAATTTATGCATAATCAATGCTCGAAGGTGAGAGGTTAAAACCAACTGTATTTAGTGACCTTGACTTTTGTATAAAATTGCAAAAATGCAAATGGGATCTTAGGTCAAAAATTGGGGTACAACAGCTGCCCCTATTTAAGTTTCTTCTATCCGGAGATATGAAGATTGGAATATTCATTTCGACGAGATTGAAGGGACTTAAATATAGAATACACAATTTTTGGCCTTAAGATACCACAATTGTGTTCATGATATGATATGAATGCAATGCTCTGAATTTTATGGGGAATGACGCCATATGAGACAAACTATGCTGGAGAAACCACACATATTATACAGTAATCCCACAGGGGAAAAGGTTATAACTCCACTGGGGAAACAAGAGTCATAGACTTAAAGTGAGAGACTCTTGAATGATTTACACCAGTACTGAGACTGGAAAAGAAATGATTTACATCAACACTAAGGCTGGAAAAGAAAATGATTAACATCAGTACTGTGACTGGAAAATAAATGATTTACATCAGCACTAAGGCTGGAAAAGAAAATGATTAACATCAGTACTGTGACTGGAAAAGAAATGATTTACATCAGTACTGTGACTGGAAAAGTAATGATTTACATCAGTATTGTGACTGGAAAAGAAAATTATTAACATCAGTACTGTGACTGGAGAAAGAAAATGATTTACATCAGTACCGTGACTGGAAAAAGATTGGCATCAGTACTGTGACTGAAAATAAACATCTCTGACTTCTGAATTTTACCAAGAATGGTAACACAATCCCTTTTTAACCAAGATTGCTTGAAAAGGATAAAATGCAAACTTCCCCATGGGACTTTTCCAAAGGGATGCCATTTGCTGAATAAACATTATTGTTGGGGATACACAAGCTGCTTAAATAAAGAGGCCGCCACTTGCTATCTTCAAAGATGTCAATAACATACAAGTTGCTCATGAAGAGACCACCGCTTGCTGTTTTCAAAGAATATTAAAGCACACAAGCTGCTCATGAAGAGTCCGCCACTTGTTGCCAAAAACCCACAAGCTGCTCATAAAGAAGCTGCCACATGCTGTCTTCAGAGAATATCAAAGCACACAAGCTGCTCATGAAGAGTCCGCCACTTGTTGCCAATAACCCACAAGCTGCTCATAAAGAAGCTGCCACTTGCTGTCTTCAAAGAATATCAAAGCACACAAGCTGCTCATGAAGAGTCCACCACTTGTTGCCAATAACCCACAAGCTGCTCAAAAAGAAGCTGCCACTTGCTGTCTTCAGAGAATATCAAAGCACACAAGCTGCTCACGAAGAGTCCGCCACTTGTTGCCAATAACCCACAAGCTGCTCATAAAGAAGCTGCCACTTGCTGTCTTCAAAGAATATCAAAGCACACAAGCTGCTCATGAAGAGTCCGCCACTTGTTGCCAATAACCCACAAGCTGCTCATGAAGAGACCGCCACTTGCTGTCTTCAAAGAATATTAAAGAACACAAGCTGCTCATGAAGAGTCCGCCACTTGTTGCCAATAACCCACAAGCTGCTCATAAAGAAGCTTCCACTTGCTGTCTTCAAAGAATATCAAAGCACACAAGCTGCTCATGAAGATTCTGCCACTTGTTGCCAATAACCCACAAGCTGCTCATAAAGAAGCTGCCACTTGCTGTCTTCAAAGAATATCAAAGCACACAAGCTGCTCATGAAGAGTCCGCCACTTGTTGCCAATAACCCACAAGCTGCTTATAAAGAAGCTGCCACTTGCTATGTTCAAAGAATATCAAAGCACACAAGCTGCTCATGAAGAGTCCGCCACTTGTTGCCAATAACCCACAAGCTGCTCATAAAGAAGCTGCCACTCGCTATCTTCAAAGAATATCAAAGCACACAAGCTGCTCATGAAGAGTCCGCCACTTGCTGTCTTCAAAGAATATTAAATCATACAAGCTGCTCATGAAGAGTCTGCCACTTGCTGTCTTCAAAGAATATTAAAGCACACAAGCTGCTCATGAAGAGTCCGCCACTTGTTGCTTTCAAAGATATAAATAACACATCATAAAGATATTGCTGGAGGTGAGAATCAATAATTTCATCGGGGATGGATAAACTTCTCATGAAGAGACCGCCATTTGTCATAACATGAGGAAATTCAGATATAATCAAACTGCTCAAATAAAGAGTCAGTCGCTTGTTGTCCCGTCGATATTCCAGAAAAAGGTTATGATAACACTACTAGGGAATAAAGTTCATCTTCAATGGGGAACCATGAATAAATCCTTCTTGAGGAGACCAAGTATTTACATTGCAAAATAAATGCACTCTCCATCTAGGTTTCACAGCCTAGAGAGATCTACAGGGTATCGTTCACAAGAGACAAAGCTCAATCCAGGAATAAACTGGAGAGAAAACAGTCAAACAAGACTCCACCCAATGAGGAAACAACTCAAATGGGGATTTATCCTATCCAGAGATGGAAAAGGAAAGCCAAAGCAAGATTCTTCCACGAGAGTTAACTCAGTGGGGAATTAGAAAGGAGACGCACTTTTTGCTTAAGTTGACACTTTATTTGGAAAGACGAAATATGATAACCAAAGTATACAGATCAAGAACATCAACAAATATCAATGTGTGTGCATGATGCAAGTGTGAATGAATAGATGAATGTCATGTGTATGCTGACAAAACAAATAGAGGATATAGACAGAAGATGATAAGACATCCCAGTACAACATGACACTCAGCTAATCTCAAAAAGATGGTAACATTATTGGAGATAGAACAAAAGCCATCATTGGAGCAAAGTCCTTTTACAAGGCTTAAATATCTCTGGAGAGGAAGATATTTTTAGGTAGAAAACCCAAAGTCCAGTCTTCTATTGCAAACAATCCCTTGAAAGGATAACAACACAAACAATGCTTCAGTTGGAAAAAGTCTTGCTTAGCTGAAGATAATGGGAACATTACTGGAGATAGAACAAAAGCCATCATTGGAGAAAAGTCCTTTTACAAGGCTTGAATATCTCTGGGGAGGAAGATATTTTCAAGTAGAAAACCCAAAGTCCAGTCTTCTATTGTCAACAATCCATTGAAAGGATAGTAACACAAACAATGTTTCAGCTGGAAAGAGTCATGTTTAGCTGGAGATACTGGGAACACCACCCTCTGATAATGTGTGCAAAACATATCTTGACAAATTTGGATTGCCCCTGGGACTAATTTTGGATGCCCCAAGTTTACTGCTGATAAGCTGCATGTTGCACGACAATTCTTGCGAATAGCTTCACTTCTAAAATGACCCAAGCTATATGGTTGATGAGGAGAAATCGTCTCAAAAGGATTTTACAAAAGACCTGGAATTCACCATGCTCTGGTGTCTTCAAACTCTTAGAGAGGTTCATCAAATTTCGACGTGATTGCCCCGGATTGACTGTAGTTGGCACAACAAAGTCTTCAAATTTTGCCCCAAAAGAGTAAACAAGTTGGGGAAGAATTAACTAGGAGAAGCAACATGTTCGTGCTTAAGGTCTTCATGTGACATGCCCCTGGATATGATTTTTTCTTGAAATGATACTCCAATTACTTAATCATAGTTTCAGGCCTTAAAAGAATAAACTCATCACTAGTGCTTATATGTGAGCTTCCTTGATATCAAACAAATGTTTTGCAGTTAGAAAAAGTTTATTATGAGAATGAAAATTCTAATGCAACAGTTATGTAAGTCTTGAAGATTTTGAAAAGATATCGCACAAATTTTGCGAGTTAGAGCACCATTTATTTTTGTGTAGGAAAAACATATGATACCAACATAACTATTTAGAACATTCATGGGAGTCAAGAACACTATCTCATTGAAGTACGCTTTCAAAATAACCTTGCTTCAATTAGGACTTTTGAAGGTTGTAACGTGGCTTAGTATCCCACTCGCCTTTGATCTGAATGATCACGAGAGCGGAATCTCCGAATACACTCAGAAACTTTATCCTTAGGTCAATGGCTGCTCGAAGACCCATGATGCACGCTTCATACTCCGCCATATTGTTGGTGCAGTTGAAACATAGTCGGGCGGTAAACGAAGTATGAGAGCCTTCAGGGGATATGATCACGGCGCCAATGCCATTACCCAAAGCGTTTGAAGCTACATCAAAGTACATAGACCATCGGGATCCTTCCTCAGGTCCTTCATCCGGTCCAGGTTCTTTACAGTCAGTTACCAACATGATGTTCTCATCCGGGAACTCGAAGTTCATAGACTGGTAATCATCCACTGCCTGATGTGCCATATGATCTGCCAACACACTTCCCTTAATTGCTTTTTGGGTCGTGTATTGGATGTCATTCTCGGTCAAGATCATCTGCCATCTTGCTATTCTTCCATATAAGGCAGGCTTCTCGAAGATATACTTGATTGGATCCATCTTTGATATCAATAAAGTAGTGTGAGTCGGCATATATTGTCTCAGCTGGCAAGCAACCCATGCCAAAGCGCAACAAGTTTTCTCTAGCAGTGAGTATCGGGTCTCACAGTCGGTAAACTTTTTTCTAAGGTAATAAATAGCATGCTCTTTTCGGCCAGACTCGTCATGCTGCCCCGGCACGCACCCCATTTTATTGTCGAGTATTGTCAAGTATAAGATCAAAGGTCTTCCCTCAACTATAGGCATCAAAATATGAGGATCTTGGAGATATTCTTTGATCCTTTCTAAAGTGGTCTGACACTCATCATTCCATTTTACCACTTGATCTTTCTTCAGTAGTTTGAAGATTGGCTCACAAGTAGTGGTCAAATGTGAAATGAATCGGGCAATGTAGTTCAGACGTCCCAAAAAGCCTCTGACTTCTTTTTCTGTTCAGGGAGCTGGCATTTCCTGTATAGCCTTCACCTTTGCAGGATCCACCTGAATACCTTTATCACTAACGATGAAGCCCAACAGCTTACCAGACCTCACTCCAAAAGTGCACTTGTTCGGGTTTAACCTCAGCTTATACAACTTCAACCTGTCAAATAGTTTATGAAGATGGTTAAGATGTTCTTCCTCGGTCTGGGATCTCGCAATCATGTCATCAACGTATACCTCAATATCATGATGGATCATGTCGTGGAACAAAGAGACCATGGCGCGCTGATATGTTGCCCCAGCATTCTTCAATCCGAAAGGCATGACCTTGTAGCAAAAGGTACCCTACTGCGTGAAAAAGGTTGTTGTTGTACCCCAAAATTTTCCCTCCCATTTTTCACAAAAAAAGGCACAACCCTAGGGTTTCTCAAATATCCAAGATTGGCTCAGGAATCGATCAGACAAGTTTTCTCCTATGGCAGTAAATCAAGAATTAGGGTTTCTCTCGCATTTCTCAGAAGAATCTGAATTCTCAGAAATTCAATTAACTGTCACATGTTTTCACGCTTTTTTAAGCTTACTGAAAGATTACTGGTTGTTCTCAAGGCCTGTTTATTTAGGACAAGAAATGGGAGCTGAGACTGTCATTTGGAATATTCAGTTTTTGTCTGATCCAAGTTAACTAGATAATATGCGTCTGTTAAGACGTTTTCTTATTAATGAAATGAAATGTTTGCTTGTTTATTGGAATACACAGTGCGTATTTTGATTGGAATGCTATTGCAAGGTTACGAGACTACAGAGTTATTGGATTACTTAAAGTTTAAGTTATCTGTATTGGACTTATTGGAATGCAATTTCAATTATTTCGATATGAGAATCTTAAAGGATTAAGTGAAGATGCAAAGAAAGAATTGCAAGTTATTGACAGTAGAAGAGTTTTATTGGATATCAGATTGTCTCACAAAGATCTTTCACTTATTTAAGATGTTGATACAAAAATAATTTAATATTCATATGCTTTAAGTTTTACAGCTTATAGTACTTGAAAAATAAATTATTACAATTAATCGAAAATCTCTCTAAGTTACAAAGAATTGAATCTAAGCCTAAGTTTCCATTGCTCCCGTGCACGCAACAAAGAATTTCTTGCTTCCTCTGCTTTGTCATCACCCAATTTGTGCTCACGTGAAAGAAATACAAAGAAAAGAGGATTAGTACAGTTAATTAAATAGAATTTTCAAACAAATAAGAAAGAAAGAAAATATTCATCATTAAAGTTTGCCGTTTGGAATTAGAGGAGCTATTTTCATTTCATCATGTTTTTATTTTTTCTCTTTGCAAATCACAAGAAGATTGATCTTCTTGGTTCACAAAGACAAAAATGAAAAATGCAAGCTAAAGAATGCAAGGAAAATGGTTCAGATGAAAACATAACAAGGCCAAACTGTCAAGCAACTAAGGCAGGCAGCACAAGCAAACCAAACAGCATGGCAAACCAAACAGCAAGACAATAACATTGCAACAAGGCGCCAAACTATACTAAACAATGCAGCATACAAAGGCAAACTGGATGCAAGTATTGCAAAGCAAACCAAACTGAATGCAAACCAAACATTGCAGCAAGGCAAACAATGCAGTAGGATAAGTATGATGCAGCAGGGCAAGTACAAATGCAGACAACAGCAGGCAAAAAGTGCAGAGGGTAAACCAAATAACAAGCAAAAGGATTGTTTCATAGCCTTTCATCATTTTCCAGAAAATGGGGGAAAACTTTTCAGAAAAAAGTAGAAAAGCAAACTGCTTTATCATTGAGAGAGAAAGAGAGAAAAGATATCACCTTTTTTGAGATTGTACAGTTTGGCTAAAAATCTGTCACAAGTCACAAAACAAAGCAAAAAGGATATAATACCATCAAACAACAATAAAATAGGAGGGGTCAATTTTGTCAAACAAAAAAGATTGGCAACTCTCTTCAAAAGGTCAAAACTGCATAACAGTTTCAAGGAGGAGGCCTGAAGCTGCAAGACACAACTCTCCCAAAACCTATAAAACCATATAACAGTTTCACACAACAGCCAAAAACCTGTTAGCAGAACCAAACAGCAGAACCAACCTGTAAGCTGCAAAACAAACTCAAAACCTGCAGTTCCCAAACAAAACAAGTTTGCCAAACTGTAAACCAAACAACATAACCATTGCAAAAAAACTGCAAAAGCCAAAAACTCCAAATCTGCAGTTCCCAAACAAAACAAGCTTGCCAAACTGTAAACCTTTGAACCAAAAACATTCAAAAACATTCACAACTGTACCCAAAACCCAAAACTGTATAACAGTTTCAAATCTCAAAACCTTTCATAAAAACAAGAAAAACCAGCCATAACTGTAATAACAGAGTCAAACCACCAACATAATCAAGTTTCAGAAATCATCTTCAAGCAAAAAACTTTAGCAAATACCAATAATCATAACTCAGTTCAACAATAATCAAAACTCAGTTCAACAATAATCAATAAACAAAGTTTCAACAAAAACCATCAACCAAACCAAGTTTCAGAAGCAACAAACAAAGTTTCAACAAAAACTACCAACAAAACGAAGCTTCAGAAATTGTCATCATCAACCAACTTTCATTTTTCAAATAAGTTTCAGAACAACAATCATCATCAACAAAAACAACAAATCAAAACAAAGTCTCGGGATAATCATCATCATTATCCATCATTAACTAACAAGCCAGAAGGAAAACATCATCATCAGCATTCAAGTTCAAGAGAGAGGAAAGAGTTTCAGATGAATTTAGAAAGCACCATCATTCAAATTCAAAGAGAGAGGAAAAAGGTAACAAAGTTTCAGCAATAATCATCATCAACTACCAAAAAAATCAAAGGTTTCATAAGCGAAATCATCATCAAAGTTTCAGAAGCCAAATCATCAACAAAATCAGAGGCATTACCGTTATCATCATTTTCTCCCCTCTGTGTCCAGTCGCCAAGGAACACCCAGCTCACATCTCACTATCCTTTTTCAGCTCGCAAAAATTCCAACGGTACATTTCCTTTCAAACCCTCTTATGCACCTCAATAAGCAATAAAATGGTTAAACAAACTAAACATGAACAAAACGCATAAAAAACGCAACGAAACTGTTAAGCTAACACGAACCGTAACTTTTCATAAAAAAGAACTTTGAGAAACGATTAAAGGATTAAAGAGTGAGAGGCGCCGGCAACGGAAGCGGAGGAGAGGATCAGAGCATTGAGTGAGAGAGAGATGAAGAGGGAGAACAAAGGAAGCGGCGCCACTGTGAAACGGGTTCACAAACCCTAAACACAACAAACCCTAAAACTGACTCAGGGAAATTGGGCCTGTCCGCCCCCAACCATAAGCCCATAACAAACGCTAGCATACCCCCTCCCCTTTGTGCCCTTTGTTTTGGCTTCAACATTGATTATTTGGGCCTCAAGCATTCAACATTTTTTTAAAGCCCATATTTGTTCTTCTTTTTCTTTTCATTTCTAATATCAATTTGTTTTTATTTCCTTGTATTAATAATATACTAACAATTATTTTTAAAACTTCATATTTTTGTAAAATAAATTGGATATTTTTTTAATTAGCTTTATTTAAATCATTTTCTTTTTATTATTATACATAATACAAATACAAAAAAATAATAAAGATTTTGTTTAATTAAATTTTCTTTCTTTAAAATTTTTCCTTTTAAAATTAATAAAATACATAATAGAATAATAATGATAATTCTTAATTTTTTAGAATAGAGTTTATTTATCTCTTTTTAATAAATACATGCATTCCATAATTTATTGATTTTCTTTATTTCATAATTTGTTATAACTTTGTATTGAATCACGACAATTTGATTTGGTTGTAATACTTGATATTTGGACATTGTTATTCTTGTGAGACTCATCCCCATTTGTAATAATTGTACCCCCATTCCCGGATACTTTTGTAATAACTTAGACTTTTAATTTCCGTAATTTATTGCTTTCTATATACTGTATAGTAATTAGGCGTGTATGGCAAGATTCAAAAATCAATCGCTAGATGACCTAATACAAGACATAAAAGCATGCAAATTGACAACACAATACACACATGCACCCCTAGGGTTTCATCCACTTGTTTCCTTTAAAATGGCCATGTTATGCATGTTGAGTATCTTGGAAAAACAAAAACAAAACAAAAGATCATAGTCCCTCGATGACACCATCTTGGTTGCCTATACAAAAATGATCTAGTCCCTCAAAAAATTTGCTAAAGATACTTAGCACAATTGCTATCATGGTCCATACGATGACCCGCGCCTGTCCCATTTAAACATCCTAACACAAGGTTGTTTACCAAATGCAATGGTAAAACAACACTGTCAAAAGGGTTAAAAATGTGTAGGAAAGATCTTTGAGTAAAATAGGGTAGACAACTCTTAGTTATTTGATCAAAACTTGCAAAAACATCCTTGCTATTTTCAAACACATTTCACAACACAATTTCAAAACATTTCCCAAAAACAAACTTTCAAAACTTTCAAAAAACATTGAAACATCTTTTCAAAAGACAATACACCTTTGTATATGTTCAAACAAGAATCATTACAAAAGTTGCCACAACGATGGCCTCTTTTCAAAACATTTTTCAAAACCACACACAAAGCACCATTTCAAACAATTGAAAAGCAAAAGCGAGTGATCTAAACAAGTAACTAAGAGCCCATGGATAACCATGGATGAAAAGGGTGCTTGCACCTTCCCTTTTCATAATCTACCCCCCGAACCCAAGAAAACATCTCAAAGGTGTTTCCTATGCTTTTTTACCTTTCCTTTGGATAAAATAAAAAGTCGGTGGCGGCTCTTGCTAAACCGAAACATTTGCGAACAAAAACGCAAAAACCTTAAGTCAGTTCTCCAACCGTATCACAGTTGTCTTCTCCATATCCTCGGGAGCCATCTTAATCTGATTGTAACCGAAGAAACCATCCATGAAGGAGAAGACCTTATGATGTGCGGTGTTATCAACCAGGACGTCGATATGAGGCAGAGGGAAATCATCCTTGGGGCTCGTCCTGTTCAGATCCCTATAGTCCACACACATACGAACCTTACTGTGATACGGTGGGAGAACTGACTTGAGGTTTTGCGTTTTGTGTTCGCAAATGTTTCAGTTTAGCAAGAGTCGCCACCGACTTTTTATTTTATCCAAAGGAAAGGTCAAAAAGCACAGGAAAGACCTTTGAGATGTTTTCTTGGGTTCGGGGGGTAGATTATGAAAAGGGAAGGTGCTAGCACCCTTTTCATCCATGGTTTTCCATGGGCTCTTAGTTACTTGTTTAGATCACTTGCTTTTGCTTTTCAATTGTTTGAAATGGTGTTTTGTGTGTGGTTTTGAAAATATTATGAAAAGAGGCCTTTGTCTAGGAAACCTTTGTAATGATTCTTGTTTGAATATATACAAAGGTGTTTGTCTTTTGAAAAATGTTTCAATGTTTGAAAGTTTGTTTTGGGAAAATGTTTTGAAATTGTGTCTTTTGAAATTAGCAAGGATGGTTTGCAAGTTTGATCAAGTAACTAGGAGTTGTCTACCCTACCCAAAGATCTTTCCTACACATTTTTAACCCTTTTACATTGTTGTTTTACCATTGTATTTGGTAAACAACCTTGTATTTGGATTTTAAACGGGACAGGCATGGGTCATCGTATGACCATGATAACAATGGTGCGAAGTATCTTAGAAAGTTTTTGAGGGACTAGATCATTTTGTATAGGCAACCAAGATAGCGTCATTGAGGGACTATGATCTTTTTGTTTTGTTTTTGTTTTTCCAAGATACCTAGCATGCATACCATGGCCATTTTTAAGGCAACAAGTGGATGAAACCCTAGGGGTGCTTGTGTGCATTGTGTTATCATTTTTCATGAATTTTTGTCTTGTATTTAGTTAAGCTATTTGTTTTGATTTTTGGTTATCATACAAACCCTAATCTTACTGTCATGGCATATTTGAAAGCAATAAAAGCGTAAAAGTAAATCTACGACTATTACAACATTGATATGGGGAGGGGGATACAAGTTTTAATAGGGGGTATTTTGCACAAAATAAAAGCCCTAAAACTATTACAACCATATTGAATTTATTGTACAAATAATAAATTTACAAATATTTAAATATGCAAAAAATGTTTTTGATATTATTTTTATGTATGTAAAAATGAGTTATTTAATGTCCTAAAAATAAGGAAAATAAAAATAATTATTTTTGGAAAGGGTAGAAACCCTAGTTTTTTGTTTTAAGAATATATATATATATATATATATATATATATATATATATATATATATATATATATATATATATATATATATATATATATATTATATTATTTATTCATTTATGTACAAAGAAAATAAATAAAAATATTCACAAAAATATTGAAAAATAAAATATGTGAGAAAAATATTATTTAAGTGTATAAATAATAAAAATATATAATATTTTTATAGTATTTACAAGTTTTTATTTAAGAAAATAAAAGTATATTATTATTAATTATTTCTATGTCCAAAAAATAATAAAAAATAATAAAATAAAATGTGAAAATTTAAGAAAATATTTTTAGTGATTTTTTTATATTTAGAAAAAATAATAAAAGTCAGAAATGAAAATAGAAATGGCAAATATGAAAAAATAAAAACAATGGGCCAAGGGGGTGCAAAAGCAAGCATGGGGGTGCAAAAAGCAGCCAAAACCAGGCCCAACCCAAATTCCTTCATCCTTGTCCTTGAGACAGCAAGAAAATGCGCGCCCTTGTTCAATATTCGTATCTTCTGCATTTGTGCTTAAAAACAAAAACTTGCAACATGAAAGTTATATCTCTTGATCAAACGATTCTAACCATATAAAAAACTTAATCTAACTATCAAAGACCAGAGAGAATTTCTCTGGCCCTAAATCTTGACCTAGTTTTTTCAGAAAGTTCAACTATCAAATACTCCTAGCTCAGTTAACATAAATGAATTCTATGCATATGTACAACTCAAGGGCAATGAGGACTACATTTTTTATTCACAAACCTAAGCCTAATGATTCCTAAATAGAGAGATAGAAGTTTGAAATTTACCTGTTTCAGTCAAGCTCGAGTATGGCAATGTAGGGGTTGTGAGTGAGGCCTGAGATACTTGTGAGCTTTCTTGAAGTTCCTTTGAGCTTTCCCAATGCTTAGCCTGCTTTAAAATAGCTTGAATATGCTTGTAGAACTCAACTCGCAAAGTCAGAATTTGAAAATGGTGAAGTGTGTAAATGGAGTTACAGTGACTTGGGAATGGTTGGGATAGCTTAGGAATGTTGTATGGAGTGTGTTGGAAGAGGTTTGGGGCAAAACGCACGAGGCAATGTGAAGATGGAAGTGAAACTGCAGAACTTGCCATGTTTTTGCAAGAACTTAGGTTTTGGTGTTTTGGAGGGTTTGAGGACTTGCTAGCTCGTGTTTCTGGATTAGTGTAATGTGAGAAACTTGTTTCAAATGTTTACAAACTTTGGTTTTAACAGATACAATAGTTGTTGACCTTTTGCAAGGTTTCTTGTTTTTGAAGCAAAAGTTGGAATTGACAATGCAAAGGCTTGTACCATCTAGCTTAGGGTCTGCACATAGTTGGTACCAAATGCCTAATATTAGTGAACTTTGTTTGCATAAATAAATCAGGTCCATGGCTCAAGGTACACAATTTGACATAAAGCATGCTTTATGTAAATGGCATTGTTAACTTTTTACCAAAAATGGATTAATCTTTTGTATAAAGCTTCATAGATCAGAACAATGCCTCTAACCAATGTGTTTGAATTTAATTTATGAGTGTGGAAGGGTTTAAGGACCTTTAAACCAAGTACAAGAATGGTTGGACAGAATTTGCAACTTGTAGCAACATGAAAAATGCCATGGACAAAAGTGATGATTTGCCATTTTCAATCCTTCGATTCTCCCTAACCATAAATGATTTTGGAGAGTTCTTGGACATTTTGGAAATCTTGTAACATGATCTACAATACATATTTGAATTGAATTTTGAGATTCCAATTGGAACTATGTGAAAAATTGCCATGAAGATAGGTCAAAATCCTGCCTAAACTAGGGCAAAATTTCACTAAGTTAAAGGTTTCATGGACCCTTATTCATAAAATCATAACTTGAGATCCAAGCTTCTTTTGGGAAAACTTTGTGAAACAAAGTTGTATATTTTATGGAGGAATACAACTTTCATGTTGGAAGTTTTGTTTGAATCCAATTGCATCATGGTGAAAAAGTTGGGAAAAGTTGGGAAAAAATAAGAATTTTTCATAACTTAGAAAATTTCTAAGTTATGAAAATTTTCCATTTTAAACCCTAATTTTCAAAATTAGGTTTCTTGGTGAACAAGTTTCATGTTTTGACACATCTTGATGAAAAATGACCCTTGGCACTTGATTTTGACCAAAAAGTCAAAGTTTGACTTTTCAGTGTACAGTTGATTTTTGGTCTGTTGACTGGAAAATTCATCTGTCAATCCAATGCATTTGAGATCTTTTGAACCTTGTGATTAGGTAACGGTGATGCCATTGAGTCCTTGAATCCATGCTTGAACCCAAATTTCCATTGGCTAGGTAAAAAGTCAAAAATTGCCCTTCTGCAGTCAAAACCCTAATTTTGACCATTTTGCCCTTTTGATGATCTGATCAAATTTCTTGAGGAATTATGGTCCAAACTTTATCAAATGGTTCATATGAGTCTATAATGTTGATGTGGATAAAAAATTATGAGGTTTGAATGTAAATTGGCCACAATTGACTTTTTCCCCAATGCAGCTAATTTTTAGGTCAATTATCCAATTGACTGGGCAAAAATTTGATTCAAATCTTGAAACTTGGTATGAGCAATATTATGAGTCCAACATGAAGTATGAAAGTCACATTGAGCATTGAAAGTCCAAAAATCCTTGTGCAAACTCAAACCCTAATTTCAGGTCAACAGTGCAAGGAGATGTCTTAAGCTGAGCAAACCCCAATCTGATCTTGAGTCCAAAGAGTCTTGTGAGGGGAAATCTTGATAAAATGAGAGGGAAAATTTTGGGGTACAACACTTACCATCTTTCTTCGGCACAGGAACCATGTTTGCAACCCACTGCGGGTAAGAAGTAACTGCTAGAAAACTAGCATCAAATTGTTTCATAACCTCAGCCTTGATTTTCTCAAACATTTTTGGGCGCATTCGGAGAACTTTCTGTTTCACTGGAGGACAGTCTTCCTTGGTGGGTAGGCGGTGAACCACAATATCAGTATCCAACCCAGGCATATCTTCATAAGACCTGGCAAAGATCTCAACATAGTCACACAGCATCTGTATCAACCATTGCTTAACACTAGGCTCCAGATTTGCACCGATATTGACCTCTTTCTTGTCTTCCTCCGTGCCCAGATTTACGGATTCCACTGGCTCTTCATGCGGCTGAATGACCCTCTCTTCCTGAAGTAACAGTCTAGCAAGTCCCCCAAGCACTTCACAATCATCCTCACCTTCGTCCTCGGCTTGGTTGATCGGACTTTCGAAGTCATAGCTGGCAGTAGCATAGTCATTATCAGTGGGATCCAGAGTGGATGTGGACCTGTATATGTGAGTGCGTGTAAGACAAATAGTTGTTTTTATAAAGTGCAAGATAGAAAATAAAAACAAGGAGCGCAAAATTTTTAATGCAAGACAATGTCCAATGCTTTATTTGATGATATATGGAAATGACACATAATAAGCCCTCTAACAAAGCCACGGTGTCTCGGGCAAGGCACCGGACCGTAAAAGTTTCAAATTGTCTGTTACAAATCCAAAACAAAAGTCTTATTACTGTGTAATAAAATAAACGGGCATGGAATCCTTCGCCGTCCAATTTCACAAACCACCGTTGGTAGTCGGGTAAATCCAGCTGTCGAAATCTGACTCTTCATCATCATCTCCAATTGCATTCACTCCCGCGTCATGTTTTGGCATAGGAGCCGTTGTGACATTAGGATTTTCTGGTGCCTCAAACTCAATCTCCTTAGCTTCAATCAGATTATGCACTTTATTCTTCAAGGCCCAGCAGTTATTGGTATTATGCCTTGGGCTATCAGAGTGATAAGCACAGCAAGCGTTCGGATTATACAGCGGAGATATGGTGCTGGGATTCTTTGGAGCCTCCTTCAGAATCACCAAGTTGGTTTTCAATAGTTGCGGAAGGATTTGAGATAGGGTCATACTGAGCCTAGTATACTGCCTTTGCGGTCTCTCTACTCTTTGCTGATTGTTGCGTTGCGGGGCAACAGTTGGTCTTGATATAACTACCGCATTAACTGCTTGGCAGCGTTCGGGACGATTTTGGCTCCTCGAGCTATAAACTGCACTAGACTCCTTTTTAAAAGGCTTCTTCTCTGTACTTGACGAAGCACCCTTCTGTATCTTGCCGCTCTTGATATCGGCCTTAACTCTCTCCCCAGTCATAATCAATTCAGTGAACCCAGACGACGAACTACCGATCAAATGATTGAAATACGGACCAAACAAAGTCCCAAGAAACATATCCACCAACTCCCTATCAGCCAGAGGGGGTTGGACTCTTCCATCAAGATCTCTCTATTTCTGAGCATAGTCCTTAAAGCCTTCGCCTGTACCCATAGACATACTCTGAAGTTGAGTACGCGTGGGAGCAAGGTCGGCATTATACTGGTATTGCTTGTAAAAAGTAGCAACAAGGTCCTCCCAGTTGCGGACATTAGCTCCTTCCAATTGATAGAACCATTCAAGTTGAGTCCTTGACATACTGTCTTGAAATGAACCCAGAGGTTCCTATCAGCAGTATATGGTTGAATCTTTCTGACGTACGAGTGGAGGTGTAACTTCGGACAAGAGACCCCATCATACTTAGCAAAGACAGGCGCTTTAAACTTGTGTGGGATCACCACCCCAGATGCCAAACCCAAATTTCTGAAGTCTAAACCGGGAACCTTCTGGATCTCCATTGCGCTCAACCGGTCTTCGAGTTTCTTATACCTATCCTCAGCAGGAGGATACTGGTATTCATCAAAGTCAGTGTCATTGTCAGAAACCACAGGGCTAGGACCCTTCCTTTCCTCTTGATTCTCTCCCCCTCCAGATGAGTGAGATAAATCAACTTCCTGTCTCAACCTGTTCCCAAACCTGTGACCCATATTCAGGAGGACCACCTTCTTCGTCTTCTTCTTCTTCTTCTTCTTATTCTTGTCCTTCAAGATAAGAGTCTTCAAATCTTGTTGACCTTTGGCTAAGTTCAAGAACATTTCCTGGAACTGAGCATTCTGAGCTTGAAGAGCCTTGATGGCTTGATCAGTAGGTGTTTTAGAGGACATGATTGCTGAAATAAACAACGAAGAAGATGAGAAACCTGTAAGGGTACCTGTAATGAGGTGCATGGTGATGGAATGCGTATGAAATGATTTCAAAGATTTAGGGAGATTCAAATTTGCAAACCAAAATAAAACACACTTTATTAGATTAAAACTTGAAACAATGTTTAACAAATGCCTTTAAGGAGTTACAAAAGATATCTGAAAAGAAAATATAAACTAGAAACAATAAAAGACATCAGAATTCTCATGGTCATTTTCCTTTCGTGCTGATATAATCGTTGATTGTCCTCTCAGTCTCTAGTTGCCTTGTAAGCTTCAGGATCTTCCGTTCCTGCTCATGATACTTCTCTCTGTAGGTATCCCTTTCTTCCCTTAACTGGATCCAAGACCTCTTCAATGCCCCCAGATCAGTAGGCATATGAGGATGGAGGATCATATAAGGAACACCTTCTTCATCAGTATGCTCCACAATCACCGGCAAAATAGCTTCGTATGGCATCCCCAGCTTTTGAGCACGGGCTCGAACCCACTGAAGATACGGTTGCATCGGGAGAGAAGTCTTCATTCCTAGATCATGTGGATTAGACATGTTCACCCTATCCCAGGCTCGTATAAATCTGCGGCGATGTCCCTCAACATCTCCCTTGAAGTCAAAGACAATGTCTAGAAGCAGCAACTCATGAGGACCGTCCCTTCGAGCTCATCCAAACTGTCGTAATGCCAAACAAGGATTATAGGTTATCCCTCCTCTAATTCCAAGCAATGGAACATTGGGGTATTCCCCACACCGATCAATGACAGCTACTTTTTCCATATCTTTAGTACTTCAAAGGATGTTCGTATGAGAAAGGGACATGATTATGTAAGCCCAACCCACACCTTCCTCATTCTTCAATACAGATTTGGGGAGGTGAGAAATAAACCACCTCGCTAGCAGCGGTGTACAGCACATGAGAGTTCCCCTTTTCCGAATGGTACGGGTATAAAGAGCATGCAGAATATCACCCAAGAGTGTAGGCACTGGGTTACAGGACATGAAGATCTTAACTGCGTTCACATCGAAAAAAGAATCTGAATTTGGGAACAGAACCAAGCCATAGATGAGGAGTGACAGGATGTCTTCAAATGCTTGAAAGTCCAAACTATCTCAGAACTGTTGAGCCTGATCAATCAAGAACTCGACCAAGAAACCTTTCATCCCACTCCGAGTCTCCCAGTTAGATACTACATCAGCCATTGTTATATGTAGGGCTGAAGCAATATCCTCTGACCTAGGAGCTATCTCCAAACCAGTAAAGGGTGTCTGCTCGAGAATAGATATGCCAAGTAAATCAAAAAACTCCTCCAAAGTAGGGACTAGCTGATAGTTCGGGAAGGTGAAACAGTGATGCAACGGGTCAAAGAACTGGAACAAGACGCTCATCATTTTCTCATCCAACTTTGAAGTGACTAGGGTAAGGAGATGACCATGTATTCTAACAAAGGAAGAATTATCAGGAACCTTTGAAACCAACTCTCTAAGTTGAGCAGGTATCTGCACGAAACTGATCTGAATGGTATTTCTGCGCATAGATACCATGATATGCAAAACAGAACAAAGATGAATCCCCTCGGTCTTTGAAATGGTTAGTCTAATGAAATATGCATGCGATGTCATGATGCATGATGTCATGATAAAAACATACCACATGTATCACAAATAGCAAACATGGTAAGGGCACACAAGTCACACAATAGTCCTTAAATTTCAGGCTGGCATGGAGTTTAGGTACTACCCTCTTGCAGTTTAGTTGGTTCAACCTGTCCTAATAATAGTAACCGGGTTCTAGAGGTTCTCAATATCACTGACCATCCTCAATCGGTCATAATTCCAGTTTAGCAATCTTTTCTTGCGGCCGGAATCATCGCGAGAGTATGGTCTCAATGAGTGTAGCATACTGCTACTTTTCTATGGCCAAGTTGGTCAATTATAGGTTCTAAGGTCAGTTGATGCTTAATGACCCATTAGCAGCCCCATACTCTCCTTGTTCCTCAACAAGGGATATCGGTACCAACTAATGTGTCACACCAACGTAGCTACTGCTTCAACTGTATCGATCTACGCCGTACAGTTCCCTCACAGTCTATTGCTACTTACCTAAAAGGTATCCCCATATCCGGGTTAGGATCTATAGTAACTCTGATACAAAGCCCACAAAGATAAAGCAAACAGATCAAACAATTGAAAACAATATGATGAACTATTCCTAAGGTACACCCTACTTATAACTCCCCATCAGAGTCGCCAGTTCTGTGATACGGTGGCCAGAACCAGGACGTGTTTCCCCTTTTTAAGGAATTTGCTGGTTTGCGTTTTGCGTTTGTGTTCGCAAAATGTTGCAGTAAGCAAGAGTCACCGCCGACTTTTATTTTATCCAACAAGGAAAGGAAAAAAGCACAGAAAAAAATCCTTTTTCGAGATATTTCTGAGTACGGGAGGTAGATTATAGAAAGGGAAGGTATTAGCACCCTTTTTATCCGTAGTTATCTACGGGCTCTTAGGTGTTTGCTCATCATTTTCAAAATTGTTTTCTTTGTGTTTGTGTGCTTTGAAAAGTTTTTTTGTTTTGACTTCGATTTAACTCTTGCTTCTGTCTTCAAGAGTGTAATGAAGTGTTTTTGAAAACTTTGTTTGTAAAGGAGTGTAAGTGTGAAAAAAAAGTTTGTTTTGTTTCAGCAATTACTTAAGAACTAATCTACCTACTCAAAAAAAAGAATCGTTCTATGTTTGTTTCCTTTAAACAACGCTATCCCACTATTAGTGAGTAGGTAGCACTGTCGTTGGAGTTTGAGGGTCAATTCGAAAAGGGACGTACGGTCACTAAAGCAATGTTAGGACGTCTTAGTAATAATCCTAATGTCTTAGATCAATCATCCGAGGCAATAATATCTGAGGCAACCTTTCTGAGGCAACTTTGATCTTTGGACAAAAGGACGACCACTAAAGTAGCCTATACTCAATGACCGTTTGTGATACGGTGGGAGAACTGACTTGAGGTTTTGCGTTTGTATTCGCAAATGTTTCGGTTGAGCAAGAGTCTCCACCGACTTTTTATTTTATCCTAAGGAAAGGTTAAAAAGCACAGCAAAAACCTTTTGAGATGTTTTCTTGGGTTCGGGGAGTAGATTATAGAAAGGGAAGGTATTAGCACCCTTTCTATCCATGGTTATCCATGGGCTCTTAGTTACTTGCTTAGATCACTTGCCTTTTGTTTTCAATTGTTTTAAATGGTGCTTGTGTGTGTGTGGGTTTGAAAATGTTTTGAAAAGAAGCCAATGTGGTGGCAACCTTTGTAATGATCCATGTGGGGATGTATACAAAGATGTATGTCTTTTGAAAAGGTTTTCATTTGTTTTTGAAAGTTGTTTTGAAAGTGTAGTGATGTGTGGTTTTTTGAAATAGGCAAGTGTTTTTAGTTTGCAAGATTGATTCAAGTAACTAAGAGGTTATCTACTCCTAAATTTCTCAAAAGATTATTGCTATATTTTAACCCTTTTTACAAGTTTGTTCCACCATTGCAATTGGTGGACAATCTTATGTTTAGGATGTGAAAGGGACAGGCGCGGGTCATCGTTTAGACCATAATTGCAATGGTGCCAAGTATCTTTGGGCATTTCTTTTAAGGGACTTGATCATTTGTTTTTGTTTGTTTTGAAAAATGTTATCGAGGGACTATGATCATTTAATTTGTTTGTTTTGCCCAAAGAGACCTAACATGCAATATGGCCAAATTTTGAAAGGCAACAAGTGGAGCATCCTAGGGGGTGCAAGTGTGATTTGTGTGTCCATTTTCATGCTCATTTGTCTTGAGATTAGGTCATAACTATTTTTTGTCGTTTTTTCGCATACAAACCCTAATTCTAACATGTTATCATTAGAAAGCAATAAAGTGCGGAAATAAATTTACTAAGCTATTACAAAACCAAATATGGAAAGGGGGGTACAAATGTTCAAATGGGGATATTGACAAGTAATGTAAATCTAAATTATTACATCATTTTTGAATATTTGCAAAGTAAATAAATTGCATAATTAAATGGAAATTAAATAAATATGCAAAATGCAAAGAGAAAGTTTTTATATGTATGAGAAAAGTATGGTTTATGTAAAATAAAATAAAAAAATAAAAAGGTATTATTTTGAGTATTTTCAACTTTTAGGGCAAAAACCCTAATTTTAAAGAAAATGTATTATTATTTAATTTAATACAAGTATTTATTTATTATGTACAAAAATAAAAATAAAATGAAGTATATTATGAAAAAAGTATTTTTTGTATCAAGTATTAATAAAAATGAAAAATTCAAGTATTTTTATATTTTTATATATATATTAAGTTCTTAAATATGCATTATATACAAAATAATATATATTTAATATTTTAATAAAATAAATAAAAGAAGTATTTTTATGTGAAATATTTTCAGAAGGTAAATAAAAATAAAAAGATGTATTTACACTATTTTTTATATTTATTCTAAATAATAGTATATATAATATTTTTGTTTAATCAAAAGAAATAATCAAATAAATATACAATAAATTCAAAAAATGATGGAAAAAAATATTTTTATTTTTTAATGTCATGAGAAAAAATAAACAAAGTCAAATAAAAAAGAAAAAGTCAAAAAAGTCAAAAGAATCAGCAAATGGGCCTTGGGGGTGTAAAAGCAAAATAGTGGTGCAAATAAAAAAAAAACACACAAGCCCAGCCCAAAGAACACTGTCTTCAACCTCTAGCAACAATATTTGAAAAAAACGCGCGCCATGTTCATCATCTTCCAACTCTTGATTCCTGGCTTTTTAGCAAAAACTCATAACACAACAAATGTTCAGCATGAAGAGACGATTCTAACCATGTATGGAACTTGACCTAACTCTCTAAGATGAGGGAGAATTTCTCCTCCCCCAAATCCTAACCTAATTTTTCTGCCATTTTCAAACTCCAAATTCTCTCTACTCAGGCAAAAGAAATGAAATGTAAAGATATGTACATGTTCAGGGCTATGAGTAGAACCTTGTTTCTTCACAAACTTAAGACTAAAGATACATAATAAGAGAGATACGAGTTCAAAGTTTTACCTGTGCAGTTGAACTTCTATCTGGAGAATGAGGAACTTCCAGTGCAAGGTGATGATTGGAAAAGCTTCCTTGAGGCCCAGGGATGCTGTTTCAATGCCTACTTTGTCTTGAGAGCTTCTGAATCAAGCTATAGAACTTCACCTGCAAGTCAAAAATGTGAAAATGGTGGAAGCTGTTAGAGAGATTACAGGTCAGGTTTTAGGTCATGGTTAGCTTGCACATATGCTAAGGAATGTGTATGAACTGATTTTAGCAAGAATGCTCGAGAGAAAATGAAGTTGGCACTCAAACTGCAGAGGCAACCCTGTTTTTGCAGTTTTAGGATGATTCTGAGATGGAGGGTGTTTTGGAGGTGCAAAGGGTCGTGTTTTGGCTTGGTTATGTTCTTTTGAAGGTGTTTGATTAGTTTGTTCTTGTGTTAGTGAGCTGAGATGAGAGTTGTTACAAGTTATGGACTTTTCTTCTATGTGAAGCAACAAAATGCAACTTGGCTTTCTAGGTCAGTAGAGGACCCCCTAATGTGCTGCATAAGCTTCTCTTGATCAGTGTGTTATGCACATAATCTTGTGCCAAGCAGATTTTCCATGTACTTGTTGGATTTCTAATTTGACATAAAGCTACTTTATACAAAAATGGCCAATTTGCTTTATCCATTTTTGGATTAAACCCTCATACAATGCTTGCACTCAAAGAACAACACTTCAACACATTGAATATGCATTAAATTATGGAGTGTAACTTGGTTTAAGGACCTGTAATCTTGCCTAAAGCATGCTGAGTTCAAATGGTAAGGTTATGGACATGTTTTGATGAAGAACAAAAGTGAATTTTTGCCAACTTGTGAAATTCGAATCTCTCAAGTTATGAGGTTGTTTGATGAGTTCTTGGACATTTTGGAAAGCTTGGAATGTGTACTACAATCCATATTTGAAATGCAAACTGAAATTCCAAGTGGAAGAGTGTGAAAAATGGCCTTGAAGTGGGGTAGAAAACCTTGTCAAAATAGGTTAAAATTCCACTAAGTCAAAAATGGTTTAGTGCCCTTATTCAAAAAATTGTAACTTGAGATACAAGCTTCAAATGAGAAAACTTTGTGAATCAAAGTTGTAGATTATGCAACAAGATACAACTTTCATGTTTTGACTTTTGTTTGAATCCAAATGGATCTTGGTGAAAAGATGGGGCAAAGTTGGGAAAAAATTAGGGTTTTTCATAACTTAGAAAAATTCTAAGTTATGAAAAATTCCATTTTCTAACCCTAATTTGCATTTTGTGATTTCTTGGTGAACAAGTTTCATGATTTGGCATGTTTTGATGAAAAATGAATCTTGACTCTTGATTTTGACCAAAAAGTCAAAGTTTGACTTTTCAGTATACAGTCAAAATTGATCAATTGATGGGGAAATTCAACTGTCAACCTTGTGTACTTGGGATCTTTTGAGCTTGATGAATGTGTCAAGATCATTTCATTGAGTCCGTGAGTCCATATGTGAGCTTGATTTGCCATTGGCTAGGTCAAACAGTCAAAAATTGCCTTTGTGTAGTCAAAACCCTAAAAATGACCATTTTGCCCTTTTGGTGATCTGATCAAATTTCTTATGGAATTGTGATCCAAACTTGATCAAATGGTCCATATGAGTTCAATATGTTGATGTGGGTCAAATTTCATGAGGTTTGACTGTCAATTGGCCATAGTTGACTTTTTCCCCAATACAGCTGATTTCTAGGTCAACTGTCCAATTGACTGGGCAAAACTTGGACTCAAGACTTGAAACTTGGCATGGGTAAACTTGGGAGTCCAATATGAAACATGAAAGTTATCTTAGGCATTTTAGGTCAAAACATCCTTGGGCAAACACAAACCCTAATTTGAGTCAACAGTGCAAGGAGAAGTCTTGAGCAGAGGAAACCCTAACTGGATCTTGATCTTCAAAGGTCTTGTGATGAGAAAATGTTGAGGAAATGGGAGGGCAAATTTTGGGGTACAACAGTTGCCCCTGTTCAATCTTCTTGGACTTGAAAAGTTAGATTGGCAAGTTTGCCTTTCGTGACTCGAGGGTAAAAGGAGATTGGACACTAGAGTGCCCGGAAATTTGCACTCGCATGTTGAAGTATCAGCAATGTGATGTCAGGAATGGGCTTACAAATGCCATTTGGAGAGGTGGTGGATAGGGAGATGGGCTTATAGATGCCATCTGGAGATGTGACAGAACCTTGTCGGGAATGGGCTTATAGATGCCATTTGGAGGTGTTGATCGCATAAGAGATTCCTTAGCGAGAACTTGTATATTTGACAAAGACGGATGTTTTCCTGGCTTGTTACAGGTGTTTGATCTTCAGTCTCCTTATGCAGATATGCCCTGGCTAGATACAGGTATCGAATCTACAATTGGTTGCTCACAAATGTGCCCTGGCTGGATACAGGAGTCGAATCTGGAAATAGTCGTTAATAGATGTGCCCTGGCTGGATACAGGAATCGAATCCTCGAACTCTTCAGACGTGCCCTGGCTAGATACAGGAATCGAGTCTGGAAATGTTGTAAGCAGATATGCCCTGGCTGGATACAGGAATCGAATCTTCGAACTCTTCAGACGTGCCCTGGCTAGATACAGGAATCGAGTCTGGAAATGTTGTAAGCAGATATGCCCTGGCTGGATACAGGAATCGAATCTGGAAATGTTGTAGTTGATAGATGTGCCCTGGCTGGATACAGGAATCGAATCTTCGAACTCTTCAGACGTGCCCTGGCTAGATACAGGAATCGAGTCTGAAAACTGATCACTCTCAAATGTGCCCTGGCTAGATACAGGTATCGAATCGAGAATTGTGACAGTTGAAGGTAGTTGTTTTTGGGATTGTCTTTTTCCTGAAAAGGTAAAAACGTAAGTTGTATGCAATGTCATGATGTATGATATGCATGATGTTATGATGTTCAACATGAGATGGTGTTGTATGCACTTTATCATATATGTAAGCAAGATGTATGAAAATGTGAAATGTTTATGAATGTAATTTCGTCTTAGGAAAATAAATCCTTGACGAACGGCCGGGGAGTTGCTCTGTGGAAGAGGTACTTGGCCGAAGTTTGATGAGAGGCCTGTTGAGGACTTTAATGATGGATTCCGCTGAGGATAATGACGATAAACTCCGCCGGGGATTGAAGGAACTTTGCCGAGGGCGGTCTTCCGTGGTTTTTAGCGGAGGATAACCCAGTTATAAGTTCTTGTGAGGAAATAACTCTAAATAAAACTCGGGAGAGACTTCCGTGTACTATAGGGAACAAGCTTCCAGAATCTACTGGGGATGAGCTTTAAGACCTGCCGGGGAATATTGTGACTTTAGGATCGACGGGGGACCAACTCTGCTTGGGGAAAGTACTATTGAACCTTGTTTTACTCTGCGGGGAGTTGAGATGATTTGGCCACATTCTTCAGTTGAACCTACCTTGGTACCTTGGCGGGCAAAACGACCAGACTGCATTAGACAACTTCACATTGCCCCTGTCTCTGATGTCACCTGTAATCAATCTCTTGTTTCATATGTAAACATTTATGAATCAGCAATTTAATGTCAAATGCATATATCAAAAAGGAACATTGGACGTTCTTCGCAAGACAAAACAGAAAAAGGAAAACAATGGTAATTTGTATGGACAAGTGAATTTGTATTGATTTAAACTTTGCCTGTGAATAGGCGTTTTTGTACAAGAGGCTGACATCCTAGTAAGAGGACGCCGCCAAATAACATAGAGTTTACAATTTGAAAAAGGAAACAAAACAGCTATGTGAACAATCCCACTGGGTTCCAACTCTGCTATCGCCTTTATGTCTTCGAACGTCTCATCGCTTTGCTGCCTAATTTGAAGATGAAGCTGATTGGTCAATGCCGAAATCTGGAGCCAGATAGTTGATGCCGAATTCCGGATGCGAAGTGATCCAATGAGACATAGTGTTACGCTTTTATCCCTAACTTTTGCATGGACCGCCCTTTCGGGTTTTCAGTCCACCGGGATACCCATTTTTGCCCAAGCCGCCTTTTCAGGTTTTCGACTTGCCGGGTGTACAGATTTTTATTCATTTCATCCCTTATTTTTGCCCGAACCCTTTTGGTTCGCCGGGAAGCCCTTATTTTTGCCTAGGTATGTCAACCTAGCGGGTCTTTTATTTATGCGTAGTATTTTTTCACTATGTCTGTATTGGCGGGGTGAGGAAGGTCGTCACCATCCATGGTGGTTAGGATCATGGCTCCTCCTGAGAACACACGTTTAACCACAAATGGCCCTTCGTATGTAGGGGTCCATTTGCCCCGGGGATCACTTTGAGGAAGGATGATGCGTTTGATTACCAGGTCCCCAACTTGATACTCTTGTGGTCTGACTCTCTTGTTAAATGCCCTGATCATCCGTTTTTGATACGTTTGACCATGACAGATAGCAGTGAGCCTCTTTTCATCAATCAGATTTAATTGATCAAGTCGAGTCTGGATCCAATCATCTTCATTCAAGTCTGCATCCTTCATTATTCTGAGAGAGGGTATCTGGACTTCAATTGGCAAGACTGCCTCCATGCCATAGACCAAGGAAAAGGGAGTTGCCCCGGTTGACGTCCTTGCTGAGGTACGGTACCCATGCAGAGCGAACGGTAACATCTCGTGCCAATCTTTATAGGTCACTGTCATCTTCTGCACAATTTTCTTGATATTCTTATTAGCTGCCTCTACAGCCCCATTCATCTTTGGCCGGTAGGGAGAAGAATTGTGGTGCTGTATCTTGAATTGTTCACAGAGTTCAGTGATCATCAAATTATTGAGATTGGTACCATTGTCCGTAATGATTCTTTCCGGGACGCCGTACCGACAAATCAGATTATGCCAGATGAAACGTGCCACGACGCTCTTGGTTACCGTGGCATAGGACGCTGCCTCAACCCACTTCGTGAAGTAGTCGATCGCCACCAAGATAAAGCGATGCCCATTGGATGCCGTCGGTCGGATCTCACCGATCATATCGATGCCCCACATTGCAAAAGGCCAAGGTGCCGTCAGGACATTCAAAGGAACCGGAGGGATATGCACCTTGTCAGCATAGATCTGGCATTTATGACAAGTTCGGGAGTGTCGGTAACAATCGGCTTCCATTATGGACCAGAAATATCCTGCCCGAAGGATTTTCTTAGCCATGGTGTGTCCACTGGAATGTGTTCCAAATGTGCCTTCATGTAGTTCTATCATGATTTTCTCTGCTTCCGCCTTATCCACACAACGTAGCAGAGTTGAATCATGATTCCGCTTGTAGAGAATGTCGTTGCTGAGGAAGAATTTTGCAGCAAACCTCCTTATGAACTTTTTATCATTGACAGATGCACCTTCAGGGTATTCCTGAGCTTCCAAGTACCTCTTCACCTCATGATACCAGGGTTTTTCAATAACCTTCTCAGCCTCGAGCTCGCAGCAGTATGCCGGTTCATCCAACTTCCAGATAATGATTCGGGGAGCCTCATTGTCCCATTTAAATTTGAACATTGAAGACATCGTGGCTAGTGCGTCCGCTAGCTGATTCTCCTCTATAGGGAAGTGTTCGAAAGTTATCTCTTCAAAGTGGGGAAGCAAGGTCGACACATACTCCTTGTAAGGAATAAGATTCGGGCGTTTCGTATCCCACTCGCCTTTGATCTGATTGATCACGAGAGCGGAATCTCCGAAGACACTTAGAAATTTGATCCTTAAGTCGATTGCAGCTTGTAAACCCATGATACATGCCTCATATTCTGCCATATTGTTGGTGCAGCTGAAACATAATCGGGCGGTGAGGGGAGTATGAGTTCCTTTGGGAGATATGATTACAGCGCCGACGCCGTTACCCAAAGCATTGGAGGCTCCATCAAAATGCATAGACCATCGGGATCCTTCCTCAGGTCCTTCATCCGGTCCAGGTACTTCACAGTCAGTTACCACCATGATGTCTTCGTCCGGAAAATCAAAGTTCAATGATTGGTAATCGTCCATAGGTTGGTGTGCCAAATGATCTGCCAGTACACTTCCCTTAATTGCTTTCTGAGTTGTATACTTGATGTCGTATTCTGTCAAGATCATTTGCCATCTCGCTATTCTTCCAGACAGAGTGGGCTTTTCGAATATGTACTTGATGGGATCCATCTTTGAAATCAATAAAGTAGTGTGAGTCAGCATATACTGTCTCAGCCGGCGAGCAGCCCATACAAGAGCGCAACAAGTTTTCTCAAGCAGTGAGTAACGAGACTCACAGTCGGTAAACTTTTTGCTCAAGTAATAAATAGCGTGCTCTTTTCGGCCAGACTCGTCATGCTGCCCCAGCACACACCCCATTGAATTGTCAAGTACTGTCAAGTATAGTATTAGAGGTCTTCCTTCCATTGGGGGCATAAGAATGGGTGGTTCTTGGAGGTATTCCTTTATCTTTTCAAAGGCGTCCTGACATTCATCATTCCAGCGTACTACTTGATCTTTCTTCAGCAATTTGAAGATTGGCTCACAAGTAGCAGTCAGATGTGAGATGAATCGGGCAATGTAATTCAGTCGTCCCAGGAAGCCTCTGACTTCTTTCTCTGTTTTTGGAGTCGGCATCTCTTGTATGGCTTTTACCTTGGCAGGGTCCACCTGAATACCTTTATCACTTACAATGAAACCTAGCAATTTTCCGGATCTTACCCCAAAGGTGCATTTGTTGGGATTCAACCTCAGCTTGTATAACTTGAGTCGGTCAAACAACTTCCTCAGATGGTCAAGGTGCTCCTCCTCAGTTTGAGACCTTGCAATCATATCATCAACGTATACCTCAATCTCATGATGGATCATATCATGAAATAAAGCAACCATGGCACGTTGATAGGTTGCCCCAGCATTTTTCAATCCGAATGGCATGACCTTATAACAGAAGGTGCCCCACTGAGTTACAAAGGTAGTCTTCTCCATATCTTCCGGAGCCATCTTGATCTGATTATACCCTGAAAAACCATCCATGAAGGAGAACACCTTGTGTTGAGCTGTATTGTCAACAAGGATATCAATGTGAGGTAGGGGGAAGTCATCCTTGGGGCTGGCCCTGTTCAAATCCCTGTAGTCGACACACATTCTGACTTTACCGTCCTTCTTCGGCACTGGTACCACATTAGCAACCCACTGAGGGTAAGAGGTCACTGCAAGGAACCCGGCATCAAACTGTTTCATAACCTCGGCCTTGATCTTTTCAGACATCTATGGACGCATCCGTCGGACTTTTTGCTTTACTGGAGGGCAATCTTCCTTGGTTGGTAGGTGGTGAACTACAATGTCGGCATCCAAACCAGGCATATCTTCATAGGACCAAGCAAAAATCTCTATGTAATCCTGTAGCATCTGGATCAATCGTTGCTTCACGCTGAGCTCTAGATTGGCACCAATCTTGACCTCTTTCCTATCTGTCTCAGTACCCAGGTTAATTGTCTCCACCGGCTCTTCATGTGGCTGAATAGCTCTTTCTTCCTGGAGTAGCAGTCTTGCGAGTTCACCAGGCACTTCGCAATCATCTTCACCTTCGTCTTTGGCCAAGTTGATCGGATTTTCGAAGTCAAAACTGGCGGTAGCAGAGCTGTTACCAGTGAGATCCAGAGTGGATTGAAACCTGTATAAGTGAGTGTGTGTAAATATAGCTGTTTTGCAATATATATAACACAGAAAGGAAAAGAGCACAAGATTTGAAATGCAACAAACGTCCAATGTTTTGATTGATGATATATGAAAATGTCATACAAAAAAGCCCTCACAAATGGAGCTACGATGCCCCGGGTAGGACACCGAGCCAACAAAGTTTTAACATATTGTTTGTTACAAATTTGGAAATCAAAAGAAATCAATTACTGCGTGACAAATGTGATAGGTGTAAAATCCTTTGCCGTTGTTGGCTCCTAAATTCGACACCTTTGTTTTAATTGATGGCAGCCATTAAAAGCTGAAAGATGCTTTCGACTGGCTAAGCTTGTCGAAGTGCCCGTCGAAAGATGGCAAAATAACTTAGAAGATTTCTTCCAAGGAGGAAGGCTCATTGCCTTCGACGTCGAAGGAGTTTTCGTCGAAGACGTCTCTTGATGAAGGTGTTCGATGATCCAGAGTGGAACAGTTTGAAATTCAAAGCTTTGGAGGGAAAACGGTTTCCAGCAGTTACTACGTGCAAACGTGCAAGGATCTGGAGCGTCGAGCATGGAGAACATGCCAAGTGGTTTGATCTCGAAGCAGTGTAACTGCCCGACGGTTACTTGGAATGTTTTTGTATAAATAGGAGTAGACGTGTAGTTTCTCGCGGGTGTTCACAATAGATACATAGTCACTCATTTAGATTCAAGTACCCAGTGTGAGCGAACGAATTGTTGAGAAATGTATGTGTGAAACACCAATTTTATCAATTCAAGTCATTTACTTTTCCAGTATTTTACATGCTTTTCCCCTTTAAGATTCCTGTCGAACCTTTACATTCAAGCCTTGTTTATTTTACCAAGCCTTTCCTTTATGCAATTTACTTTAAACAATTTACTTAAAGCCTTATCCACATTAATTAAACTTCAAAATCAACCTATGTCCATAGGATCAATCTGATCGATCCTGCGAGTAACCAAATAAGTAACCATTTGGAGGATCAGCGGTTGTTTACCAAATCCCTAGGTAAACAAATTGGCACACCCGGTGGGACTGTGTGTTGATTGTTGAAAAATCTCATCTTTTCGAGTTGTATGTTATTGAGGAGTGGTAGAATATACACCAACGATAGCAATACTGCCAGAAGAAGGGAAGAGATGGCGAATCCGCCAAACAATAATGAAATTCCACCACCAAGCGTGGGAGCAACGGTTAATATGACCGTGAGTGAAGCGACGAATGTTGGTTCGACACCAGCAGTGTCAGTCACAACCACGGGGCCAATAACTTCGTTTACAGGCCCCAGAATGCCTTTGGGAACCCCCCCACCAAGGGGAAATACAGGCCCAAGGCCTGTGGTTCCCCCAGGATTTATTCCATTCTATGGTATGCCAACTTCTGAAGTGGCAAGCCTGACGAATGCTGCGTCCACTTATTCAGACCCTTTCGTGAGTGCCACTTCGCCACTCCAAGGCTCTGGAGTAGGCATGGCGAATAGAAATAGGACCCAACTCTTAGGAGGAACGTCCCAACTAGCCCATGGCCTTACAAATGCCTCGACAGCAGTCTTGAGGCAACAGATGGACGAAAGTAACCATGATATGGTGCAAATGTTGGCACAAACTTTGAGTACAGTGCTAAATCCTCTAATACAAAATACTACTCAGTCGAATCAGCAAGTTACAGCGCAAATGACGCGTTTGGCTGACTTCTTTGGAGTACCCCCACCTATTCGACAGCCCCAAAGGGCGCAAATAAGAGGAAATCAGGGGATATTTGTAGAGGAAGAAACCACCATTAATCAGGCCCAACAGCCTGTAGAACAACCTGTCGAAGAACCTAGGGTAATAGCCCCAGAGGTAAGGTTAGTTAACAGAAACCAAAATGCTGACGAAGTGGTTCAGCATATCCAACACCAAAACATGGGTTTGGAAAATAATCTGGCAACCATGATCGAAAGGATCATGAATCAGAATGGGATGAACATGGGCTTTCGAAGGCCCAACTTTACATCTCCATTGTCAGAATATGTGTTACAAACTGACTTACCTCCAAGAAGCAAAGTCCCCAAATTTACTAAGTTCTCTGGGGACACGACAGAATCTAATGTCGAACACGTGGCGAGGTATTTGATCGAAGCAGGAGACATTTCAAATAATGAAAACCTAAGGATCAAATACTTCCCATGTTCCTTAACCAAGAACGCTTTTACTTGGTTCACAACTCTACCCCCCAATTCGATCCACCATTGGACCCAGTTGGAAAGATTGTTCCATGAACAATTCTATATGGGGCAAACCAAGATAAGCCTGAAAGAACTGGCGAGTGTTAAGAGACGTTTCACTGAACCTATAGACGAATATCTGAATAGGTTTAGGTTGCTTAAGGCGAGATGTTTTACACAAGTGCCAGAACATGAGCTGGTCGAAATGGCCGCAGGTGGTTTAGATTATTCCATTAGGAAGAAGCTAGATACCCAGTACCTAAGAGACATGGCCCAACTGGCCGATAGAGTTCGACAGGTCGAACGCCTCAAAGCTGAGAAAGCTAAGGCAACGAAAACTCACAAGAGAGAGAGAATAGCTTACGTTGAGATGGATGACGAAGATCTAGAATCCTTCGACGACACTTTAGCTATCGAAGAAGGAGAAGTCGATTTAGCAGAACTAAAACAAGGGCCTCCATACTCTTGTAAACAGTTAGTCCCCTCAAATGGGAAAAATCCCATTGGTCCAGACAAGACCAACGATAGGTTCCCAAAAAAGACTTACAGTTTTGACATCACAAAATGTGATGAAATATTCGACTTGCTAGTTAAAGATGGCCAAATGATAGTACCCCCTGGGGTAAAAGTGCCTCCTCTTGATCAAAGAAAGAAGAGGGGTTTTTGCAAATATCATAATTTTCTGGGCCATAAAACTTCTCAATGTTTTCTTTTCAGGAATCTTGTGCAAGACGCTAATGAGGAAGGGAGATTAAAGTTTGCTGACAAATCCCCCATGGCTGTCGACTCCAATCCACTGAAGGCTGAAGCCCACTATGCAGAACCCTCTGAGGTGAACATGATAGAGGCAACCAGGATCCAGTCGAAGAAGCCAGGCATTACCATGGTCGAAGTCTCAAAGGATCGCATCAACATGCCAATCTTCGGCAGTTTTTCTGGAAATTTATCCAGGAAGACAATTGAGGCTGTCCAGAAAGCGGTCGAAGACCCAAAGTCGAAGACTGCTGAAGCACAAAAAACTGGACCAAAGCCCAGTTCCCAATTGGCCACTGTACAAGGCCAGACGGAGAATCTGGAGACACAAATGAAACAACTAACTCTTGCTACTAAGGATACAATGAATATCAACATGGTTGAACTTTCTGACCCTAAAACTTCAGAAGAAGCCATAAGGCAAGAGCAGGCAAATAAAACGGCTTTCCCTAGGGAAAACGAAAACTTGGCAGATTTTTTACAAAGATGCCAAAAGAAGAAATCAGAGGTGATGCTGTGTCCAAGATGCAGTTCTATCTTTGATAAAAAAGCTGCTGAGCACATACAAGGAGTGAGAGCAGCGAACAAGAGAAGGGAGAATTCTGACCTTCGACATGATCCCAGAAGGGGTTCTAATCAAGACAAGAGGCCTCTGACTTTTAGGCCTCCAACAAATGTACCAGTAGACACTTGGTACAAAACATCTGGCCGCAAAAGGCCAAGCGAAGAGAAATGGCATTCTTTCGAAGTGCCAAGAGGTTCCTCTTTAATTCAGAAGAAAGATCCTCAAGTTGCTGCACCCAAGGTTGCTCAAGTGTCCAGCAACTACAAGGGAAAAAATCCTATGTCGAGATCCCAATGGAGGAGATATCAAAGAAGGCGAAAAGCTGAAAGAGAGGCTGCCAACGAACCTAAGGCAGAAACTAGTTCGAATGTGCCTCAAAGGAAACAAAGAAAGCCTCTTGAGAGAGAACCAGTTACCAACAGGCTAGTTTGGCCTAACCAGAGCGAAGTCGAAGACGAAGATGATGCTGAGTCCGACGATACTCTGGACATAATGGTGAACATTGTTTCGGTACTGCCTAGGGAATTCAATCGACAGGTAGAAGTCGAAGCCAGTGACTGGGAGGTGGAACAAGAAATGGCCAAACACAGGCCAGTGTGCTATTTTGTCATGGACAATGGCACTACAGAAGAACAAAATGGCTTCTTCGAGCCACCTACAGAGGCGATGAAGAATCACCTCAAACCTTTGTTCATAAGGGCTAAGCTCGAAGAGACCACTGTGAACAAAATATTGGTCGACTGTGGGGCCACTATTAATATTATCCCTCATTCGATGCTAAGGAAGATTGGCAAAAGGGATGAAGAAATCAAACCTCACAATATGGTCCTGTCCAACTATGAGGGAGGCATTGGGACCACCATGGGAGTGATCCAGCTCGACATAAAAGTTGGGTCGATCCTTCGACCAACAATGTTCATGGTCATATCGGCCAAACCTAACTACAACCTTTTGTTAGGCCGTGAGTGGATACATGGTGTGGGTGCTGTGCCTTCATCGATGCATCAAAGGTTGCTTCTATGGCGTCCAGATGGGATGGTCGAAAACATAGAGGCAGATCAGAGTTACTACCTTGGCGAAGTGAATCACTTGGGTGTAACAGATTTCGACAAAAACTTGGCTCACATAGGGCCATGTCCAACTCCTGACTTCGACATGGCGCCAGCGCCAAACACCTTTTGTTCCCTATACCTGCATCCTGAGCATGGTTTCCAATGGGACAGAGAAGACTTGTCCCACATAGACTTCAGTGGGCTAACTGACATCCAACCAACTGGTTGGGGAAGTGAATTCAGTGATAATGACTGAGTCACAATCTCTGAAGCGAATTTCGGCTTATGTAGCCGAAACCAAGATGATAACGGCTCTCGAAGCCGAAGTAAAGTACATGGCCACTCAGGCCAATGATCAACAATTATCTGCTGTTGGCCCAGGAAAGGATTTCGATCCAAGACCCCCTGACATCATTCCAGATGAAATGTTGGAACAGAGGCTCGACGCCATCTATGACGATGAGCCTTTGGGCTTCGAAAAGGATCCCTTGGCGAACAACATTAAGATGTTAGCACAAGACCCTTTAGAAGAAATCAACTTAGGCGAAGGATCAGAGAATAGGCCAACTTACATCAGCGCCAAAATTGATCCAGAACTTAGGTTGGAAGTAATCCAATTGCTGAAAGAGTTTAAAGACTGTTTTGCATGGGATTATGACGAAATGCCTGGTCTCGACAGAGGATTGGTAGAACTTCAGTTGCCAATCAAACCTGGAAAGAAGCCAATCAAGCAAAATCCAAGACGCTTCGCTCCAGAAATTTTGTCGAAGATCAAAACGGAGGTCGAAAGACTTCTGAAATGCAAATTCATCCGTGTTACAAGGTATGTCGAATGGATTGCAAATATTGTGCCAGTAATTAAGAAAAATGGCACGTTAAGGGTGTGCATAGATTTCAGAGATTTGAATGCTGCCACCCCCAAAGATGAATATCCTATGCCTGTGGCGGAAATGCTAGTCGATTCTGCCGCTGGCTACGAATACCTGAGTATGCTCGATGGTTATTCAGGATATAATCAAATATTCATTGCTGAAGAGGATGTGTCGAAAACAGCCTTTCGATGCCCTGGGGCCTTAGGCACTTACGAATGGGTAGTGATGCCTTTTGGCCTAAAGAACGCTGGGGCAACGTACCAGCGAGCAATGAATACTATCTTCCATGATTTTATTAACACTTTTATGCAAGTTTATATTGATGATATTGTTATAAAATCTGTTTCCAGGAAGAGTCACATTGACCACCTTCGACAATCATTCGAAAGAATGAGAGAACATGGTCTGAAGATGAACCCTTTGAAGTGTGCGTTCTGTGTAAAAGCTGGAGATTTCTTGGGTTTCGTTGTCCACAAGAAGGGAATCGAAATCAATCAGAACAAGACGAAGGCAATTTTGGAAGCGAAAGCGCCGTCGAATAAGAAGGAATTGCAATCTCTCTTAGGCAAGATAAACTTCTTGAGAAGGTTTATATCTAACCTAAGTGGGAAAGCTCAGGCCTTTTCACCCTTACTTCGACTGAATAAGGAGGGGTTCGAATGGGGGCAAGAGCAACAAGAAGCCTTCGACAAAATCAAAGGGTACCTCACTAAGCCACCTATTTTGGTGCCTCCTTGTAGCAATAGGAGTATGAGATTGTACATAGCTGCATCTGACAAAACTCTGGGAAGTATGTTAGCCCAAGAGGATGAGAATGGAGTCGAAAGACCCATTTATTATCTCAGTCGAGTTTTGAATGATGCAGAAACTAGATATAGCGAAGTTGAAAAATTGTGTCTATGTCTGTATTTCTCTTGTACAAAACTCAAACAATATATAAAACCAGTTGATGTTTATGTTTCGTCTCATTTTGATGTTTTCAAATATATGTTGTCGAAACCTATCTTGCATAGTCGAATTGGCAAGTGGGCATTAGCATTGACTGAATACTCCTTGACCTTTATGCCTCTTAAGGCAGTAAAAGGACAAGTGGTTGCAGACTTCATAGTCGACCACTCAATTCAAGTCGAGGATATTAATTATGTGGAGATAGAACCTTGGAAATTCTACTTCGATGGTTCCAGCCATAAAAATGGAACAGGAGTAGGAGTCTTGATTATTTCTCCAGATAAAATTCCAACAACATTCAAGTACCAAATCGAAGGTTCTTGTTCGAACAATGAGGCTGAGTATGAAGCTCTAATTACTGGCCTTGAAATATTGTTGGAATTGGGGGCAACTCGAGTCGAAATAATGGGAGACTCAGAGTTAGTCATCAAGCAAGTCACAAAGGAGTATAAATGCATAAGAGAGAATCTCATTATGTACTTTGTGATAACAAATCGTTTATTGAAACAATTTGAAAGTGTCAATATTCGACACATACCCAGAGTCGAAAATCAAATAGCCAATGACTTGGCACAGATTGCATCAGGGTATAAGATTTCAAAAACAAGATTACAAAGAGCAATCGAAGTTCGAGAAAAGATAAAGGCAACTTGTCTATCACCATCAGACTTGGAATCGACAAGGCTAGGTTATGCTGATCACTCAAACTTCGAGATTTCGTTCATTGATAATTTATCAGACCAGGATTGGAGGAAACCCATTGTGGACTATCTTCAAAATCCAGGAGCTCCGACATAACGAAAAACAAAATATAGGGCGTTGAGTTTTGTACTCATGGGTAATGAGTTATTCAAGAAGACGCCTGAAGGGGTGTTGCTGAAATGTTTAAGTGAAACTGAAGCATACATAGCCCTTTCGACTACGCATTCTGGGGCATGTGGGGCTCACCAAGCAGGCCATAAGATGAAATGGTTGTTGTTTCGACAAGGACTATATTGGCCCACTATGCTGAAAGATTGTGTTGAGTTCGCCAAAGGTTGCCAAGAGTGTCAAGTTCATACAGGCATCCAGCATGTACCAGCAAGCGAACTTCACTCGATAGTGAAGCCTTGGCCCTTTCGAGGATGGGCGTTGGATCTTATTGGAGAGATTCGACCAGCATCATCAAAGAGTCAGAAATACATATTGGTAGGCATTGATTATTTTACTAAGTGGATCGAAGCTGTCCCTTTAGTCAATGTAGACCAAGAAAATGTCATTGAATTTATTCAAAAGAACATTATATTTAGGTATGGAATTCCCGAGACAATAACAACTGACCAAGGTTCAGTTTTCACTGGTCGAAAGATGCAGGAATTTGCTCAGGAAACAGGTTTCAAACTCCTAACATCCACGCCTTACTATGCACAGGCGAATGGTCAAGTCGAAGCAGCTAACAAAGTGGTGATTGGCTTGATAAAGAAACATGTTGGGAAGAAACCAAAGAATTGGCATAAGACGTTAGACCAGATTTTATGGGCTTGTCGAACGTCCCCAAAAGAAGCCACTGGTACAACACCATATAGGCTAACTTTTGGCCATGATGCAGTATTACCAGCAGAAATTTGTCTTCAATCTGCAAGAGTTCAGAGGCATTATGATATTCCTTCTGAGGTTTATTGGAATATGATGTTAGATGAACTGGTGGATTTAGACGAAGAGAGACTACATGCTCTCGACTTACTCAGGCTTCAGAAGAAAAGAGTAGAAGACTCTTATAATAGAAAGGTAAAACCTAAGGTATTTTTGCCTGAAGATTTAGTTTGGAAGGTAATTCTTCCCATGGATCGACGGGATCGAAGCATGGGGAAATGGTCACCCAAATGGGAAGGACCCTTCAGAATTATCCAAACTTTTTCTGGTGGAGCCTATGAAGTCGAAGAGATAAGTGGTGATAAAAGGCTCTTGAGAGTGAATGGTAAATATTTGAAAAAATATAAGCCTATACTTCAAGAGATAAAAATAAAACAATAAAAGAACAAGCTAAATTAACCATAAAAATGCCAAAATGGAAATTTTCATTAATTTTAGCCAAAATGGCAATTGTTGTCGAAAGTGATTACAGAAGATGGTTACAAAAGAGAATCAATCAAAAGGAAAGAGAATTCTTGAGTCGAAGATACTTGGCATGCTGCAGATCTAACCTCTTCTTGCACCAAGATTTTTCTTGCACCAGTTTGGCAATTTGGGCGTCGAGGCTTTGAGCCCTCTCAGCGAATTCCAGGCCTTGCTTGATCTCAGTCTGGCTCTCAGTGTCTGGGATGGTCGAAAGAATTTCCTCCTGGAGCACAGTGTTGGCGTTTATCTTCGCCTCTATCTCTGCAATTTGTGCTCGGAAGGAGACATTCTCTCGCTCAATAGCATCGAACCTTTCCTGTGCAGACGCTTTTTGTTTCGACAACTCGGCAATTCGAGAAGTCGAACTGGAGACAGCAGTCCACGCAGATAAGCTCTTGCCATGCAGCGTTTCGAGCTGACTGTTAAAAGTTCGTTGGCGCCGGTAATCCGCTGAGACTTGGTCAATCATAGAATGTAATTCCATGATTAAGTCTGAGATTTCTGGGGCTACAGCATCGAAGTCAACAGCATTCAAAACCTCTTTTAAGCAAGATGGAGCAGTGGGGTTCCCCTCTAAAGCCTTCATTAAATCTCTCTTGAAGAACTGGGCCTTGACCTTCGCCAACGCATCATCAAGAGGAGAAGTCTCAGTAGATTTCCCCGACAGAGTAGGAATTTCCTGACTGGTGTCGGAAGAACTCTTACTCTCGACGATTGCATTAAGGTAGCTGACAGGGTCAGTTTGTTTCAAGATTTCCAAGTCCTCTTTCGACCTGTGCTTTGAGGAGGTGACCCTTGCCATAGTATTATCTTGGACTTGAGTCTGTTGAATGCTGAGTGCCTCGTTTGGTTGCTCTTCGACTTGGACGGAGGCGGTACTAGCGTTGACTTGTGGTTCTTCGTTAACATCACCTTGGGGTCCTTCGCCAGCGTCATTTTGTGGCTTTTCGCTAGCGTCACCCTGGTGGTCTTCGCCAGTACCACCTTGATGCTCTTCGTCAACAGTATCTTGATTCTCTTCGCCATTGCCTTGGTCTCTTCCTTCAGGATTCTCTTCTGACGACAAGTCTACCACAGGAACCGTTTCTGGCTGTGTTTCCTCCGCCATAGGCTCTTCAGTTGTCTTCTCCACTGTTTCAGCATTGGCCTCAGTCTCAGTGTGGGCTTCGTCATTGCCTAAATTTTTCTCCTGAGGCCTGCTGAGTTCAGCAGATTCTAGAGTTTCTGAAGTCCTTGGTGGAGAACTTTCAGTAGTGTCCTGAAGAAAAGAAAGAAGACAAGTCTTCAGATGTCGAAAGAGACATAATCGAATACTGGTATCTATGCCTAAGTTTTGAGAAGGGTCCAATAGATTACCTGTGGATTAACTTCAGCCCCAGGGCTGGAATTGTCACTTTCGACAGGCTTGGTAACAAGAGCGTTCAGTTCCTCCTCAGTTGGTTCCTCGATGACCACTGCAGGTGGCCTAGGCTTTCTCACACCAACCTTTATTCTGACGGTTCGACCTTCAGAAGCTGGAGTAGGAACAGAAGCGTCCTTCGTTAACTTTCGCCTCTTTAGGGGAGAAGGAGGGGAGTCACTTTCGTCATCACTCCCCGATTCGATCACCAATGCTGCCCTTTTCTTGGGCGAAGGGGCCTATAAAACCAATAGGAATTCGATTGAATAATTACGTCGAAAATAAAAAATCGAAAGCCAGAAGAAAAATGAAGAAAATCTGGTTACCGATGCAGGAGGCCTCCTCGAAGAGCCTTCCCCCTGTTGGTTGCCTGTTGTCTTCGCCGGCGCTATAGTCTTCGCCGGCGGTGGAGGTTTTGTCGAAGGGACCCCTCCTTGTGGGCCTCCTGTAGCCTTCTTGGCCAAGGGTTTTCGAACAACTGGAAGCGAAAAGAAAAGTTAACAGGCTAACAGTCGAAGAGAAAGATAAAAAGTAAATGTGAGAGCATGAACTTACATTTCTTTACTTTGTCCAACACAAGGACAAAAGACTTCTGCAACTCTGATATGAAGTCCTTCTCGTCGAAGAAGTACTCAGCGTAATAGCTTCTCCACCACTCTTCAAAAGATGGTGAGCAAAGGAAGTTAAGCTGGTAGTTGAACAGCGAGAGGATTGTTCGACCAGCATACCTTCCGATATGCTTGGTAGCAGCTTCTTCTGTATAATCGTTGCAGAAGTACAACATTGACTTCTCTCTTTGGAAAATGGGAGAAGGCAGGGTTTGGATGATACCAAACTGGCGAGATACCAGATTTGGTTGATAGGCAAGCAGACTTAGATGAGTCTTAGAACTCTTAAATCGCAGAGGCATGATCCTGGGTGTCAGGAACGCCTCCCAAAGTATAGTGTGCTCATCGACGTTGGGACCACTCGACTCCTTTGGATGTGGCCTCGTAAACCATGCTGGCCCCACCTTTCGTTGAGCAAATGGAGCCATAGTTGAAACAAATTCCTTCCTTCGAGCGAACATCAACACGAAGTTAGTGAAGGTTTGTTGGAACTCTAGCCCATCTTCTACAGGTGTCAGTAGAGCCAGCCTAATTCCTTCGATACGTCTATTAGCTATCGCTGGGGCTTGTTCATTTATCTGAGTCTTCTTGGGTAAGAAAGATTCGAAAGTGGCGTTAAGCCACAGTTGAAGTAGCCAGAAAGGCCCAGCGAGTAGCAAACTGTTCCTATCTTCGACATGTTTCAGGAGAGTAACCCCATTGCTGATTGAGTCATAAAGACTGGCCAGAATTAGTTCTGCCAAACAGATGTTCTGGCGGTGATGCAGTTGGGTGGCCAGAGTGACCATCTTTTTGGTCACTTGTAGAGATTTCGAGCAAAACACAAAGCGAGTTAGCCATAAGGCTAGAAAAGCTATGTGTTCGACATCCGACACTGTGTCCGTCGACCGGTCGTGATAATGGTTGATAAAGGTGGTGAATGTTGGCTTGGTCTCAGAGAAACCAATTTGGTCCTCCGACATCTCCTCCGGGTCGAAGTAATCTCCGGTTGGTCGAAGGCCAGTAATGGCCGCTACGTCGAAGAGTGTGGGGGTTAACATCCCACATGGAAGGTGAAAGGTGAAGTGAGAGTTATCCCAGAACAGCATCGAAGCTATAAGCATCTCTGGGGAGTAGTTTAAACCTGTCTTCGACAGCATTACTAGGTCAAAGATTCCCATTTCCTTCCAGACTGGAGTTTGATGTTTCTCCAACTTTGCTAGCCAAGCAACATAGTCAGAGGTCAGATTAGGGCAAGACCTAAAAACTCTAACACTTCTGTTGAAGAAACGAAGGTCGATCTTCTCGTGTGTAGGGTCTTCGTTGTCCTCTGCGTCCTTCTTGGCGCATGCTACTGGCTTGAGTTTCTCAACGATGGGAAAATAGCTCTTGATCTTCAGAGCTTCAGAGATGCTTGGGTTCATAGGTCCAGACATTGCGAAGATCTGGTTGGAGTATCCAACCGGGATCATCAAGTGACGCGAGTAAGCATCGCGAACGGAGATGTCAGAAGGTTCAGGGACCCTTCGTTTCCCTGTAGCGTTCACTACCGGAGCAGTAACAAAGACCTTGTGCTTAGCAAGTTGTTCAGTTGGTGCGTTAGTCTTGGGGGCAGTGGAAGCAGAAGCCATTGTTGAGGATGAAGATGAAGTTGGAAAAGGAAGAGTTTTTCTGCAAAGAGAAATAAGTTTGTAAGAAAGCAAGGGAGTTTGAGGGCAAGTTTGCGTGAAAAGTCCCACAATGGGATATTCACTACTATTTATAGTAGTGGGAGAAGTTCCCAATAACGAGGACATTAAATGTCATTTAATGCTGCAGGAAGTAGTGGGACGCGTGGCAGCATCCTGTTGTTTTGGCCGTTTCTGCAGAAACAGAGAGACGCAGCGTGCGTCCTCGTTTTTGGGATTTGTCATAATGACAAATTTTGAAGTGACGTTTGGTACTGCACGCCGTACTGAAAGTGACGTCCTAGGATCAAATCAATGATGGTTTCTTGGGATTGCCAATAGTTGGTAAAAAGCAACAAAAAGTGCACAAGTTAACTTGTGACTAAGCGTGGAAAAATGGGTGTCGAATGGCGTTTTCAAAGAATGCCTTTTTCTTTCAGAGTCGAAATAAGGCATTCTTGGGGGGCAATTTGTTGGCTCCTAAATTCGACACCTTTGTTTTAATTGATGGCAGTCATTAAAAGCTGAAAGATGCTTTCGACTGGCTAAGCTTGTCGAAGTGCCCGTCGAAAGATGGCAAAATAACTTAGAAGATTTCTTCCAAGGAGGAAGGCTCATTGCCTTCGACGTCGAAGGAGTTTTCGTCGAAGACGTCTCTTGATGAAGGTGTTCGATGATCCAGAGTGGAACAGTTTGAAATTCAAAGCTTTGGAGGGAAAACGGTTTCCAGCAGTTACTACGTGCAAACGTGCAAGGATCTGGAGCGTCGAGCATGGAGAACGTGCCAAGTGGTTTGATCTCGAAGCAGTGTAACTGCCCGACGGTTACTTGGAATGTTTTTGTATAAATAGGAGTAGACGTGTAGTTTCTCGCGGGTGTTCACAATAGATACATAGTCACTCATTTAGATTCAAGTACCCAGTGTGAGCGAACGAATTGTTGAGAAATGTATGTGTGAAACACCAATTTTATCAATTCAAGTCATTTACTTTTCCAGTATTTTACATGCTTTTCCCCTTTAAGATTCCTGTCGAACCTTTACATTCAAGCCTTGTTTATTTTACCAAGCCTTTCCTTTATGCAATTTACTTTAAACAATTTACTTAAAGCCTTATCCACATTAATTAAACTTCAAAATCAACCTATGTCCATAGGATCAATCTGATCGATCCTGCGAGTAACCAAATAAGTAACCATTTGGAGGATCAGCGGTTGTTTACCAAATCCCTAGGTAAACAGCCGTCCAGTTGCTTGGTCCGTCGCTGGTAGTCGGGTAGATCCAGTTGTCAAATTCTGCTTCCTCCACATCCTCCTCAATAGCATTCACCCTTGAGCTGGAGATAAACACCGGAGCCTTTCTGACCTTCTCCTTGCGCACAGCCCTCTGAGCCTCTGCAGTAAAGCCCAGCCCAAACTTGTCGTTCTTCTGAGTGAAGTCAGGAAGCTGACCCCAGTTTGCACAATTGCCTTTCTGAACCACAGCCCGGGCATCCCTTAGGGAAGCCATCTTCAAGGAAACATTCTCTTCGACTGTTGTTTCTGCTGCTGCTGAAATTGGATGTACCTCCTCGAAATGCTGAAAGGGGGTTTCAATGAACTCCCCGTCCATCTCAATGTATCTGAAGGAATTCAAATGGCTCACCATATACTCCTCTTCTCCTTGCACAGTGACGATCTTCCCCCTGACAGGGTACTTCAGCTTCTGGTGCAAGGTAGAGGTCACTGCCCCAGCTTTATGGATCCAAGGTCGACCCAGTAGACAAGAGTACGATGGACGTATATCCATCACATAAAAAGTAGAGTCAAACACTTGAGATCCCACACGAATAGGGATGTTAACCTCTCCATGAACCATCCTTTTTGAACCGTCAAAGGCCCTGACGATGATACTGCTGGGCTTCAGTTATAGGCCTTCATAATCCAAACGGTCTAAAGCCTTTTTCGATAGAACATTCAAAGAAGAACCAGTATCCACCAATACATGCGCCAGAGTAGTGCCCCTGCATTCGATAGAGACATGCAGGGCATCATTGTGGTCTCTTCCCTTCGCAGTCAGGTCAGCATCTGAAAAACCCAAGCCATTGTCTGCTGTCAGATTTGCTACGCAATTAGTGAACTGGACTGCAGATGTCTCCTGTGGCACATGGGTCGTCTTGAGAAATGAGATCAAGGCCTTAGCATGGGCCTCGGAGCATAGCAATAAAGAGAGCATGGAGATCTTGGAGGGCGTATGCCCCAGCTGCTCGACAACATTGAAATCACTTTTCTTTATTATTTTCAGGATCTCCTCCATTTCTTGTTGGGAGGCCTCAGCATTTATAGGTATTGGTGCCTCCATCTGGGCAGGCTCTTCTTCAATCCCTTTGCCCCGAGCATTAGATGACTCGGCGGCAGGGGAAACAACTTGATCAGCAACAGTAACAGGTACACTTGTAGGTGTTATAAGGAGGGGTCTTCGAATAGCGGGCGGTGCAATGTCAGGCGAGAAGAGCCTGCCACTGCGGGTGACCTTGGCTGGACCAGTGATATCGCAGATACTGGCGCCAGTGTCGAATTCTTGTTTGATTCCATTTACATATATGTCTGCCCCATAATGCCAGGGGACAGCTTTATCAGATACGTAGGGGAGAGGCCCCGGAACAGTAATAACCACAGGTGCAACAGTCGTGATTTGAACAAGCTTCTTCGGGAGAGCCTTGATTGGATTATTGAAGATGGTAACCACAGAAACTTCTTTTACCGGAACCAACTGAACAACAGACTTCTTAAACAGAATCTCCTTGCTATCTATTAGGCTTTGGACGCCTAACCTCAGCAAGGGACAACCAGATAGGGAAACAGCACAGAACAGGCAACCTTCACTGCAACCCGGAAATAAACCGGCCCGCAGTAGGTTCTTCTTGACGGTCCTCAGAGGGGTGACAACTTCATTTACCGAAACAGCATACAGTTCTTCCTCAATGGCATTTACTCTATGCTGGGGCATAGGAGCAGTTACAACATTTGGTCTCTCCGGCGCTTCAAACTGGATTTCCTTTGCGTCGATCAGATCTTGTACTTTGTTTCTCAAGGCCCAGAAATCATCAGTAGTGTGCCCGGGACTATCAGAATGATAAGCACACCGGGCATTTGGGTTATACTTAGGAGACGCAGTGTTGACGACCTTAGGAGCTTCTTTGAGGGTCACCAGGTTGGTGGATAACAGTTGGGGTAAAATTTGAGATAAGGTCATACTCAGTCGGGTATACTGCCTCTTGGGCCTTTCGCTTCTTTGTTGATTGTACTGCTGAGGAGCAGCAACAAGTTTCGAGATGACCAAAGCATTGACGGCTTGGCGACTTTCGGGCTTGATTTGTCTTCTAGGACCGTAGACGGCGCTTGCTTCTTTCTTAAACGGCCTCTTCTCAGCACTTGTGGAGGCAGCCTTTTGTATCTTGCCTGACCTGATGCCAGCTTCAATTCTTTCTCCCGTCAATATCAAATCTGTAAACCCAGCGGAGGAGTTACCAACCAAATGATTGAAAAACGGACCAGACAACGTCCCTAGAAACATGTCAACCAGCTCGCGATCAGTCAACGGAGGCTGCACCCTGCCAGCCAAATCTCTTCATTTTTGTGCGTACTCTTTGAACCCTTCACCCGTTCCTAGAGACATACCCTGAAGTTGGGTACGCGTAGGAGCGAGATCAGAATTGTATTGGTATTGTCTGTAGAATGCGCTTGCCAAATCTTCCCAATGTCGGATGCTAGTTCCATCTAATTGGTAGAACCATTCAAGCTGTGACCCCGAGAGGCTATCTTGGAAGAAGAGAATCCAGAGGTTCTTATCCGCCGTATAAGGTTGGATCTTCCTCACGTACGACCTTAGATGCAGCTTTGGGCAGGAGACCCCATCATACTTGGCGAAGGCAGGCGCCTTAAACTTGTGTGGAATTACTATCCCAGAAGATAACCCCAGATCTCCGAAATCCAGTCCCGGCACATTCTGAATTTCCATGGCGCTCAAGCGGTCCTCCAATTGCTTGTACCTGTCAGCAGCAGGTGGGTATTGTTCGTCGTTATAGTCCGTCTCATTGTCGGAGACTGCGGGACTAGGAGCTCGTCCCCCTTGGGGACTGTTCTTCTCAGCAGAAGAAGTAGTTGGATCAGCTTCATTATGGAGTGTGTTCCCAAATCTGCGTCCGGTGTTGAACAGCGCAATCCTCTTTTTCTTCTTCTTCTTCAGGAGTAGAGTCTTCAATTCTTGCTGACCTTGGGCTAGGCTTAGGACCATCTCTTGAAACTGTGCACTTTGGGCCTGAAGGGCCTTGATTGCTTGCTCACTGGATGAGTCTGGATTCATGATGACTGTGCAAAATAAACAGCGAAGGAGATTAAGCAACCTGTGAAATAGGGTACCTGCTATGCATATGGTGCAATGGAATGCGTATGTTTTATGTTTTCAAAGACAAACAAGATTCAACTTTGTAGACAAAAAGGGAAACACACTTCATTAGATTAAAATTTTCAATTGTTCAACAATTTGCCCTTAGGCATTACAGGAATTAAAAATACTGGAAAGGAAATAAAACTATAAAAGGAAACATCCAAAGCTCATCAATGCTCCCATGGCCTCCTCTTTTCAGTGCTGATGTAGTTGTTCAGGACCCGTTCTTCCTCCAATTTCTTAGTCAGCCTCTGGATCTTCCGTTCCTGCTCGTTGAATTTCTCCCGATAGAAATCCCGTTCTTCCTTTAGCTGCGCCCAAGATCTCTTCATGGTGTCAAAATCAGTAGGTATCTGAGGAGGGAGGACAGTTGGGGGAACCCCATCTTCATAAGGAGACTCAAGGATGAGAGGTCTAACAGCTTCGTAGGGCATACCTAGCCTTTGAGCACGGATGCGGACCCATTTGCAATAGGGCTTCAATGGCAGAGAAGTCTTGGGTCCCAACTCATGTGGGTTGGCTTTGTGGATTCTGTCCCAAGCTCTAATGAATCCCTGGCGTAGTTTGTCACTGTCTGCCTGAAACTCAAAATGGAAGTGAGGAACCAGCATTTCATGAGGCCCATCTCCTCTGGCTCTTCCAAACTGACGGAGAGCTAAACACGGATTGTAAGAGATTCCTCCTTGGATACCAATTAACGGAACGTTAGGGTATTCTCCGCAACGGTCAATAACAGCTACCTCATCCAAACCTCTGAGAGTCCAGGTGATGTCATTATCAGTGAGAGACATTAACCTCCGAGCCCAACCTTTTCCTTCTTCATTCTTCAGCACGAACTTAGGAAGGTGCGAAATAAACCACCTTACTAGCAAAGGAGCACAACACCATGGAGTTCCCCGTTTTCGAGTAGTACGAGCATAGAGTTGTTGTAGAATATCACCCAAAAGAGTGGGTACCGGGTTCCGAGACATGAAGATCCTTATGACATGGATACTGATAAAAGTGTCAGGGTTGGGAAACAATACCAGACCATAGATCAAAAGAGCCAGAATATCCTCGTACGCCTTGAAGTCCAAGTCATTCCAGAAATCATTAGCCTTGCCAACCAGAAATTTGACCAAAAAGCCCTTGATCCCATTTCTAGTTTCCCAGTTGGACAATACCTCTTCTTTGGTCAAGGGGAGAATTGCAGCAATCTCTTCAGGCCTAGGAGTCTTTTCCAAACCAGTGAATGGAGTTTGTTCCAAGACAGGGATCCCAAGCAAATAAGAGAACTCTTCCAGGGTGGGAACCAGCTGGAAGTCTTGAAAGGTGAAACAATGGTACAGAGGGTCATAAAACTGGGTCAGAACACTTATCAGTTGTTGGTCCCATTTTGCAGTGACCAAGCCAAGGAGAGAACCATGTCTGTTGATGAAGGAAGAAGTGTTTGGAATCCTTCCAACCAAATCCTTAAGTAACACTGGTGGTTGAACAAAGTTGAGCCGGACAGTATTCCTACGCACGGGCATCATGATGTCCTACAAAACAGAGCAAAGATGAAACCTTTTTTGTCTTTGAAATGGGTTAGCCCTTTATACAGGATGCATGCAATGGTATGATGGCATGATGCTATGATGAGGCACACCACAAGTATTCACATAGGTAAATAAGGCACACAAGTCACACAAGACACCCTTAGGTTTCAGGCCAGCATGAGTTTCAGGTATTACCCCCTTTTGGTTTTGTTGGTTAAAACCTGTCCTATCAAAAGTAACCGGGTTCTAGAGGATCTCAAATCATTGGCTACCCTCAATCGGTCATAACTCCAGCATCGCAATCTTTTCTCGCGGCCAGAACCATCTCGAGAGTTTAGCCTCAATGAGTGTAGCATACTGCTACTGTCCTAATAGCCAAGTTGGTCAATTTAGGGTTCTAAGGTTGGTTGGTGTTTAATGACCCCTTAGAAGACCTATATTCTCCCCGTTGCAACACAAGGGATATAGGTACAGACTAAGATGCCCCACCAACGTAGCCACTGCTTCACCCATGTCGGTCTACGCCGGATAGGTCCCTCACAGATTATGCTACCTAAAAAGGGTATTTCCCAGATCCGGGTTAGGATTTATGAAACTCCGATGCAAAGCCCACAAATATAAAAGCAAACAAAGCAAACAATTGAAAACAAAGGTGATCTAAGCCCTAAGGTTACTCCACTTTTAAAGAACTTCCCCAGCAGAGTCGCCAGTTCTGTGATACGGTGGGAGAACTGACTTGAGGTTTTGCGTTTGTATTCGCAAATGTTTCGGTTGAGCAAGAGTCGCCACCGACTTTTTATTTTATCCTAAGGAAAGGTTAAAAAGCACAGCAAAAACCTTTTGAGATGTTTTCTTGGGTTCGGGGAGTAGATTATAGAAAGGGAAGGTATTAGCACCCTTTCTATCCATGGTTATCCATGGGCTCTTAGTTACTTGCTTAGATCACTTGCCTTTTGTTTTCAATTGTTTTAAATGGTGCTTGTGTGTGTGTGGGTTTGAAAATGTTTTGAAAAGAAGCCAATGTGGTGGCAACCTTTGTAATGATCCATGTGGGGATGTATACAAAGATGTATGTCTTTTGAAAAGGTTTTCATTTGTTTTTGAAAGTTGTTTTGAAAGTGTAGTGATGTGTGGTTTTTTGAAATAGGCAAGTGTTTTTAGTTTGCAAGATTGATTCAAGTAACTAAGAGGTTATCTACTCCTAAATTTCTCAAAAGATTATTGCTATATTTTAACCCTTTTTACAAGTTTGTTCCACCATTGCAATTGGTGGACAATCTTATGTTTAGGATGTGAAAGGGACAGGCGCGGGTCATCGTTTAGACCATAATTGCAATGGTGCCAAGTATCTTTGGGCATTTCTTTTAAGGGACTTGATCATTTGTTTTTGTTTGTTTTGAAAAATGTTATCGAGGGACTATGATCATTTAATTTGTTTGTTTTACCCAAAGAGACCTAACATGCAATATGGCCAAATTTTGAAAGGCAACAAGTGGAGCATCCTAGGGGGTGCAAGTGTGATTTGTGTGTCCATTTTCATGCTCATTTGTCTTGAGATTAGGTCATAACTATTTTTTGTCGTTTTTTCGCATACAAACCCTAATTCTAACATGTTATCATTAGAAAGCAATAAAGTGCGAAAATAAATTTACTAAGCTATTACAAAACCAAATATGGGAAGGGGGGTACAAATGTTCAAATGGGGATATTGACAAGTAATGTAAATCTAAATTATTACATCATTTTTGAATATTTGCAAAGTAAATAAATTGCATAATTAAATGGAAATTAAATAAATATGCAAAATGCAAAGAGAAAGTTTTTATATGTATGAGAAAAGTATGGTTTATGTAAAATAAAATAAGAAAATAAAAAGGTATTATTTTGAGTATTTTCAACTTTTAGGGCAAAAACCCTAATTTTAAAGAAAATGTATTATTATTTAATTTAATACAAGTATTTATTTATTATGTACAAAAATAAAAATAAAATGAAGTATATTATGAAAAAAGTATTTTTTGTATCAAGTATTAATAAAAATGAAAAATTCAAGTATTTTTATATTTTAACTTAAATATATTAATAAACATATATATATATATATATATATATATATATATATATATATATATATATATATATATATATATATATATATATATATATATATATATATATATATATATATATATATATATATATATATATATATATATATATATATATATATATATATATATATATATATATATATATATATATATATATATATATATATATATATATATATATATATATATATATATATATATATATAAAAGTATTTTTATGTGAAATATTTTCAGAAGGTAAATAAAAATAAAAAGATGTATTTACACTATTTTTTATATTTATTCTAAATAATAGTATATATAATATTTTTGTTTAATCAAAAGAAATAATCAAATAAATATACAATAAATTCAAAAAATGATGGAAAAAAATATTTTTATTTTTTAATGTCATGAGAAAAAATAAACAAAGTCAAATAAAAAAGAAAAAGTCAAAAAAGTCAAAAGAATCAGCAAATGGGCCTTGGGGGTGTAAAAGCAAAATAGTGGTGCAAATAAAAAAAAACACACAAGCCCAGCCCAAAGAACACTGTCTTCAACCTCCAGCAACAATATTTGAAAAAAACGCGCGTCATGTTCATCATCTTCCAACTCTTGATTCCTGGCTTTTTAGCAAAAACTCATAACACAACAAATGTTCAGCATGAAGAGACGATTCTAACCATGTATGGAACTTGACCTAACTCTCTAAGATGAGGGAGAATTTCTCCTCCCCCAAATCCTAACCTAATTTTTCTGCCATTTTCAAACTCCAAATTCTCTCTACTCAGGCAAAAGAAATGAAATGTAAAGATATGTACATGTTCAGGGCTATGAGTAGAACCTTGTTTCTTCACAAACTTAAGACTAAAGATACATAATAAGAGAGATACGAGTTCAAAGTTTTACCTGTGCAGTTGAACTTCTATCTGGAGAATGAGGAACTTCCAGTGCAAGGTGATGATTGGAAAAGCTTCCTTGAGGCCCAGGGATGATGTTTCAATGCCTACTTTGTCTTGAGAGCTTTTGAATCAAGCTATAGAACTTCACCTGCAAGTCAAAAATGTGAAAATGGTGGAAGCTGTTAGAGAGATTACAGGTCAGGTTTTAGGTCATGGTTAGCTTGCACATATGCTAAGGAATGTGTATGAACTGATTTTAGCAAGAATGCTCGAGAGAAAATGAAGTTGGCACTCAAACTGCAGAGGCAACCCTGTTTTTGCAGTTTTAGGATGATTCTGAGATGGAGGGTGTTTTGGAGGTGCAAAGGGTCGTGTCTTGGCTTGGTTATGTTCTTTTGAAGGTGTTTGATTAGTTTGTTCTTGTGTTAGTGAGCTGAGATGAGAGTTGTTACAAGTTATGGACTTTTCTTCTATGTGAAGCAACAAAATGCAACTTGGCTTTCTAGGTTAGTAGAGGACCCCCTAATGTGCTGCATAAGCTTCTCTTGATCAGTGTGTTATGCACATAATCTTGTGCCAAGCAGATTTTCCATGTACTTGTTGGATTTCTAATTTGACATAAAGCTACTTTATACAAAAATGGCCAATTTGCTTTATCCATTTTGGGATTAAACCCTCATACAATGCTTGCACTCAAAGAACAACACTTCAACACATTGAATATGCATTAAATTATGGAGTGTAACTTGGTTTAAGGACCTGTAATCTTGCCTAAAGCATGCTGAGTTCAAATGGTAAGGTTATGGACATGTTTTGATGAAGAACAAAAGTGAATTTTTGCCAACTTGTGAAATTCGAATCTCTCAAGTTATGAGGTTGTTTGATGAGTTCTTGGACATTTTGGAAAGCTTGGAATGTGTACTACAATCCATCTTTGAAAGGCAAACTGAAATTCCAAGTGGAAGGGTGTGAAAAATGGCCTTGAAGTGGGGTAGAAAACCTTGTCAAAATAGGTTAAAATTCCACTAAGTCAAAAATGGTTTAGTGCCCTTATTCAAAAAATTGTAACTTGAGATACAAGCTTCAAATGAGAAAACTTTGTGAATCAAAGTTGTAGATTATGCAACAAGCTACAACTTTCATGTTTTGACTTTTGTTTGAATCCAAATGGATCTTGGTGAAAAGATGGGGCAAAGTTGGGAAAAAATTAGGGTTTTTCATAACTTAGAAAAATTCTAAGTTATGAAAAATTCCATTTTCTAACCCTAATTTGCATTTTGTGATTTCTTGGTGAACAAGTTTCATGATTTGGCATGTTTTGATGAAAAATGAATCTTGACTCTTGATTTTGACCAAAAAGTCAAAGTTTGACTTTTCAGTATACAGTCAAAATTGATCAATTGATGGGGAAATTCAACTGTCAACCTTGTGTACTTGGGATCTTTTGAGCTTGATGAATGTGTCAAGATCATTTCATTGAGTCCTTGAGTCCATATGTGAGCTTGATTTGCCATTGGCTAGGTCAAATAGTCAAAAATTGCCTTTGTGCAGTCAAAACCCTACAAATGACCATTTTGCCCTTTTGGTGATCTGATCAAATTTCTTATGGAATTGTGATCCAAACTTGATAAAATGGTCCATATGAGTTCAATATGTTGATGTGGGTCAAATTTCATGAGGTTTGACTGTCAATTGGCCATAGTTGACTTTTTCCCCAATACAGCTGATTTCTAGGTCAACTGTCCAATTGACTGGGCAAAACTTGGACTCAAGACTTGAAACTTGGCATGGGTAAACTTGGGAGTCCAATATGAAACATGAAAGTTATCTTAGGCATTTTAGGTCAAAACATCCTTGGGCAAACACAAACCCTAATTTGAGTCAACAGTGCAAGGAGAAGTCTTGAGCAGAGGAAACCCTAACTGGATCTTGATCTTCAAAGGTCTTGTGATGAGAAAATGTTGAGGAAATGGGAGGGCAAATTTTGGGGTACAACACCGTTTACCGAAGGCAACCAAGTGGGAGTGTACCCTAGGAGTGCGCCTGTGCGAGTGATTCAGTTTCAGATTTATTATCTTTGCGCATGTTTAGGGTTATCTAACTGTTTTAAAATTAATCATACATTCTTGTCATGCATCCCTATATCAAACATCTAACAGTTAAATATTTGCGGAATTTAAAGTGCGAAAATTAAACTAAGCTATTACAAGGCTTCGGGTATTTACAAAGCCAAAAACAAACCCTTTGAAGTTAAAGCGATAAATGTAAATAAATGTCCTAATTAAACTATTACAAACTGTAGGCAGTTACATCAATATAATAAATAATAAAAATAAAACGCGCGATAAAAATTAAGATCGGGAAGAAAATAGGGTTTTGACCCTTCTAACCTAATTAAAATAAAACTGTTTTTGTTGTTTTTTAATATTTTTTAAAGAAAAAGAATTTAGGTTTTAAAATTAAATATACAAATAATTAGTGTTTAAATTAATTAATGAAAATAATTACATGACCTATTTTTTGGTTTTTATTATTTTAGGAAAAAATAAAATGATTAAATTAGAAATAAAACCTAATTGTTCTAGTTATTTTTAAATATGTACAAAAAAAGAAATTAAAGTTATCTAAATTAACACCTAATTAAATTAATTAATTTTTAATAAAAATAAAATCTAGACCTAATTTATGAAAAGTAATATTTTTTTGTGATTTTTGATAAAAAAGAAAATAATTTAATTGGTTAGTAAATAAATAAATAAACTAAATGAAATAAAATAATAAAAATATAGAGAAAGAAATTTGGGCTTGAATAGTATTTTGGAGGGGTGCAAATAGCCAGATCTGGGCCCAAAGGTGGAAGTCCACGTTGACCTCCTGGATCCAGTATATTGTGTTGACTAGACCTCATGATGGTCTCTCATAAGTTAGCCTTTGGATTTGGTCTCCTGACACTTGGCTTGCTGGATGGTGAAGACGTATGGTGGACCCTTGGTTTGTGAATTTTGAACTGCTATGTGTCGACCCATGCTGCTATGCATCGACACATAACTTTTCCTTGATCCTTTGGGCTGCACTGGTTGTTTTAGATCTGAATGCTTTTCCAAATGTTGTGGTGACTTTGAGAGTCTTCAGAAAGCTGCTCCGGACTGCTGGAACTGAGTTGGACTGTACTGTAATATTTTTGGTATTTTTGATGGTGAAGATGAATAGCACTACAAGGACTGTTTTTATGTTTTTGGATGCAGGTTTATTTTTCTCTGGTTCACGCGCCTCTCTTATTTTTTAGTTTTTGGTCTGCCTTTGTTCTATTTGTATCAAGGAATGGATTAGGGTTGATAGAATGCACTCAATCTTCTTCCATTATTGAATTTGATTGTGATTTGATTCTCTTGAATATCCTTCCAAAATTGGCCTAAAATCAATCTTTTTGTGCACACATGCCTTCGCACGAATTTGAATACTTGCTAGCTATAATTTAAGACCTGAAACAAGCATAAAATCGTGTGTTTTCAATATTTTAGATTTTATATGATTTATTTTGATTTAAATTAATTTAATTCAAATAAAAATCAAAACAAATAATAAAAATACGATATTGACAAGTGGAAAAGGCTAGAGTTCGTGGACTATGTTGCCAACTCAAAACAAGTGAAAAAGATTGGGCCCATTTGGCAAAAAATGAAGTTTTAGGCATAGTTGACTTTTGGCAATTTTGCAAAAAAGGTCAACTTCACCAATGCATAACTTCCTCAATTTTGACTCTTTGGAGGTGTTCTTGGACTTTTTAGAAATATTGAGATGTCCTATAATCAATTCTTTTGGTCTCATCTCTATTTGATATTCCATGCTCATGTAGGAAGCTTTGACAAAAAAAGTGTTTTTGTTGACTTTTCAAAATGACCTATAATGTCCAAATTTTTAACTTCTTGTGAGTGCATATTTTAAACTTTGGAGATGAATATGGATTGTATAGAATTGAATCCTCTTAAAAATTAGCTTTGGATGGGTCATTTCTCATAAATTATGAGAAAGTTATGCTTGGTCAAATTTGAGTTGACTTTTCCTGCAAAACCCTAATTTAACAACTTTTGGTTCTTGAGGAATTATGAGAAATCCTTGATGAATCATGATGAACCCTTTATCAAATGATGAAATATACTTCAAAATAAGGATGTTGACCAAAAATCTTGAAGTTTGACTGTATGTAGGCCAAAGTTGACTTTTGACCTAGCATGGTCGATTTTCAGGCCTTTGAGCAATTGACTGAGCAAACTTCCTCTGTAGGACTTGAAACTTGACATGGATGATCTTAAGAACATATTAGGACATTGGTGAGCATTTGGGATCACTTGGACTCAAGTATCTTGATGAAATATGAAACCCTAATTTGAGGTAGACTGCCTTAGGAGAGGGCTTGTCTGGTCAACCCTTGGACTTCCTTGAGCAACTTGAGGATCTTTATTGAAATGTTTTGAGAAATATGGGAGGGAAAATTTTGGGGTACAACACCGTCCAGTTATTCGGTCCACCGTTGGTTGTTGGGTAGATCCAGCTGTCGATGTCTGAATCCTCTTCATTGTCTTCAATTGCATTAATTCCCCAATTGTTGATGTGTAGAGGAGGTCTTCCAGCCCGAGCGCGCCTAACTGCCCTTTGAGCCCCTGTAGTAAAGCCCAAACCAAATTTGTCAGTTTTGTGAGTGATATCAGGGAGCTGACCCCAATTGGTACACCCACCTTCTTCAACTACAACCATGGCATCCTTGAGAGAAGCCATCTTTATCGGAGGTTTTTCGATAGTAACTTCAGTTGATGCCAAGATCTGAGGGAACTCTTCGAAATCCTGACAAGGAGTTTCTATGAATTCCCCGTCCATCTCTATGTAGCGGAAGGAATTGAGGTGACTCACCATATATTCTTCTTCACCTCGCACCGTGACAATCTTTCCCTTCACCAGATACTTTAGCATTTTATGGAGTGTGGAAGTAACGGCCCCAGCCTCATGGATCCAAGGACGACCTAGCAAGAAAGAATATGATGGCATGATATCCATCGCGTAGAATGTGGACCCAAAAGTCTGAGAACCCATTTGATAGGGATGTCTACCTCCCCGTGCACCATTCTCTTCGATTCGTCAAAAGCCCTTACCACAATGTTACTAGGCTTCAGAGTCAAACCCTCAAAATCCACACGGTCCAACGCTTTCTTCGGCAGAATATTCAGTGAAGATCCGATATCTACCAGCACATGAGCCATAGTGGTTCCCCTGCACTCGATCGAGACATGCAGAGCATCATTATGCTTCCTTCCTTTCGGTTTCAGATCCGCATCTGAAAAACCCAGCCCATTGTCAGCAGTTAGGTTGGCCACACAATCTTTGAACTGATCTGTTGAAGTTTCCTGCAGCACATACGCAGTCTTGAGAAATGCAATCAAAGCCTTCGCATGGGATTCAGAACACAACAGCAGAGACAACATGGATATCTTTGATGCCGTCTACCCCAGCTGCTCGACCATATTAGTCGCATTTCTTAATGATTTTCAGTATTTCCTCTATTTCTTGTTTAGAGGCTTCCACAATGATTTTCTTAGGTGCCTCTGTCCGGGAAGGCTCACCTATAATTTCCTTGCCCCGAGTCCCAGATGGCTCAGCAACAGGGGTAATAATTGGAGTAGGAACAAGAGAAATGTCAGGAGTGCTAGTTGGAGCAATAGTTGGAATAACAGTAGGCTTGATGATCTTCGGAGCAATCTCAGGAGAGAAAACCCTTCCACTTCGGGTAACCTTACTAGTCCCGACAATATTACTGACATCAATATCAGCTTCTTCATTCTTCAGATCTTGCTTAATACCATGATAGTACACATCATCACCATAATGCCATGGGACAGCTTTAAACAGGTGTAATCCTAACAGGTCTTCTCTAGGAAACCTTGGAAGGATTGGCAGAAATGGTTATAATAGCGACATCTTCAATGGGAACAACAGGGATCACAGTGTTCTCGAACAAAATCTCTTTATTATCCATCAGGCGCTGAACACCTGACTTCAATAAACCGCAACCAGAAGGTAGAATCGAACACATGTTGCAACCTTCACCACAACCCGGAAATAAACCGGCCAATAACAAATTCTTCTTAACAGTCATAAGAGGAGTAGAAATTTCTTCAACATAGGTCACAAACAAATCAATGTCAACAACATTAACTCCACGACCATGTTTGAGCATGGGAGCAGTTATAACATTCTACTTTTCTGGAGCATCAAACTCTATTTCCTTGGCTTCAAGCAAGTCTTGTACTTTGTTTCTCAGAGCCCAACAATCGTTTGTATCGTGGCTAGGACTCTCAGAATGGTAGGCACACTGCGCGTTGGGATTGTATCTGGGAGAGGTAGTGTTTGGATTCTTGGGGGCCTCTCTCAAGGTTGCCAAGTTGGATTTTAATAAATGAGGTATAACTTCAGCCAAAGTCATGTTGATGCGGGTAAACTGCCATTGTGGTCTTTCCACCCTTTGTTGATTGTTGCGTTGTGGAGAAACTGTGAGTCTTGGTATCACTACAACATTTACCGTTTGACGGTGTTCAGATCTGCTTTGGCCCCTCAGACTGTAGACTGCACTGGCTTCCTTCTTACCAGTGAAAGGCTTCTTTGTTGAACTCGAGGAGGCATCCTTTTGTATATTACCACTCTGAATTCCAGCTTCTACTCTTTCTCCAGTTAAAATCAGCTCGGTGAAACTGGATGACGAGCTGCCAATTAAGTGATTGAAAAATGGACCTGATAGCGTTCCTAGAAACATATCAACCAATTCCCTATCAGACAAAGGGGGTTGAACTCTCCCAGCCAGGTCTCTCCATTTTTTAGCATAATCTTTAAAACCTTCTCCTGCACCCATGGACATACTTTGGAGTCGAGTACGAGTAGGAGCAAGGTCGATATTATACTGATACTGCTTGTAGAAAGCAGCAACAAGATCTTCCCAGTTTCGGACACGGGCTCCCTCCAACTGGTAGAACCATTCAAGCTGTGTCCCTGACAGACTATCTAGAAAGAAGTGCACCCACAAATTTCTATCAGTGATGTGGGGATGAATCTTCCTGACAGACGAACGGAGATGGAGTTTTGGGCAGGACACCCCATCATACTTGGCAAAAACCGGAGCTTTGAACTTCTGAGGGATGACCACTCCCGATACCAGACCCAATTCTTCAAAATCCAACCCATGTATCCTCTGAACTTCCATGGCAATCAGACGATCCTCCAACTGTTTGTATCTATCCTCAACAGGAGGATATTTCTCATCATTGTAATCTGTATCGTTGTCAGAAACTATAGGACTAGGGTCATTTTCCCCTTCTTGGTTCTCCCCTTCCTTGGATGAAGAGGTCAGGTCATTTTGTTGCTTCAACCTCTCTCCAAACCTTCTGCCCATATTCAGAATACCAACAACCTTCTTCTTCTTCTTCCTCTCTTTCAGAATGAGGGCTTTCAGATCCTCTTGCCCTTTAGCCAGACTTATGAACATCTATTGGAACTGGGCGTTCTGTGCCTGAAGATCTTTGATGGCTTGATCGGAAGACATTTCTGCTGAAATAAACATCGAAGAAGATGAGAAACCTGTAGTGGTACCTGTAATGATGTGTATGACAATGGGATGTGCATGTAATGATTTCAAAGACTTCAGGAAATTAAAATTTGCAAACCAAAGTAAAGAATAACTTTATTAGCTTAAATTTGAAGGTTCAACATGCCTTTAAGGCGTTACTAATAAGTAAATAAAACAAATCTAAAACTAGAAAAGAAAAAGATCAAAAGTCCCATGGACGCTTTCTCTTTGTGATGATATAATCATTGAGCACTCTTTCTTCCTGGAGCTGCCTGGTGAGCTTTAGAATCTTCCTCTCTTGATCATGGAATTGTTCCATGTAAGTATCCCGCTCATTCTTCAGCTGAATCCAAGACCTCTATAACTCCCCAAGATCAGTGGGCATGTAAGGATAGAGAACCGTGTAAGGAATGCCTTCTTCAGTAGTGGGCTCCACAATCACTGGTAATACAGCCACATTAGGAATCATAAGCTTCTGGGCACGAGCTCGTACCCATTGGAGGTAAGGCTCCATAGGGATGGAAGTCTTTGGTCCCAACTCTTTGGGGTCAGATCTGTTTACCATGCCCCAAGCTCGTACGAACCTCCGACGATACTCATCCCCATAGTTTAATACAATGCCCTCAATAAGTAACTCATGGGGACCATCCCTTCGAGCATGACCAAATTGTCGCAAAGCTAGACAAGGATTGTAAGTTATACCCCCTCTAATACCAAGTAATGGGACATTAGGGTAATCCCCACAACGGTCAATAATAGCAATGTCTTCCATAGCTCGGGAACACCAAAGAATATCCGTATGAGAGAGTGACATTATCTTGTGCGACCAACTCAAACCTTCTTCGTTCTTCGGTACAGACCTAGGGAGGTGAGAAATAAACCACCTCGACAGCAACGGCATGCAGCACATAAGAGTCCCTCTTCTCTTCATGGTGCGAGTATGGAGAGTGTGCAAAATATCTCCAAGCAAGGTAGGCATAAGGTTGTGAGAAAGGAAAATCTTGATAGCATTCACATCTACGAAGGATTCCGGATTAGGGAAGAGAACTAAACCATAGATAAGAAGAGCCAAGACCTCCTCAAAAGCCTGAAAATCCAAATCATCCCAAAATAGCTGAGCTTTGTCTATCAGAAATTTGGCTAGAAAACCCTCAACTCCGCTTCGAGTTTCCCAATTGGATACCACGTCGGCCCGTTTCAGATGTAAAGCTGAGGCAATGACTTTTGGCTTAGGAACTTCTTCTATACCTGTGAAGGGTACCTGTTCAAGAATGGGTATGCCCAATAGCTGAGAGAATTCTTCCAAGGTGGACACCAACTGATAATCCGGAAAGGTGAAGCAGTGATGCTTAGGATCGAAGAACTGAAAAAGTACGCTCATCATTTGTTCATCAAAGTTTGAAGTAACCAGGCTGAGAAGTTGACCGAGTCTCTTAATGAAAGTAGAAGTTTCAGAAACTCTTGATGCTAGCTCTTTAAGTTGGGAATGTATCTTCACAAAGCTGATTCAGATAGTATTTCTACACACGGAAGCCATGATCTGCAAAATAGAACAAAGATAAATTCCCTTGGTCTTTGAAATGGTTAGTATAATGAAGCATGAATGCCATGTTATGATGCATGATGTCATGATAAACCACATGTATAACAAACACAAGTATTGCAAACACAGTCAAATCACACAAAGCCCTTAGGTTTAAGACTTGCATGAGGTGAAAGGTAATACCCTCTTGAAGTTAAGTTGGTTTCAAACCTGTCCTAGAAAAGTAACAGGGTTCTAGAGGATCTCAATATCATTGACCATCCTTTATCGGTCATGGTTTCAGCTCACACAATCTTTTCTTGCAGCCGAAATATTCCGAAAGTATGATCTCAATGAGTGTAGCATCGAGTATCAACCAGTTCTCAGCTCTACACTGAGGTCGGCTATATCGCTACTTTCTAATGGCCAAGTTGTTCAACTATGGTTCTAAGGTTTGTTAGTGCTTCACGACACCACACGGCGGCCCCGTATTCTCCTCGTTTCACCACAAGGGATACCGGTACCAACCAAAGTGCCACACCAACGTAGCTACTGCTTCAAACGCATCGGTCTATGCCATACAATTCCCTCACAGTCTATTGCTACTTACCTAATGAGTTCCCCCAGATCTGGGTATAGGATCTATAGTAACCCCAAACAGAACCCTCAAAAAATAAAGCAAACAAAGCAATCAAGAGAAGCAATTTTAATGACCTAGACCCTAAGGTATACCCCACTTTAAATTTTATCCCCAGCATAGTCTCCAGTTCTGTGATACGGTGGCAGAACCGACATGTTTATACTGGTTTGCGTTTTGTGTTTTTTGTTCGCAAAATGTCGCAGTAAGCAAGAGTCGCCACCGACTTTTATTTCATCCAATCGGAAAGGAAAAAAAGTACAGAAAAAAAAATCCTTTTTTGAGATATTCTGAGTACGGGGGGTAGATTATAGAAAGGGAAGGTGTTAGCACCCTTTCTATCCATGGTTTTCCATGGGCTCTTAGGTACTTGCTCATTTTTAAATTGTTTGTGTTTGCGTGCTTGTTTTTGAAAAATGTTTTACTTCGTGATAACCCTTGTATCAGTCCTCAAGGGTGTGACGAAGTTGTTTTGAAAATTTGTTTGAAAAGTGTAAGTGTGAAAAGTTTGGATTTGAGAAAGTACCTACTAGAATCTACCTACTCGACAAAAGATCATTTCTATTCTTGTTTCCTTTAGACAGTGCCATCCTACTATTGAGAAATAGGTAGCACCCTCATTGGATTTGTAAGTGTCAATTAGAAAGGGACGTACGGTTACTAAAGCAATATTAGGACACCTTAGTAGTAACCCTAGAGTCTTAAGATCTTTTTTGAGGAAACATTTCCGAGGCAACATTCGAATGGGACATTTGATCTTTTTAGACGGGAGGGCAACCACTAAGACACTCTATGCTTAATGATCGTTTACCGAAGGCAACCGAAGTGAGAGTATACCCTAAGAGTGAATATGTGCGGGTGATTTATTTTTAGTTTATCATCTTTTCACATTAGGGTTTTCTAACCATTTTAATTTTGTCATGCATTCTTGCCATACAATCATATTAACATTCATGTAACAGTTAATAATTGAAGAAATTTAAAAGTGCAAAAATGTAAAACCTAACTATTACAAGGCTTCGGGGAGGGGGATTAATTACATAGCCAAAAAGATCGGGGGAAAGCGATAAGTAAAAACCTAATTAAAACTATTACATCCTTAAAACAGTTACAAAAAATAAATAAAAGAATTAAATGCACGCGGTAAGTTAAATGCGAGGCGATTAGGGTTTTGACCCTTTGACTAATCCTATTTGCGATTGATTAAAGAAAAATGTTTTTGTCATGTTTTGTTATTTGAGAAAATAAGGAATAATTGAATTTAAAAAAGAACCTAATTACTAATTTATTTTAATTAAGAAAAATAATTAAATTAACCTATTTTTTGTGTTTTTGTTTAGAAAGAAAAATAATTAAATCAAGAATTTAAACCTAGCTTTCTAATTGATTTTTAATTGTGAAACACAAATTAAAGTTACCCAAAATTAAATTAAGCTAATTAATTAAAAAATTAAATTTGATAATAAAAACTAATCCTAAATTTGTGAATTATTGATTTTATGATTTTTTTTAAAAAGTGATTAATTTTTGTAAAGAAATAATTAAGAAAAATAATTAAATAAGAAAATAAAAAATAAGAAAGAAATAAAATTGGGCCTGATTGTGAATAGCACTACTGGGGGGGGGGGGGGGAGGGGTGGAACTGAAAATCCCAAAGGCCCGTTAAGCTCCAGGCCTGGTCAGCGCTGGATCTGGTGCATCGTTGGCTTTGAGGAATACCATGGGCATTCATTGCTGGCACGTTGGATTTGACTAGCTAGGCATCCAGTGGCCAGGCGCTGAGGGTGTATGGAAGGCGCATGATGATGTATTGCATTGGATCTGCAAAGGGAAAACAAGAAAATGCATTTTGCTGGGACCTGGGATCGAACCCAGGTCCTTGTACTCCCTACCAATGAAGCGTTGTCAACTGAGATGCGTTGTTAACTTGTTATTATAATAACAATAAAACATAATATAAGAAAAGCAAAAGAGCTGATTCCAAGGCGCGAAATTCAAACGTCCCAATGGATGCTTGACACGCCATTGTCTTCTTCCTGGCAACCTTCGTTTTAGAAAAGGAGACTTTTACCTACAGACGTTCACTGTAGGTATAACCCTGTTCATCTCAAAAATGGCATACGAGCAAGATAAATGAAAATTAATGGTACCAATCAACCCGTCTCATCCTCACGAGCATCATGGTACCTGATTCAAGGCCCAATTTTTCCTGCATTAAGAAACCCTAAACAAGAACATAAAAACCCTAACAATGGCAGGTGCGTGTATAAGCTTCAAAAATGCAATTAAATGACATGGTTAGCTTGCAAACATGATGATAAACACGAATATGACAATTAAAATTGCTAATGATGCAAGAACTGAGATAATCGATTCTGGAAAAAAAACGCAAACCATGTGAGTTACAATCGGTGTTTCTGGGTGCTTCAAGCCTTGCAACTGATCCAATTGGCTTCTGGGAAGGTCCAAGAATCGATTAACAACGTTGGATTGGTCTGAATTGATCTCTAGATGCAAAAATGATCCAACACTTTTTGTCACTTTTTTGAGTTTTGTTCTATGCCTCTCACGACCTCTAACCTCTGTTTTTTGATCTGGAATTCTTCATTATATAACCTAGAGTGAATTAGGTTAACAAACTTGGACTCAATCTTTGCATTTATCCAAGATTTGATTTGATTTGCAAGCTATATGATATGTTGCTATTTTGAGCCAAAGCATGCCTTTCTTGTACCAATTGTCCTTGATTCGATTTGATCATGTTAACTCAGCATATCTTGATTACCAATTTGTCAAAGAAACAAACCAAATCATATGTTTGTTAATTTTCATCATTTATTTGATTTAATTCACTTTTTAATTAATGAAAAATCAAAATAAATTGAAAAATGAAGCACATAATGGGCGAGTGAACATTTGAGTCGTGGACCACATTATAATTGAGGTGCAATCATAAAAAGTTGGGCCCATTTAGCAAAAAATGCAAATTTGAGTACATTTGACTTTTGGCAATTTCGCAAAAATGGTCAACTTGGCCAATGCATAACTCTCTTAATTTTGACCCTAGAGAGGTTTTCTTGGACTTTTTAGAAAGCTTGGTATGTCCTCTAAACAACCCTTATGGTCTCATCTCAATTGATTCTTCCATTTTCATGTATGAAACTTTGATCCAAAAGGTGTTTTTGTTGACTTTTCAAAAGGACCTATAATGTCAAAATTCATATCTTTTTGTGAGTGTATATTCTGGACTTGGGAGCTGAAGATTCATTGTAGGGAATTGCATCCTCTTCAAAATGAGCTTTGGACGAGTCATTTCTGATAAAGAATGAGAAAGTTATGCTTGGTCAAAGTTGAGTTGACTTTTCCTATAAAACCCTAATTTAGCAACTTTTGGGTTTTGATGAATTGTGAGCAATCCTTGAGGAATCATGATCAAACCTTGATCAAATGATGGATAATACTTCAAAATGATGATGTTGACCAAATTTTTTGAAGTTTGACTGTATATGGGTCATAGTTGACTTTTGACCTAGTACAGTTGATTTTCAGGCATTTGAGCAATTGATTGAGCATACTTCTTCTGCAAGGCTTGAAACTTGACATGGATGATCTTGAGAACATATTAGGACAATGGTGAGAATTTGAGTCCTTTGTGGTTCACACATATTTATGAAGATGGAAACCCTAATTTGAGATATGCTGCCTTATGAGAGAGTTTGTCTGGTCAACTCTTGAACTTGAGAAATTTGGGGACCTCACTCGCCATGTATTGAGAAATATGGGAGGGAAAATTTTGGGGTACAACATACTGAAAAGATAAAGAACACACCATAATTGTTTACCCAGTTCATTGTACAACAACACCTACTCTGGGAGCTACCAAGCCAAGAATGAAGTCCACTATTAGTAGTATCAATTTGCAGACCCTACAACCAACACACCCATTGATGATCTACGCATTTTATCACTACCCAATAACCCTTCTACCTAGGTACTCCCTACATATGGAATATCTCCATCCCAATTCCAATCATCACAATGATGTCTCGCAGTCAATACCTCAGTCACTGTGTAGACGGCCCTTCACTAAGATTCTGATCAAACAGATAGACAGTTTGGAAGACATACTTTCATGACAACCTAGCTAAGTCTCCAAGCCAAACTCCACTGTTTTTTAGCTATGCTCCTAACTAAGAACACATCATGGAGTTGCTTCAAAGCTTCCTCCAAGAACAATACACCTCTTACCTACAGGCTTCAAGGTGAACTTGGTAACCTTCCCACAACCCAGGAGGTTTACCTTGAAAAAACCCAAGACTTCTACATCTTGAGCCGTGTGTTTTCTAGGTTAAAAACCCTTCTATTTATAACCTGTTACCCAACTGGTTTTGGGCCTTCAATCACAGCAAATCAGCTGTAATAAACTGCAGAAACGTCTGCCCCAAGAAAGGTCTTCAATCTTTACTTTCTTAAATAATCTCCTTATTTAGAAAGTCTTCATTCTCCTTGATTTCTGATTGGAATTTCCGGACCTTTAAATATACACCGCATAGGATGCATAATATTCTCCTGAATATTCTGCTAATGTTGAGAGCAAACTGAATCTCATTAATCCAGCTCAGCAGGTGCGATGTCAAGACATCTTCTTTGACATGTTGTTCCAGTTGTTGAAAAAGTTCAACACAACATGTTCTGACATTGTAATAGGACTTCTTGTTGTACTTGTTCTTCTTAGAAAGTTTATACATCATATTCTACATTACATTATTGCTAATATTATTTGTTTTATCCAAAATTAAGCCAATCCTAAAATAAGAGAACTAACAATCTTCCCCTTTGGCAAATTTTGGCTAAAACAAATAATCTAAAAAACAATTTGCAGTAATTCAGAAGCTGATGCATACAACAACAAATCTTCAGTTGAAAATGATGTCTCAACATCTTGTTAGACATCTTCTTTGTAGCACTCTATAGAACTCAATTGCATCAGCACCAACGAACATCAGATTCAGGATAAAAGGAAGGAAAGTCCTGAAGTTTGGTTGATTCACACGAGGAAGAAGATAGTAGAAGACAACTTGGACTCCCCATCAATAAAGGAACATATTATAAACATAGAAGACCAATGGTGGAATAAGAGAACTCTCAATAACTCCTTAAGATCAAATAAACCACCTCCCCTGATAACTCAGAACACAGGTTACAACTATGTTCATAACTCAGATCACAGGTCACAAGCATATGTCACAAATAATAACCCACTTGACATCTTATTTTGACATCTGTGAACATTAATAATAATCACTTGTGGAATGAGTAGCATCTGAGCTAATTCACCTTTCATCTCCCCCTTTTTAGCCAAAACTTGGCAAAGGAGACCTTCACAATACCAGACCCAAGATCAGCTTACCCAAACCCGAATAAAATCCATAAGAATTATGGACTCAAGGAGCTCACAGGTTACAGAGATACGAAAAAGTCTCTATAAATAACTGGTATTTTCACTTGGAAAGTAACGATCCTAGGTTGTAGCACCAATCTTGGTCAAAAGAAACAATATATGAGGAGAAAACTTCAAGTATCAATGTTCACCGTCCATAATGGCTTTGAATGATATAACTACTTCTTGTACATACACATTCATAGTCAGACAGATTTTTCTCCCCCTGTTTACAGCCACGTGTTTGAACACATAGGCCACTCCACCCTATGTTGACCATGCAGGAACATGTCCTGACACTTAGTCAAAATTGTCTTCTTATTTCAGTGATTAATACATCTTCTCCCACTAATCATAGATGCTTCACCAGATTATCCACCTGTTCATACTAGACTCTAAGTGTTCTTATTTCACTTAGACTTAGTAACATATACTAAGATATCAAAATATCACATTTGTGACAACTCTTCATAATATAGACCCTCAAGGAGTCTTTTTGAAATCTATAGAGAAAAATAAATTCTCCCAAACTTCCCATTAAATTTCTAAGTGATATGTGAACTTCTGATCTTCACCAAGCTTCTCATAGTTAGAAACAACCATGTCTTGTTTAAGTTTATCCATAACTTGATAATGTCACAACATGTTATTTCGACATCATTTCCTCGTAGAACCTTTACAAAAGTGAACAATATTCTGGATTGATAATACCTATATTATTGCAGCAAAAATTTACAGATATCCACATGACTCCCTTTGTTATGAGTAACTAATGCTCCAGCTGAAGATGGAGACTTGTGCACTAGATGAGAAACTTCAACACTTCCTGCATATGCTGAACCTTGACTCCCTCAGTAGAGTCAAACCAGAGTCAGATATTCTCACTCCTTGAGAATACTTCCAGAAACCCTAACTTCTTCATAACATAAGGACACATTCGATCATTGTCTTTTCATAACCACACTCTATATCATGAACTTTTTAATAGGCAAGTTGTCATGCATACTAGGTGTGAATTCACTCACAAACTTCAAAAACTTTTAGTTTGCTTATAATCTTTACTAATATCCAGATCACCAAACGTTTTCTGGAGTAACTTGCAGCAAAAAAAACCACTTTGAGATGCTCTGCTCAGACCTCAGTATCTGTCAACAACCTTCTGCCTTTATATCCACTAGTAGTTGTTGATACTAGTGGAGTCTTCAACAAGGTAATAATGCATTCATCAAGCATGCTACTGTAGACAGGATTAGACTCTCCATATTCTAATCCACATAGTCAGAGATGCCACTTCTCACAATAATGCTTAAGCATCCAACTTCACATGAACAATCCCAAACATTAAACAAAACAGCCATCATCATGTTAAGACATCATGTAGTACATCAAGTCCATGATATAAAACCTAATCAAACTGGTTCTCAATCATTTAAAGGAATTTTTGTGCATAGAATTCTTTTAAGAAGCTCCCATTAGAACATACAACTGGTGCACAGGTTCCTGCGTGTTTTACAGTTTGGTTTGTAGTAATGGCTTTGTACACCTGATTATCAGTCACATCCAACTCATAGTAATCATCTTTAGACCTGCCCAAATAACTATTGATGACAGCAAGGGAAAATTCAATACAAACACCTTCCTATATTCCTTACTTCTGTGATCAACACAAGCCAGCAAAAGAATTCAGCTCCATAATCTCTTTGTACTCTAGTGCACCTGCTCCCAATTCTCTTTCAAGGGAAATTCTTCTTTGAGATACATGTTTCCACTTTTCAGCATTGCCAATAGAATGGAAGGAAATGTTGTCAAGAGGAGCATCAGGAACCCTGACAGAAAGCTTCTTGCTTATAGACTTCTTCAAGGGAGAGATGTCCTGGACATTATCCTCGACATTATAACTAGAGTCAACATCTTCTAACGACCAGCAAGATAGTCTTCTTTATCCCATTCACTACTGCAGAGAAAAATAAATTATCACAGAACCAACACATCTTCTTGGAGAAGGATGGTATACTCTAGCAACATTTAGCTATAGTTTTCAGAGACTCATAAGGACATAAACAGCTACATCTTGTAGCAACATGTCTCTGCATGTTATCCAACAGCATCCTCATTGTAGGGCAATAACTCTATATGCTTGAACATCACAAGCTCCAAACAAACCAATTAGTCCACTGATTCCTCTTGTCATGGACAATCAAAACTTCATTATGGAGAAAACACAACACTAAACACCCACTAGTTCACTGGGAATAAATCCAAGTACCCTGAACTAGTCACATAACAAGCACACCTCTGATTCATTCCCTTGCACCTTCACACATATTATCATGACTCTTTGGATGGATAAGATGTCATGAAACCACAGTCTGAAACCAACTTCCAACCATTTCTTAGTGTGCTTAAAAGCTGTACTAAGATTCAAACTCTCCAACAGAAGGAGTACCCCTTAACCAATGTGCTGATTAAATCCTCTTACTGCATATTACTAGTATTTGTTGAAATTACTTGAGCATACTTCTCCTTCAATCAAAATCTCCTTATTCAACACCATAGACAGAACTGCCACTAATAAGTGTGGAGTTTGAATATTGAGATTCATAGTTCCAAGTATCTTTAATAGACTATCATCAAAAATGATGTTCCAACATCATTTGAGACATCAGCAACATTACCATAGAGCTTATCTGTTTTGGTTCTAGAATCATCATCCAAGGGACTTATTTCCATCCATTCCCTTTAATAAACTCCTCATTCTCACAAGAGGGTCTCACAAGGTCTCATTTTCAGCTTAACCACACAACATAAATATTCTCTCACTATATTCTATAGTAAGCTTCTCACACTAGGTAAAACTGATAACTTTCTTCTTCACACCTGTGATACTTGTTGAATCTTCGACAAGACATCCAATCATGGCAGCCAAAACATTCTAGGTTAGGTCAGTGACTTGACCTTAATCTCAACCCTTGGAGTAAACAAAATATACTAGCTTCTCCTGACTAGAACCACATAGACCCAACAGGGGCATAGACAGCTACACCTAGTAGCCACATGTCACAATATGTTGTCTGTAATCTTCACAAGCTTGAATTACACGCAAGCTCCATAACTTATACAACAATAACTATAGACAGGTTCTAAGCTCCCCCTATTATGGACAAACAAGGCTTCTGCTGAGGATGAACACTTGGACACCAAGAGACTTCACGCACTCACTGAAACATATCAACACTCTTATGAAAATAACTTATCCTGAATCTGATATACCAACTCCAGGTCTTCAGACTTTTACAAGGTCATGTCTGATACATGGCCCTACATAACTACATAAATATCCATACCTCTTTGGATAGCTAAGATATCTCGAACACATACTTAGACATCATACAAACACAAGCCCTCAAATAGCTTGTATTAAGCATACTTGCAACAGAGGAAAACCACCTTCTTCATATTCCTTTGCTCTAACAATCACTAGCAATTGCTGGTACTAGTGAAATCTTCAACATAGTAGTTATGCAGTCACCAAGCATACTACTAAGGAAAAGATCATGATCTGCATCTTCTAATCCACAAAGTTGGAACTCCTTCTTTTGACAACCATGTTGATCCTCAATATTCCATGATCATAATCCCAAACCTTCCTTTATAAAATGATGTTACAACATCATTTAGGACATCAACCTTTCTTCACAGATCCCAATAATCCAGTTCTTGATTTATTAACGAAAGATATTATTACGCTTGATAGTCTTTTTATGAGAAGATCACAAAAGATTACATCTTCTGAGACTCATTCAGGTTGATACAACCACCTGATCACCATAGAGAGAAATAAACTCTCAATAATATCTTAATCATCAGTTCAGATAGTAGATTTGCATCCATACCTTAGATAAGTACTCAGCTCCCCACAATGTATTTGTCATCAAAGGAAAAGCTTCCTCACACAACTGCAGATGATACTCCTTTTCAACAGATGTTAGAGCACTTGAACTAACATCCTTCTTCTTCATTGTTTAACACACGACGATCCTTTCAACATTCCAGGTTTGGTCAAAGACTGGTCTTTAGCTCCATCATGATCAACCATTCCAACTTTGAACTCCATAATACTTACCTCATCATCTACATAACAACTTCCTTTTTAGAGGGAACACACACTTAGATATGATGTCCTGACATTAGATACGACATCATCCATTCTTACTATGGTTTTTAGGGGTAACCTCCATAGTAACTTATAATCAACTCTTGTGGGGGTTAACACAAGGAAACAAACCAACAACAACTGATCAATCTTCAGGATCAGACTATCAACATATGTAGGGGATTGCACGAGCCACGTCTCAATAAGCTTTTCTTTAGACCTCATGTATGACTTTGAGATGATGGATACCATTGTCGTACTTTTCAAAAGCATCTGTTTCCCTTGGTTCTTCAAAAATAATTCCCTTCAAATTTTAACATCTTCAAAGATATGACATTATGTCTGATATTATATCAACTGTTGACAAGGGGATATTTTCCAAACAACTTCTGAGGATACATCAAGAGAATCGCCAATTCTCTTCCTTAAGGGCAATTAAAGTAATACTCAGGAGCATCAAACCCTGTGGTTAGATCACAAAACCCCTCTTCAAACATAATCTATTATATGGCCACAAATAGGATTCCATGAGTCTGGTTACTTTGATCAGAAGGATCTTCCAGATACGAGCTCATCTCATATACATAAAGGGTCTGATGAAGATTCCTTTATGAGTTCTTCTCAAGAGCATGAAGCTCAAACTGACACATGGAGTAGATAGATTGTTGATCAACCTCCACAAACTAGATGTCTCCTCTTCCAGATCAGGAGTAGGTTCCAAACCAAAAAGAATTTATAACATTTTTGTTCAGCACCCAAAGCATTTGTTCTTCAACTTCTAGTTGCATGCCTGTTGAAATAATGTTCTAACATCCCATAGAACATCATTTCCTTCTTCTTGGAACATACCATCATTGACTGTATTCAAGGTATATATGTAGATGTATATGAGCATCATTGATCAATTGATTCTCATCAACCTTATTGATAAATGTATTTATAAGTGGACTTGAGGAAAAACTCAAGTATCTTTGACACTTTTAATACAGTTGAAAATGTCAGCATATATTATGTTGAGGGTAACAACACTAGTATCTGTCTCATACTTTCAGGGTTATATGCAACAAAATATAGTGAACTCCTCAACAATATTTAGACACACCACTATCCAAGTACAAGCATGACAACCTAGGATTTAAAAAACAAACCCTACAAACAGCAGCTTCCCCCTAAGCTACATGCCTGATGGCAACACCCATGAGCATTACTTGTCATATATAACCAATGATCCTTGCCAAGAGATCATCCATACAATAGTATGAATTATCCATGTTCATACCTCTTTTCATTAAATACTTTATTCCTTTCCCATGACCAGAAAGTATCTTCCCAAGATCTCACCTAGAACAGAACAGGATGCATGCTCTGATACCATTTGAAATTTTGGTACAACAGACTTAGATGTCTTATAAGGATGTCAATACATCTGATATGACATAACACACATGCAAGATAAAATAGTACTGAAAAGATAAAGAACACACCATAATTGTTTACCCAGTTCAATGTACAACAACACCTACTCTGGGGTCTACCAAGTTAGGAATAAAGTCCATTATTAGTAGTATTAATTTGCAGACCCTACAACCAACACACCCATTGAAAATCTACGCACTTAATCACTACCCAATGACCCTTCTACCTAGGTCCTTCCTAGATATGGAATATCTCCATCCCACTTCTAATCATCACAATGATGTCTCACAGTCAACACCTCAGTCACTGCGTAGAGGACCCTTCACCAAGATTCTGATCTCACAGATAGACAGTTTGGAAGAAACACTTCCATGACAACCTAGCTAAGTCTCCAAGCCAAACACCACTTTTTGTTAGCTTTACTGCTAACTAAGAACACATCATGAAGTTGCTTCAAAGCTTCCTCCAAGAACAATACACCTCTTACCTACAGGCTTCAAGGTGAACTTGGTAACCTTCCACAACCCAGGAGGTTTACCTTGACAAAACCCTAGACTTCTACATCTTGATCCATTTGTTATCTAGGTTACAAACCCTTTTATTTATAACATGTTACCCAACTGGTTTTGGGCCGTCAATCACAACAAATCAGCTGTAACAAACTACAGAAACTTCTGCCCCAAGAAAGGTCTCCATTCTTTACTTTCCTAAATAATCTCCTTATTTAGAAAGTCTTCATTCTCCTTAATTTCTGATTTAATTTTCTGGACCTTTAAATATGTGCCACATAGGATGCATAATATTCTGCCAATGTTGAGAACAAACTGAATCTCATTCATCCATCTCAGCAGGCGCGATGTCAAGACATCTTCTTCAACATGTTGTTCCAGTTGTTGAAAAAGTTCAACACAACATGTTCTGATATTGTAATAGGACTTCTTGTTGTACCTGTTCTTCTGATCAAGTTTATACATCTTATTCTACATTACATTATTGCTTCTATTATTTGTTTTAGCCAAAATTAAGCCAATCCTAAAACAAGAGAACTAACAGAAGGTAGAAAAGAAATAAAACATAACACCAACATTCACTGAAAGTGAACTAACAACGTTCACTGAAGGTAGAAAAAATGTATTGATAATAACAAGTTTCCCATAATCATGGCATTTCATCCAAAATGGGTCTCAACTTCGTCTTTAACCAAGGCATTCCGCCTGGAAAGGGTAATATATAAGTTGTCTCAAATAAAGAGACTGCCACTTGTAAAGATTTCATAATGAACTGTCTCTGTCATATTGAAAAGACTTGCCATCCATTAGAGTAATTTGACAACGAGTTGAAATCTATCCACTTGTAGAGAAGATAGCAAAAAAGAAACGTCGACTTTTACTGAATATGAATGGTAATATAAAACTGATAAATACCAATATTGGGGGTTATAATAAATGATTGGCACCAGTATTTATCACTGAAAACAAAAGAACTTCTTCAAAGCAAAGTGAATCTCAACGACGAACTATCTCCCATAATGATGAGACTACCATCCATCGGAAAAGATCTCAACAACGAATTATCTCCCATAATGACGGGACTACCATTCATCGGAGGACAAACGAATTTTCTCAAGGAAATAACAAACTTACTGAGGAAGTACAAGTTGCTCAAATAAAGAGACCTGCTACTTGCTGTTATGGGAAGGATTGTAAAAAATGACTTCTCGGGGAAAGAAATATGGCTTCCTGGGGAAAGAAATATGGCTTTCTGGGGAAAGAAATATGGTTTCCTGGGGAAATGCCAATATATTCCTGCTGAGGAGATGAAGTCTTCACGTGCCAAAATAAATGCACAGTCTCAAACCAGGGCTCGAAGCTTGTAGAAATCCAAAGTAATAATATTGGTAGGGATCATAGATTCAAACTAGAAATAAACCGGAATGGACCAGTCAACCAAAATAACACCTTATGAGAAATAATATCACAGGGGAATCACATTCTATCAAGACAAAGAGTTGTACAGGAAGGCTGAAGTAAAAATCTTCCACGAGGGATAACTCAGTGGGGAAATTGAAAGGATATACAATTTCTCCTTAAGGTTGACACTCTATTGGAGAGAGGATAACACAACTCTACAAAACAGGGTAATATGTCAACAAACTATTAATGAATATGAATGAGAAGTGATTTTATAAATTCAACTATTCATGGTGTATGTATAAATGTATGAGTGTTATCATGTATATGCTGACAAAACAGACATATAAAATTGGGAATACCCAAACAAAACCAACATGGGTACAATCAACACCTGGCTAAATCACATCAAAGATGAAAATTCCACAAAAAAAGTAAGCACCAACTGAGGAACAGATTCCTACTTCACGGCTTAACTTCACTGGGAAGGAACATAATCTGGAAATAACCAAATCATAGCAACAAATAAGTACAGATACAAGGATATAACATCCTCCTCCAGGCTTCACTGGGGAATATCACACAAACTTCAACGGGAAAAAAAAGTTTTACAGTCTGTACTTCTACTAGGAATTGCAATACTGATTTCAAATAAGGTAGATGAAAACCATATCGTCAAAATATCAATTGAGGAACTTGTGCTGTCTCCATTGGGGAAATATCATACAAACATCACTAGAGGAGATAGTGCCTCATCGTTGAGATATCAACTGGAGACCTTGCACTGACTTCATTGGGGAGGACAACACCACATCGTCGAGGGGACACCAAGCTACATTTTTCAATATTGAGAGCGAGTATTGCACCCACTTCTCTGGGGAGAAAGTATGAAACCTCATGGGGATAACAACTTGGGGAGTTAAGAAGTCAAACATTATAGTAAGAAATCACACTTATGGGGGTTTTAAATCAAACCCAGCACTTGGTGGGTGAAAACCCGAAAAGTTGACAACTGTCTCAACACTTCTTAGAAAATATATTGCCCTGGCCTAGTTTCCTGGGAAAGAGCGACATTTTGCAAATAGTACCATCTCAGCACACCAAGGGAAGAAAGAACTTTCGTCATATGAGGGAAGCCTACAAAGGGGAATCTGGGATAGAGGCTTTAGACCATGCAAACCAAAAATCAAAAATGAACCAAGACTTGACTGGAGATAATGGGATCACAAGCTCAATATCGCACCTTACATCAATTGGTATCATCTCCAACTATCTGAGAAACATACAAAAATTATGCGCATACCAATAAAAATGACCTGAGAGAAACTTCTTGGGGGAAACAAAACTTCCCAAAATTACTGGAGTTCGTCCATTCCTGGGATCACCACTTTTATTTTCCTCTTGAATCGTAAAATCTAAAGTAAAAATAATTTGTAAATTATTTTCGAGAAATAATTTTGTAAATCTTTTTGCTTTGAAAATTACTATCAATAATAAATTGAGTATTTGTAAGCAGAATAAAATAAGAATTACAAAGAATTGGATAAAAGCTCAAACTTTATTAATAGAATGGTAGTCTGCGAATGGAGAGACTCCACGGATGATTATAAAGTTTGGAAAATGATAATATATAATGGAAAAGATACATTGAAATATAATAACCACTATTCTCTCTAACATCTTTGAAATCCTGAGAAGCAGCTTCTGTCGAAGTATGGTGAGGATCCAAGAAGATCGTTGCTTTAATGATCAATTCTTATCTGATGTTGTTACTTTCCAAGAAAGTCCCTAACTTTTTCCTGAGTTTCCCTTGCGGGTTTTCAATTTAGCGGGAAAATTTATTCTGTTTATGTCTCTAATTTTTGCCTAGACCACTCTTTCCGGTTTTCAGCCTACCGAGATGCTCCTTTTTGCCTAAGCCATCCTTTCGGGTTTTCGACTTAGCGAGCTGTTCTTTTATTTCTTTAGGCAAAGTATTTCTTGACTGCATCAGCATTAATAGGATGTGGGAACTCCTTTCCATCCATAGTTTCAAGAATTAATGCACCTCCAGAGAAGGCTTTCTTGACAACATACGGGCCTTCAAAATTGGGAGTTCACTTTCCCCTAGAATCAGTGTTAAGAGACATGATCTTCCTGAGCATGAGGTCGCCTTCTCTAAATTCACGAGATTTGACCTTCTTATCAAATTCTTTCTTCATTCTCTTCTGATATAACAGCCCATGACACAAAGTCGTCATCCTCTTCTCTTCAATCAAATTCAATTGGTCAAACCTGTTATGGACACATTCAACCCGTGACAACTTGGTTTATATTATCACACGTAAAGAGGGAATCTCAACCTCTATTGGGAGCACTGCTTCCATACAATACACAAGGGAGAATGGGGTTGCTCTTGTTGAAGTGCGAACATATGTCTGATATCCATGTAAAGCAAAAGGGATCATTTCATGCCAATCTTTATATGTAACAACCATCTTCTGGATGATCATCTTGATATTCTTATTAGCAGTTTCAACAACCCCATTCATCTTTGGCCTGTATGGATATGAATTGTGATGGACAATCTTGAATTATTCACAAAGTTCTGTCATCATCTTATTATTCAGATTCAAGCCATTTTCGGTGATAATTCTGCTTGGCACACCATACCGACATATGAGATAATTCTTAATGAAGCGTACTACTACCTGTTTAGTGACATTAGCATATGAAGAAGCCTACACCCATATGGTGAAGTAATCAATTGCTACCAAGATAAAGCGGTGTCCATTCGAAGATTTGGGTTCAATCATTCCAATCATGTCGATACCCCACATAGTGAAAGGCAACGAGGAAGAAATAACATTGAGAAGTGTCGAAGGCATATGAATTTTGTCCGCATAAATATGGCATTTATGGCTATTATTTGCAAATTTATAACAGTCAGATTCCATTGTCAGCCAATAATAACCTACCCTTAGCATCTTTTTAGCCATCGAATATCCATTGGCATGAGTACCAAAGGAACTTTCATGAATTGCATGCATCAACATGTCTGCTTCGTGTCTATCCATGCATCTGAGAAAGACCATGTCATAATTTCTCTTATACAACACATTTTCACTGAGGAAGAATCTTCCAGCCAATCTTCTCAATGTCTTTCTATCTTTATTCGATGCACCAATCAAATATTCTCGAGTCTGAAGAAAATGCTTGATATCATGATACCAAGATTTCTCATCTGTTACTTCCTCTATTGTAAACACATGAGCGAGCCTATCCAGTCGCCGAACTGTAATTCAAGGTATATCATTCCAAGTGCTCACTTGATACATAGAAGCCAGAGTTGCCAAAGCATCTGTCATTTGATTTTCAACTCTGGGGATGTGATGAAATTCAACTCTATTAAAATAGGGTATTAACCTTCTATCATAATCATTGTAAGCGATTAAGCCAGGGTGACGAGTATCCCACTCTCCTTTAATCTGATTTACTACCAAAGCTGAATCGCCATACCCATCTAGAATTTTAATTCTGAGATCGATAGCTTCCTCGAGGCCCATGATGCAATCCTCATCCTCTACCATATTATTGGTGCAATCGAATGTCAACCTTTAAGTAAAAGGTATGTGTAATCCTTGAGGAGTGACAATCATGTAAGTATAAGAGTGCGCCTAAGAGGGGGGTGAATTAGGTACTTTAAAAGTTTTACCGTTTTAGTGATGATGGATATTACTTTTATGGTTTAGTTCATGATTTTACAAATGTGTTTCTTTCTTTTCTGGTTTATGACTAGTGATGAAAGTGGGAAATACGGAAAAGTAAAGAACACAAAGATGTATCCTGGTTCCCCTCACAGTCCGAGAGTACTCCAGTCCCCTTTCAACCTGAAAGAGATTTCCTTATTATTAGATCTCAAGACAAGACACCCTAGTCCTTCTATACAAGACTCTAACCAATAAAACCACCAAGAACAATCCTCTTGGACCAAGAACAATCCTCTTGGATTTTCACTATGTCAACAATGAGAACAATCCTCTCAAGGTGACCTTACTTGTTTCCAACAATCCTGGAAAATAATAACCACTAATCTTCTTTCTAACAATCCTGGAAAAACAAGATTGCAAAACCACTTGAACTTATTTTCAACAATCCTGAAAAATAAGAAAGTGTATAGCAATATTTGATTGATAGAGTTTGTAGTGCAATAATCACTTTGAGCAATTTTATCAATGACTTAATCTTATCTTACAATAACAATAATATACAATGACTCAAGACTATAGAATGCTAAAAAAATTTGTTTAACAATATATGAAATGTGCAGGAAAAACTTTGTGTATGAAAGTGAAGAGAAAGCTTGAGTTTTGATATTTTAAAATTCTGAAAATATTTATTGGAAGAGGTACACAATTATTTTGAAAATTAAGTATTTATATGTTCATAGAACCTCTTTGAAACAACATAAATTTATGCAAATGAATCATGAAAAATTGACAAGATTGAATGAAAAGTTTCCATGAAATGGTGTTATGAAAAGGTATGTTCAAAGCTGCTGATTTTCAAAAACGTTCAGCATGCAATCGATTGCTCACTTGTGTAAATCGATTTCACGGGGTTTCAATAGCTAAAAATTTTAAATATTTTGAATGAGCAATCGATTGCACAAGTGTGTAAATCGACTGCACTTGAAGTCAGTAGAAATAATTGATGAGAGTAATTGATTGCACAAACATGCAAATCGATTGCCCTTAGAAACAATAGCTAACATTTTGAAAACATGAGGCATGCAATCCATTTCACCAACATGCAAATCGATTGCACCCAAGTGAAAATTGAATTTTTGCTTTAGAAAACTTGAGAAAAAGTTTGGACAAAATAAAATATTTCTTTTGACCATTGAGCATCTATGTCTTAAGTTCAAAGTAAGTATTATCATTATACCTTGAAATTTGCTAAGTGCTTGAACCAAAGACTTTATCCAAAGATGCTTTTAGCTTGATCAATAATATTTTCCTTCTTGTCAAAATAGTTTGTCTTCATGAAAACAAAAGTGCATTTGAGAAGCTTGATTTTACATTCTCCCCCTTTTTGATGATGACTAACGATCTTGCTTGATGCGTTGTAATTTCCGGAAAGAAACTTCTCCCCCTAAGATGCATAACTCCCCCTTTGTATGAGAAGGTTGGAATCCCTTTAATTTGTTCATCTTGGTTGAAGAGTACCTTAGAAATTCAAGACAGGAAATATACAAGCATAAAGTGCCACATCCTTCTCCCCCTTTGACATTATCAAAAAGAAGGGAAAGATACAATAAAAATTGATAATATATATGTGATAATATTAAAAGCTTATCAATAGCCATATTGCTTCATGATGATTTTTCTCATCCTATGACAAATGCACATGGTAGTTGTCTTCATCAAAACTTAATGTTGAATATGCTTGACTCTTTTAGAAAGAATGAGAAACTCTTATGTGAATACTCCCCCTATCTTTGATAACTCCCTCTTGTTCAAAGTTCTCCCTTGAATCATGGAGAATAGGCATCTTTCTTTGGGATGCAATAGTTAGAGACAAGCATACACATACATATACTAAACCTCCCCCCCCCCTTTTTAATTATCAAAAATGATGGGAAAAGCCTTATAATATATAAAGAAATTATTTAAAGTAAAAATAATTTATACCAATGAGTTTCACCTCAAGAGTGACTTCATAAATCATTCATCCTTGATGAATTTGAAGCCTTTTCAACAAAGTTGTCTTTTACTTTGAAGTTGTCTTTTGTTCTTCAACATAAAGTACATCTTCAATGGATATGAAAGTTAGTGTATCAACTTTGCCAATGCCAAGAATTATTCCTTTAAGGTATTTCCCATATGTGAAATAATCCTTGGACTTTGACTATGTTTGAAAGTTAGTGTATGTCTTCCATCAAATGTTTAGAGCCACCACTTATCAAAACATCATAGATTTAAAGTGGTCCTCAAGCAAGCCTACAAAACAAATTAAGTTTGATTTGGTACCCAATGTGCTTTGTGTCCATCATAGTTAGTCCCCTTCTTAACCCACACATAATGCCCACTTGCTACACTAAAGTTTCTAACATAGCAAGCATTAGGTGTATGGCCAACAATACCATAATAAAAACAAGTGGATTCAAAGTTACTTATATATCTAGGAGGATAAGATTTATTCTTAACAAATCTTTTCTTTTTAGGATATTGATGAACTACTTTAGGTTTGTTCACATTCTCTTTGGATGATTGATCAGTAGCCTTAACAAAGATAGTTTTATTAGAACTTCATTTTACAAACTTTGAATATCCAAGTCCACTTTTATCATTGGAATATCTTTGTTGGATAAGAACACCTTCCAATACAATTTTACCTTTTTCATATCATTCAATAACTCTTTTTAGTTGGACAATTTGGAAAGAGAGTGATTCACAATTTTTGCATACAAAATTGTACTTTTGCTCACTAAATTTTTGTTTTTCATCTTTGAGATCTTTTTCCATAGAATCACATTTTTCTTCTAAAGATGAAATTTTTTTCTTTTAAGATGAAATAGTTTTGTACAAAATTTTCCATTCATTTAAGAGTTCATCTATTTCACCTCATACATCATTATCATAAAGAGAAAATTCATTACTAACCTCATCATCTTCATTATCGGAATGGTGTGAGGCCATCAATGTAAGATTAGCACGTTGATTGTTTTCGGAATTAGAAGATGAACTTTCCCATGCTATATATGCTTTCTTTGACTTCTTATCTTTATTTATCTTGAAATATTTCTTCTTCTTTTCAAGTGTGGGACATTCACTTTTAACATGTCCCTTTTCTCCACATTTAAAGCATATAACCTTCCTTGTTGGTGCTTCCCTTTTTCTTTCTTTTCGTAAAACCTTTTCAATTTTCCTGATGAGATCATCATCTTCACCACTAGTGGATTCATCCTCTTGATTGCTATCATGATTTTTTATCCGTTTATTTAAAGCAATGTTTTTCGAATCTTTTACTTGTATTTAATTCTTTTCAAGTCTTGCAAGTTTCGTCTCATATTCTTGAAGTTTTTCGAACAAAGTGGCGGAAGTCATTGTTGATAGATTCTTCTTCTCGAATATTGCTATCAATTTTGGTTGCCATTCTCTGGATAAGGATCTAAGCACTTTAAGATTAAGTTCATCATTAGTTAAAGTCATACCGAGTGCTTTCAAATGATTTGTCAAGTGCACAAATATTTTCTGCAAGTCGAGGATTGATTCTCCAGGTTGCACTCTAAATAGTTTTTATTCTTGACTAAATGTATTTAATCTCGATCTTTTAACTTCAACGGTTCCTTCATGAGTTTCAAAAAAGGTATCCCATATTTCTTTCACCGTTTTGCATGCCGAGACACAAAATAATTCATCCATGCTAAGTACACCTTGAAAAAGATGGATTGCCTTTTTATCATAGAGGACCTTTTTCTTATCATCTTCATCCCATGCAGCTTTAGGCTTCGATGAGCCAACACCATTGATCGCCGTTATAGGAATAAATGGACCATTTTTGACAGCATCCCATATTTTGTCTCCTTATGCTTCTAGATGTGCCTTCATGCGTATTTTCCAGAAGTCAAAATATTCACCACAAAATAGAGGAGGCTTGTTGTTACTACCACCATTTCTGAAAACGGGATTTTGATTTGCGGAAGCTATTCTGGATCTTTTAGAAACAAGTTACCTATAACCTGCTCTGATGCCAATTGTAAGTATAAAAGTGCTCCTAAGAGGGGGGGGGGGGGGGGGGGTGAATTAGGTACTTTAAAAGTTTTACCGTTTTAGTGATGATGGATATTATTTTACTGGTTTAGTGCATGAGTTTACAATGAGTTTCTTTCTTTTCTGGTTTATGACTAGTGATGAAAGAGGTAAATGCAGAAAAATGAAGAACACAAAGATGTATCCTGGTTCCTCTCACAGTCCGAGAGTACTCCAGTCCCTTTTCAACATGAAATATATTTCCTTATTGTTAGATCTCTAGACAAGACACCCTAGTCCTTCTATACAAGACTCTAACCAATAAAACCACCAAGAACAATCCTCTTGGACTAAGAACAATCCTCTTAGATTTTCACTATGTCAACAATGAGAACAATCCTCTCAAGGTGACCTTACTTGTTTCCAACAATCCTAGAAAACAATAACCACTAATCTTATTTCCAACAATCCTTGAAAAACATGATTACAAAACCACTTGAACTTATTTTCAACAATCCTGAAAAATAAGAAAGTGTATAGCAATATTTGATTGATAGAGTTTGTAGTGCAAAAATCACTTTGAGCAATTTTATCAATGATTTGATCTTCTCTTCCAATAAAAATTATATACAATGACTCAAGACTATAGAATGCTCAAAGTTTTATGTTTAACAATATATGAAAATGTGCAAAAAAACTTTGTGTATGAAAGTGAAGAGAAAGCATGAGTTTTGATATTTTAAAATTCAGAAACTATTGATTGGAAGAGGTACAAAATTATTTTGAAAATTAAGTATTTATATGTTCATAGCACCTCTTTGAAACAACATAAATTTATGCAAATTAATCATGAACAATTGACAAGATTCAATGAAAAGTTTCCATGAAATGGTGTTATGAAAAGGTATATTCAAAGCTGCTGATTTTCAAAAACGTTCAGCATGCAATCGATTGCTCACTTGTGTAAATCGATTTCACGGGGTTTCAATAGCTAAAAATTTCAAATATTTTGAATGAGCAATCGATTGCACAAGTGTGTAAATCGACTGCACTTGAAGTCAGTAGAAATAATTGATGAGAGTAATTGATTGCACAAACATGCAAATCGATTGCCCTTAGAAACAATAGCTAACATTTTGAAAACATGAGGCATGCAATCCATTTCACCAACATGCAAATCGATTGCACCCAAGTGAAAATTGAATTTTTGCTTTAGAAAACTTGAGAAAAAGTTTGGACAAAATAAAATATTTCTTTTGACCATTGAGCATCTATGTCTTAAGTTCAAAGTAAGTATTATCATTATACCTTGAAATTTGCTAAGTGCTTGAACCAAAGACTTTATCCAAAGATGCTTTTAGCTTGATCAATAATATTTTCCTTCTTGTCAAAATAGTTTGTCTTCATGAAAACAAAAGTGCATTTGAGAAGCTTGATTTTACATTCTCCCCCTTTTTGATGATGACTAACGATCTTGCTTGATGCGTTGTAATTTTCGGAAAGAAACTTCTCCCCCTAAGATGCATAACTCCCCCTTTGTATGAGAAGGTTGGAATCCCTTTAATTTGTTCATCTTGGTTGAAGAGTACCTTAGAAATTCAAGACAGGAAATATACAAGCATAAAGTGCCACATCCTTCTCCCCCTTTGACATTATCAAAAAGAAGGGAAAGATACAATAAAAATTGATAATATATATGTGATAATATTAAAAGCTTATCAATACCCATATTGCTTCATGATGATTTTTCTCATCCTATGACAAATGCACATGGTAGTTGTCTTCATCAAAACTTAATGTTGAATATGCTTGACTCTTTTAGAAAGAATGAGAAACTCTTATGTGAATACTCCCCCTATCTTTGATAACTCCCTCTTTATCAAAGTTCTCCCTTGAATCATAGAGAATATGCATCTTTCTTTGGGATGCAATAGTTAGAGACAAGCATACACATACATATACTAAACCTCCCCCCCCCCCCCCTTTTTCATTATCAAAAATGATGGGAAAAGCCTTATAATATTTAAAGAAATGATTTAAAGTAAAAATAATTTATACCAATGAGTTTCACCTCAAGAGTGACTTCATAAATCATTCATCCTTGATGAATTTGAAGCCTTTTCAACAAAGTTGTGTTTTACTTAGAAGTTGTCTTTTGTTCTTCAACATAAAGTACATCTTCAATGGATATGAAAGTTAGTGTATCAACTTTGCCAATGCCAAGAATTATTCCTTTAAGGTATTTCCCATATGTGAAATAATCCTTGGACTTTGACTAGGTTTGAAAGTTAGTGTATGTCTTCCATCAAATGTTTAGAGCCACCACTTATCAAAACATCATAGATTTAAAGTGGTCCTCAAGCAAGCCTACAAAACAAATTAAGTTTGATTTGGTACCCAATGTGCTTTGTGTCCATCATAGTTAGTCCCCTTCTTAACCCACACATAATGCCCACTTGCTACACTAAAGTTTCTAACATAGCAAGCATTAGGTGTATGGCCAACAATACCATAATAAAAACAAGTGGATTCAAAGTTACTTATATATCTAGGAGGATAAGATTTATTCTTACCAAATCTTTTCTTTTTAGGATATTGATGAACTACTTTAGGTTTGTTCATATTCTCTTTGGATGATTGATCAGTAGCCTTAACAAAGATAGTTTTATTAGAACTTGGTTTTAAAAACTTTGAATATTCAAGTCCACTTTTATCATTGGAATATATTTGTTAGATAAGAACACCTTCCAATACAATTTTACCTTTTTCATATCATTCAATAACTCTTTTTAGTTGGACAATTTGGAAAGAGAGTGATTCACAATTTTTGCATACAAAATTCTACTTTTGCTCACTAAATTTTTGTTTTTCATCTTTGAGATCTTTTTCCATAGAATCACATTTTTCTTCTAAAGATGATATTTGTTTCTTTTAAGATGAAATAGTTTTGTACAAAATTTTCCATTCATTTAAGAGTTCATCTATTTCACATCATACATCATTATCATAAAGAGAAAATTCATTACTAACCTCATCATCTTCATTATCGGAATGGTGTGAGGCCATCAATGTAAGATTAGCACGTTGATTGTTTTCGGAATCAGAAGATGAACTTTCCCATGCTATATATGCTTTCTTTGACTTCTTATCTTTATTTATCTTGAAATATTTCTTCTTCTTTTCAAGTGTGGGACATTCACTTTTAACATGTCCCTTTTCTCCACATTTAAAGCATATAACCTTCCTTGTTGGTGCTTCCCTTTTTCTTTCTTTTCGTAAAACCTTTTCAATTTTCCTGATGAGATCATCATCTTCACCACTAGTGGATTCATCCTCTTGATTGCTATCATGATTTTTTATCCGTTTATTTAAAGCAATGTTTTTCGAATCTTTTACTTGTATTTCATTCTTTTCAAGTCTTGCAAGTTTCGTCTCATATTCTTGAAGTTTTTCGAACAAAGTGGCGGAAGTCATTGTTGATAGATTCTTCTTCTCGAATATTGCTATCAATTTTGGTTGCCATTCTCTGGATAAGGATCTAAGCACTTTAAGATTAAGTTCATCATTAGTTAAAGTCATACCGAGTGCTTTCAAATGATTTGTCAAGTGCACAAATATTTTCTGCAAGTCGAGGATTGATTCTCCAGGTTGCACTCTAAATAGTTTTTATTCTTGACTAAATGTATTTAATCTCGATCTTTTAACTTCAACGGTTCCTTCATGAGTTTCAAAAAAGGTATCCCATATTTCTTTCACCGTTTTGCATGCCGAGACACAAAATAATTCATCCATGCTAAGTACACCTTGAAAAAGATGGATTGCCTTTTTATCATAGAGGACCTTTTTCTTATCATCTTCATCCCATGCAGCTTTAGGCTTCGATGAGCCAACACCATTGATCGCCGTTATAGGAATAAATGGACCATTTTCGACAGCATCCCATATTTTGTCTCCTTATGCTTCTAGATGTGCCTTCATGCGTATTTTCCAGAAGTCAAAATATTCACCACAAAATAGAGGAGGCTTGTTGTTACTACCATCATTTCTGAAAACGGGATTTTGATTTGCGGAAGCCATTCTGGATCTTTTAGAAACAAGTTACCTATAACCTGCTCTGATGCCAATTGTAAGTATAAAAGTGCTCCTAAGAGGGGGGGGGGGGGTGAATTAGGTACTTTAAAAGTTTTACCGTTTTAGTGATGATGGATATTATTTTACTGGTTTAGTGCATGAGTTTACAAATGAGTTTCTTTCTTTTCTGGTTTATGACTAGTGATGAAAGAGGTAAATGCAGAAAAATGAAGAACACAAAGATGTATCCTGGTTCCCCTCACAGTCTGAGAGTACTCCAGTCCCTTTTCAACATGAAAGATATTTCCTTATTGTTAGATCTCTAGACAAGACACCCTAGTCCTTCTATACAAGACTCTAACCAATAAAACCACCAAGAACAATCCTCTTGGACTAAGAACAATCCTCTTAGATTTTCACTATGTCAACAACGAGAACAATCCTCTCAAGGTGACCTTACTTGTTTCCAACAATCCTAGAAAATAATAACCACTAATCTTATTTCCAACAATCCTTGAAAAACATGATTACAAAACCACTTGAACTTATTTTCAACAATCCTGAAAAATAAGAAAGTGTATAGCAATATTTGATTGATAGAGTTTGTAGTGCAAAAATCACTTTGAGCAATTTTATCAATGATTTGATCTTCTCTTCCAATAAAAATAATATACAATGACTCAAGACTATAGAATGCTCAAAGTTTTATGTTTAACAATATAGGAAAATGTGCAAAAAAACTTTGTGTATGAAAGTGAAGAGAAAGCATGAGTTTTGATATTTTAAAATTCAGAAACTATTGATTGGAAGAGGTACAAAATTATTTTGAAAATTAAGTATTTATATGTTCATAGCACCTCTTTGAAACAACATAAATTTATGCAAATTAATCATGAACAATTGACAAGATTCAATGAAAAGTTTCCATGAAATGGTGTTATGAAAAGGTATATTCAAAGCTGCTGATTTTCAAAAACGTTCAACATGCAATCGATTGCTCACTTGTGTAAATCGATTTCACGGGGTTTCAATAGCTAAAAATTTCAAATATTTTGAATGAGCAATCGATTGCACAAATGTGTAAATCGACTGCACTTGAAGTCAGTAGAAATAATTGATGAGAGTAATTGATTGCACAAACATGCAAATCAATTGCCCTTAGAAACAATAGCTAACATTTTGAAAACATGAGGCATGCAATCCATTTCACCAACATGCAAATCGATTGCACCCAAGTGAAAATTGAATTTTTGCTTTAGAAAACTTGAGAAAAAGTTTGGACAAAATAAAATATTTCTTTTGACCATTGAGCATCTATGTCTTAAGTTCAAAGTAAGTATTATCATTATACCTTGAAATTTGCTAAGTGCTTGAACCAAAGACTTTATCCAAAGATGCTTTTAGCTTGATCAATAATATTTTCCTTCTTGTCAAAATAGTTTGTCTTCATGAAAACAAAAGTGCATTTGAGAAGCTTGATTTTACATTCTCCCCCTTTTTGATGATGACTAACGATCTTGCTTGATGCGTTGTAATTTTCGGAAAGAAACTTCTCCCCCTAAGATGCATAACTCCCCCTTTGTATGAGAAGGTTGGAATCCCTTTAATTTGTTCATCTTGGTTGAAGAGTACCTTAGAAATTCAAGACAGGAAATATACAAGCATAAAGTGCCACATCCTTCTCCCCCTTTGACATTATCAAAAAGAAGGTAAAGATACAATAAAAATTGATAATATATATGTGATAATATTAAAAGCTTATCAATACCCATATTGCTTCATGATGATTTTTCTCATCCTATGACAAATGCACATGGTAGTTGTCTTCATCAAAACTTAATGTTGAATATGCTTGACTCTTTTAGAAAGAATGAGAAACTCTTATGTGAATACTCCCCCTATCTTTGATAACTCCCTCTTTATCAAAGTTCTCCCTTGAATCATAGAGAATATGCATCTTTCTTTGGGATGCAATAGTTAGAGACAAGCATACACATACATATACTAAACCTCCCCCCCCCCCCCTTTTTCATTATCAAAAATGATGGGAAAAGCCTTATAATATATAAAGAAATTATTTAAAGTAAAAATAATTTATACCAATGAGTTTCACCTCAAGAGTGACTTCATAAATCATTCATCCTTGATGAATTTGAAGCCTTTTCAACAAAGTTGTCTTTTACTTAGAAGTTGTCTTTTGTTCTTCAACATAAAGTACATCTTCAATGGATATGAAAGTTAGTGTATCAACTTTGCCAATGCCAAGAAATATTCCTTTAAGGTATTTCCCATATGTGAAATAATCCTTGGACTTTGACTAGGTTTGAAAGTTAGTGTATGTCTTCCATCAAATGTTTAGAGCCACCACTTATCAAAACATCATAGATTTAAAGTGGTCCTCAAGCAAGCCTACAAAACAAATTAAGTTTGATTTGGTACCCAATGTGCTTTGTGTCCATCATAGTTAGTCCCCTTCTTAACCCACACATAATGCCCACTTGCTACACTAAAGTTTCTAACATAGCAAGCATTAGGTGTATGGCCAACAATACCATAATAAAAACAAGTGGATTCAAAGTTACTTATATATCTAGGAGGATAAGATTTATTCTTACCAAATCTTTTCTTTTTAGGATATTGATGAACTACTTTAGGTTTGTTCATATTCTCTTTGGATGATTGATCAGTAGCCTTAACAAAGATAGTTTTATTAGAACTTGGTTTTAAAAACTTTGAATATTCAAGTCCACTTTTATCATTGGAATATCTTTGTTAGATAAGAACACCTTCCAATACAATTTTACCTTTTTCATATCATTCAATAACTCTTTTTAGTTGGACAATTTGGAAAGAGAGTGATTCACAATTTTTGCATACAAAATTCTACTTTTGCTCACTAAATTTTTGTTTTTCATCTTTGAGATCTTTTTCCATAGAATCACATTTTTCTTCTAAAGATGATATTTGTTTCTTTTAAGATGAAATATTTTTGTACAAAATTTTCCATTCATTTAAGAGTTCATCTATTTCACATCATACATCATTATCATAAAGAGAAAATTCATTACTAACCTCATCATCTTCATCATCGGAATGGTGTGAGGCCATCAATGTAAGATTAGCACGTTGATTGTTTTCGGAATCAGAAGATGAACTTTCCCATGCTATATATGCTTTCTTTGACTTCTTATCTTTATTTATCTTGAAATATTTCTTCTTCTTTTCAAGTGTGGGACATTCACTTTTAACATGTCCCTTTTCTCCACATTTAAAGCATATAACCTTCCTTGTTGGTGCTTCCCTTTTTCTTTCTTTTCGTAAAACCTTTTCAATTTTCCTGATGAGATCATCATCTTCACCACTAGTGGATTCATCCTCTTGATTGCTATCATGATTTTTTATCTGTTTATTTAAAGCAATGTTTTTCGAATCTTTTACTTGTATTTCATTCTTTTCACGTCTTGCAAGTTTCGTCTCATATTCTTGAAGTTTTTCAAACAAAGTGGCGGAAGTCATTGTTGATAGATTCTTCTTCTCGAATATTGCTATCAATTTTGGTTGCCATTCTCTGGATAAGGATCTAAGCACTTTAAGATTAAGTTCATCATTAGTTAAAGTCATACCGAGTGCTTTCAAATGATTTGTCAAGTGCACAAATATTTTCTGCAAGTCGAGGATTGATTCTCCAGGTTGCACTCTGAATAGTTTTTATTCTTGACTCAATGTATTTAATCTCGATCTTTTAACTTCAACGGTTCCTTCATGAGTTTCAAAAAAGGTATCCCATATTTCTTTCACCGTTTTGCATGCCGAGACACAAAATAATTCATCCATGCTAAGTACACCTTGAAAAAGATTGATTGCCTTTTTATCATAGAGGACCTTTTTCTTATCATCTTCATCCCATGCAGCTTTAGGCTTCGATGAGCCAACACCATTGATCGCCGTTATAGGAATAAATGGACCATTTTCGACAGCATCCCATATTTTGTCTCCTTATGCTTCTAGATGTGCCTTCATGCGTATTTTCCAGAAGTCAAAATATTCACCACAAAATAGAGGAGGCTTGTTGTTACTACCATCATTTCTGAAAACGGGATTTTGATTTGCGGAAGCCATTCTGGATCTTTTAGAAACAAGTTACCTATAACCTGCTCTGATGCCAATTGTAAGTATAAAAGTGCTCCTAAGGGGGGGGGGGGTGAATTAGGTACTTTAAAAGTTTTACCGTTTTAGTGATGATGGATATTATTTTACTGGTTTAGTGCATGAGTTTACAAATGAGTTTCTTTCTTTTCTGGTTTATGACTAGTGATGAAAGAGGTAAATGCAGAAAAATGAAGAACACAAAGATGTATCCTGGTTCCCCTCACAGTCTGAGAGTACTCCAGTCCCTTTTCAACATGAAAGATATTTCCTTATTGTTAGATCTCTAGACAAGACACCCTAGTCCTTCTATACAAGACTCTAACCAATAAAACCACCAAGAACAATCCTCTTGGACTAAGAAACATCCTCTTAGATTTTCACTATGTCAACAACGAGAACAATCCTCTCAAGGTGACCTTACTTGTTTCCAACAATCCTAGAAAATAATAACCACTAATCTTATTTCCAACAATCCTTGAAAAACATGATTACAAAACCACTTGAACTTATTTTCAACAATCCTGAAAAATAAGAAAGTGTATAGCAATATTTGATTGATAGAGTTTGTAGTGCAAAAATCACTTTGAGCAATTTTATCAATGATTTGATCTTCTCTTCCAATAAAAATAATATACAATGACTCAAGACTATAGAATGCTCAAAGTTTTATGTTTAACAATATATGAAAATATGCAAAAAAACTTTGTGTATGAAAGTGAAGAGAAAGCATTAGTTTTGATATTTTAAAATTCAGAAACTATTGATTGGAAGAGGTACAAAATTATTTTGAAAATTAAGTATTTATATGTTCATAGAACCTCTTTGAAACAACATAAATTTATGCAAATTAATCATGAACAATTGACAAGATTCAATGAAAAGTTTCCATGAAATGGTGTTATGAAAAGGTATGTTCAAAGCTGCTGATTTTCAAAAACGTTCAGCATGCAATCGATTGCTCACTTGTGTAAATCGATCTCACGGGGTTTCAATAGCTAAAAATTTCAAATATTTTGAATGAGCAGTCGATTGCACAAGTGTGTAAATCGACTGCACTTGAAGTCAGTAGAAATAATTGATGAGAGTAATTGATTGCATAAACATGCAAATCGATTGCCCTTAGAAATAATAGCTAACATTTTGAAAACATGAGGCATGTAATCCATTTCACCAACATGCAAATCGATTGCACCCAAGTGAAAATTGAATTTTTGCTTTAGAAAACTTGAGAAAAAGTTTGGACAAAATAAAATATTTCTTTTGACCATTGAGCATCTATGTCTTAAGTTCAAAGTAAGTATTATCATTATACCTTGAAATTTGCTAAGTGCTTGAACCAAAGACTTTATCCAAAGATGCTTTTAGCTTAATCAATAATATTTTCCTTCTTGTCAAAATAGTTTGTCTTCATGAAAACAAAAGTGCATTTGAGAAGCTTGATTTTACATTCTCCCCCTTTTTGATGATGACTAACGATCTTGCTTGATGCGTTGTAATTTTCGGAAAGAAACTTCTCCCCCTAAGATGCATAACTCCCCCTTTGTATGAGAAGGTTGGAATCCCTTTAATTTGTTCATCTTGGTTGAAGAGTACCTTAGAAATTCAAGACAGGAAATATACAAGCATAAAGTGCCACATCCTTCTCCCCCTTTGACATTATCAAAAAGAAGGGAAAGATACAATAAAAATTGATAATATATATGTGATAATATTAAAAGCTTATCAATACCCATATTGCTTCATGATGATTTTTCTCATCCTATGACAAATGCACATGGTAGTTGTCTTCATCAAAACTTAATGTTGAATATGCTTGACTCTTTTAGAAAGAATGAGAAACTCTTATGTGAATACTCCCCCTATCTTTGATAACTCCCTCTTTATCAAAGTTCTCCCTTGAATCATAGAGAATAAGCATCTTTCTTTGGGATGCAATAGTTAGAGACAAGCATACACATAAATATACTAAACCTCCCTCCCCCCCCCCCCCCCCCCCCCTTTTTCATTATCAAAAATGATGGGAAAAGCCTTATAATATATAAAGAAATTATTTAAAGTAAAAATAATTTATACCAATGAGTTTCACCTCAAGAGTGACTTCATAAATCATTCATCCTTGATGAATTTGAAGCCTTTTCAACAAAGTTGTCTTTTACTTAGAAGTTGTCTTTTGTTCTTCAACATAAAGTACATCTTCAATGGATATGAAAGTTAGTGTATCAACTTTGCCAATGCCAAGAATTATTCCTTTAAGGTATTTCCCATATGTGAAATAATCCTTGGACTTTGACTAGGTTTAAAAGTTAGTGTATGTCTTCCATCAAATGTTTAGAGCCACCACTTATCAAAACATCATAGATTTAAAGTGGTCCTCAAGCAAGCCTACAAAACAAATTAAGTTTGATTTGGTACCCAATGTGCTTTGTGTCCATCATAGTTAGTCCCCTTCTTAACCGACACATAATGCCCACTTGCTACACTAAAGTTTCTAACATAGCAAGCATTAGGTGTATGGCCAACAATACCATAATAAAAACAAGTGGATTCAAAGTTACTTATATATCTAGGAGGATAAGATTTATTCTTAACAAATCTTTTCTTTTTAGGATATTGATGAACTACTTTAGGTTTGTTCACATTCTCTTTGGATGATTGATCAGTAGCCTTAACAAAGATAGTTTTATTAGAACTTGGTTTTAAAAACTTTGAATATCCAAGTCCACTTTTATCATTGGAATATCTTTGTTGGATAAGAACACCTTCCAATACAATTTTACCTTTTTCATATCATTCAATAACTCTTTTTAGTTGGACAATTTGGAAAGAGAGTGATTCACAATTTTTGCATACAAAATTCTACTTTTGCTCACTAAATTTTTGTTTTTCATCTTTGAGATCTTTTTCCATAGAATCACATTTTTCTTCTAAAGATGAAATTTATTTCTTTTAAGATGAAATAGTTTTGTACAAAATTTTCCATTCATTTAAGAGTTCATCTATTTCACCTCATACATCATTATCATAAAGAGAAAATTCATTACTAACCTCATCATCTTCATTATCGGAATGGTGTGAGGCCATCAATGTAAGATTAGCACGTTGATTGTTTTCGGAATCAGAAGATGAACTTTCCCATCCTATATATGCTTTATTTGACTTCTTATCTTTATTTATCTTGAAATATTTCTTCTTCTTTTCAAGTGTGGGACATTCACTTTTAACATGTCCCTTTTCTCCACATTTAAAGCATATAACCTTCCTTGTTGGTGCTTCCCTTTTTCTTTCTTTTCGTAAAACCTTTTCAATTTTCCTGATGAGATCATCATCTTCACCACTAGTGGATTCATCCTCTTGATTGCTATCATGATTTTTTATCCATTTATTTAAAGCAATGTTTTTCGAATCTTTTACTTGTATTTCATTCTTTTCAAGTCTTGCAAGTTTCGTCTCATATTCTTGAAGTTTTTCGAACAAAGTGGCGGAAGTCATTGTTGATAGATTCTTCTTCTCTAATATTGCTATCAATTTTGGTTGCCATTCTCTGGATAAGGATCTAAGCACTTTAAGATTAAGTTCATCATTAGTTAAAGTCATATCGAGTGCTTTCAAATGATTTGTCAAGTGCACAAATATTTTCTGCAAGTCGAGGATTGATTCTCTAAGCTGCACTCTGAATACTTTGTATTCTTGACTCAATGTATTTAATCTCGATCTTTTAACTTCAGCGGTTCCTTCATGAGTTTCTAAAAAGGTATCCCATATTTCTTCCACCGTTTTGCATGCCGAGACACAGAAGAATTCATCCATGCTAAGTACACCTTGAAAAAGATTGACTGCCTTTTAATCATAGAGGACCTTTTTCTTATCATCTTCATCCCACGCAGCTTTAGGCTTCGATGAGCCAACACCATTGATCACCGTTATAGGAATACATGGACCATTTTCGACAACATCCCATATTTCTTCTCCTTATGCTTCTAGATGTGCCTTCATGCGTATTTTCCAGATGTCAAAATATTCACCACAAAATAGAGGAGGCTTGTTGTTACTACCACCATTTCTGAAAACGGGATTTTGATTTGCGGAATCCATTCTGGATCTTTTAGAAACAAGTTACCTATAACCTGCTCTGATGCCAATTGTAAGTATAAAAGTGCTCCTAAGAGGGGGGGGGGTGAATTAGGTACTTTAAAAGTTTTACCGTTTTAGTGATGATGGATATTATTTTTCTGGTTTAGTGCATGAGTTTACAAATGAGTTTCTTTCTTTTCTGGTTTATGACTAGTGATGAAAGAGGTAAATGCAGAAAAATGAAGAACACAAAGATGTATCCTGGTTGCCCTCACAGTCCAAGAGTACTCCATTCCCTTTTCAACATTAAAGATATTTCCTTATTGTTAGATCTCTAGACAAGACACCCTAATCCTTCTATACAAGACTCTAACCAATAAAACCACCAAGAACAATCCTGTTGGACTAAGAACAATCCTCTTAGATTTTCACTATGTCAACAACGAGAACAATCCTCTCAAGGTGACCTTACTTGTTTCCAACAATCCTAGAAAATAATAACCACTAGTCTTATTTCCAACAATCCTTGAAAAACATGATTACAAAACCACTTGAACTTATTTTCAACAATCCTGAAAAATAAGAAAGTGTATAGCAATATTTGATTGATAGAGTTTGTAGTGCAAAAATCACTTTGAGCAATTTTATCAATGATTTGATCTTCTCTTCCAATAAAAATAATATACAATGACTCAAGACTATAGAATGCTCAAAGTTTTATGTTTAACAATATATGAAAATATGCAAAAAAACTTTGTGTATGAAAGTGAAGAGAAAGCATGAGTTTTGATATTTTAAAATTCAGAAACTATTGATTGGAAGAGGTACAAAATTATTTTGAAAATTAAGTATTTATATGTTCATAGAACCTCTTTGAAACAACATAAATTTATGCAAATTAATCATGAACAATTGACAAGATTCAATGAAAAGTTTCCATGAAATGGTGTTATGAAAAGGTATGTTCAAAGCTGCTGATTTTCAAAAACGTTCAGCATGCAATCGATTGCTCACTTGTGTAAATCGATCTCACGGGGTTTCAATAGCTAAAAATTTCAAATATTTTGAATGAGCAGTCGATTGCACAAGTGTGTAAATCGACTGCACTTGAAGTCAGTAGAAATAATTGATGAGAGTAATTGATTGCATAAACATGCAAATCGATTGCCCTTAGAAACAATAGCTAACATTTTGAAAACATGAGGCATGCAATCCATTTCACCAACATGCAAATCGATTGCACCCAAGTGAAAATTGAATTTTTGCTTTAGAAAACTTGAGAAAAAGTTTGGACAAAATAAAATATTTCTTTTGACCATTGAGCATCTATGTCTTAAGTTCAAAGTAAGTATTATCATTATACCTTGAAATTTGCTAAGTGCTTGAACCAAAGACTTTATCCAAAGATGCTTTTAGCTTGATCAATAATATTTTCCTTCTTGTCAAAATAGTTTGTCTTCATGAAAACAAAAGTGCATTTGAGAAGCTTGATTTTACATTCTCCCCCTTTTTGATGATGACTAACGATCTTGCTTGATGCGTTGTAATTTTCGGAAAGAAACTTCTCCCCCTAAGATGCATAACTCCCCCTTTGTATGAGAAGGTTGGAATCCCTTTAATTTGTTCATCTTGGTTGAAGAGTACCTTAGAAATTCAAGACAGGAAATATACAAGCATAAAGTGCCACATCCTTCTCCCCCTTTGACATTATCAAAAAGAAGGGAAAGATACAATAAAAATTGATAATATATATGTGATAATATTAAAAGCTTATCAATACCCATATTGCTTCATGATGATTTTTCTCATCCTATGACAAATGCACATGGTAGTTGTCTTCATCAAAACTTAATGTTGAATATGCTTGACTCTTTTAGAAAGAATGAGAAACTCTTATGTGAATACTCCCCCTATCTTTGATAACTCCCTCTTTATCAAAGTTCTCCCTTGAATCATAGAGAATATGCATCTTTCTTTGGGATGCAATAGTTAGAGACAAGCATACACATACATATACTAACCCCCCCCCCCCCCCCCCTTTTTCATTATCAAAAATGATGGGAAAAGCCTTATAATATATAAAGAAATTATTTAAAGTAAAAATAATTTATACCAATGAGTTTCACCTCAAGAGTGACTTCATAAATCATTCATCCTTGATGAATTTGAAGCCTTTTCAACAAAGTTGTCTTTTACTTAGAAGTTGTCTTTTGTTCTTCAACATAAAGTACATCTTCAATGGATATGAAAGTTAGTGTATCAACTTTGCCAATGCCAAGAATTATTCCTTTAAGGTATTTCCCATATGTGAAATAATCCTTGGACTTTGACTAGGTTTGAAAGTTAGTGTATGTCTTCCATCAAATGTTTAGAGCCACCACTTATCAAAACATCATAGATTTAAAGTGGTCCTCAAGCAAGCCTACAAAACAAATTAAGTTTGATTTGGTACCCAATGTGCTTTGTGTCCATCATAGTTAGTCCCCTTCTTAACCCACACATAATGCCCACTTGCTACACTAAAGTTTCTAACATAGCAAGCATTAGGTGTATGGCCAACAATACCATAATAAAAACAAGTGGATTCAAAGTTACTTATATATCTAGGAGGATAAGATTTATTCTTACCAAATCTTTTCTTTTTAGGATATTGATGAACTACTTTAGGTTTGTTCATATTCTCTTTGGATGATTGATCAGTAGCCTTAACAAAGATAGTTTTATTAGAACTTGGTTTTAAAAACTTTGAATATTCAAGTCCACTTTTATCATTGGAATATCTTTGTTAGATAAGAACACCTTCCAATACAATTTTACCTTTTTCATATCATTCAATAACTCTTTTTAGTTGGACAATTTGGAAAGAGAGTGATTCACAATTTTTGCATACAAAATTCTACTTTTGCTCACTAAATTTTTGTTTTTCATCTTTGAGATCTTTTTCCATAGAATCACATTTTTCTTCTAAAGATGATATTTGTTTCTTTTAAGATGAAATAGTTTTGTACAAAATTTTCCATTCATTTAAGAGTTCATCTATTTCACATCATACATCATTATCATAAAGAGAAAATTCATTACTAACCTCATCATCTTCATTATTGGAATGGTGTGAGGCCATCAATGTAAGATTAGCACGTTCATTGTTTTCGGAATCAGAAGATGAACTTTCCCATGCTATATATGCTTTCTTTGACTTCTTATCTTTATTTATCTTGAAATATTTCTTCTTCTTTTCAAGTGTGGGACATTCACTTTTAACATGTCCCTTTTCTCCACATTTAAAGCATATAACCTTCCTTGTTGGTGCTTCCCTTTTTCTTTCTTTTCGTAAAACCTTTTCAATTTTCCTGATGAGATCATCATCTTCACCACTAGTGGATTCATCCTCTTGATTGCTATCATGATTTTTTATCTGTTTATTTAAAGCAATGTTTTTCGAATCTTTTACTTGTATTTCATTCTTTTCACGTCTTGCAAGTTTCGTCTCATATTCTTGAAGTTTTTCGAACAAAGTGGCGGAAGTCATTGTTGATAGATTCTTCTTCTCGAATATTGCTATCAATTTTGGTTGCCATTCTCTGGATAAGGATCTAAGCACTTTAAGATTAAGTTCATCATTAGTTAAAGTCATACCGAGTGCTTTCAAATGATTTGTCAAGTGCACAAATATTTTCTGCAAGTCGAGGATTGATTCTCCAGGTTGCACTCTGAATAGTTTTTATTCTTGACTCAATGTATTTAATCTCGATCTTTTAACTTCAACGGTTCCTTCATGAGTTTCAAAAAAGGTATCCCATATTTCTTTCACCGTTTTGCATGCCGAGACACAAAATAATTCATCCATGCTAAGTACACCTTGAAAAAGATTGATTGCCTTTTTATCATAGAGGACCTTTTTCTTATCATCTTCATCCCATGCAGCTTTAGGCTTCGATGAGCCAACACCATTGATCGCCGTTATAGGAATAAATGGACCATTTTCGACAGCATCCCATATTTTGTCTCCTTATGCTTCTAGATGTGCCTTCATGCGTATTTTCCAGAAGTCAAAATATTCACCACAAAATAGAGGAGGCTTGTTGTTACTACCATCATTTCTGAAAACGGGATTTTGATTTGCGGAAGCCATTCTGGATCTTTTAGAAACAAGTTACCTATAACCTGCTCTGATGCCAATTGTAAGTATAAAAGTGCTCCTAAGAGGGGGGGGGGGGGTGAATTAGGTACTTTAAAAGTTTTACCGTTTTAGTGATGATGGATATTATTTTACTGGTTTAGTGCATGAGTTTACAAATGAGTTTCTTTCTTTTCTGGTTTATGACTAGTGATGAAAGAGGTAAATGCAGAAAAATGAAGAACACAAAGATGTATCCTGGTTCCCCTCACAGTCTGAGAGTACTCCAGTCCCTTTTCAACATGAAAGATATTTCCTTATTGTTAGATCTCTAGACAAGACACCCTAATCCTTCTATACAAGACTCTAACCAATAAAACCACCAAGAACAATCCTCTTGGACTAAGAACAATCCTCTTAGATTTTCACTATGTCAACAACGAGAACAATCCTCTCAAGGTGACCTTACTTGTTTCCAACAATCCTAGAAAATAATAACCACTAATCTTATTTCTAACAATCCTTGAAAAACATGATTACAAAACCACTTGAACTTATTTTCAACAATCCTGAAAAATAAGAAAGTGTATAGCAATATTTGATTGATAGAGTTTGTAGTGCAAAAATCACTTTGAGCAATTTTATCAATGATTTGATCTTCTCTTCCAATAAAAATAATATACAATGACTCAAGACTATAGAATGCTCAAAGTTTTATGTTTAACAATATATGAAAATGTGCAAAAAAACTTTGTGTATGAAAGTGAAGAGAAAGCATGAGTTTTGATATTTTAAAATTCAGAAACTATTGATTGGAAGAGGTACAAAATTATTTTGAAAATTAAGTATTTATATGTTCATAGCACCTCTTTGAAAGAACATAAATTTATGCAAATTAATCATGAACAATTGACAAGATTCAATGAAAAGTTTCCATGAAATGGTGTTATGAAAAGGTATGTTCAAAGCTGCTGATTTTCAAAAACGTTCAGCATGCAATCGATTGCTCACTTGTGTAAATCGATCTCACGGGGTTTCAATAGCTAAAAATTTCAAATATTTTGAATGAGCAATCGATTGCACAAGTGTGTAAATCGACTGCACTTGAAGTCAGTAGAAATAATTGATGAGAGTAATTGATTGCACAAACATGCAAATCGATTGCCCTTAGAAACAATAGCTAACATTTTGAAAACATGAGGCATGTAATCCATTTCACCAACATGCAAATCGATTGCACCCAAGTGAAAATTGAATTTTTGCTTTAGAAAACTTGAGAAAAAGTTTGGACAAAATAAAATATTTCTTTTGACCATTGAGCATCTATGTCTTAAGTTCAAAGTAAGTATTATCATTATACCTTGAAATTTGCTAAGTGCTTGAACCAAAGACTTTATCCAAAGATGCTTTTAGCTTAATCAATAATATTTTCCTTCTTGTCAAAATAGTTTGTCTTCATGAAAACAAAAGTGCATTTGAGAAGCTTGATTTTACATTCTCCCCCTTTTTGATGATGACTAACGATCTTGCTTAATGCGTTGTAATTTTCGGAAAGAAACTTCTCCCCCTAAGATGCATAACTCCCCCTTTGTATGAGAAGGTTGGAATCCCTTTAATTTGTTCATCTTGGTTGAAGAGTACCTTAGAAATTCAAGACAGGAAATATACAAGCATAAAGTGCCACATCCTTCTCCCCCTTTGACATTATCAAAAAGAAGGGAAAGATACAATAAAAATTGATAATATATATGTGATAATATTAAAAGCTTATCAATACCCATATTGCTTCATGATGATTTTTCTCATCCTATGACAAATGCACATGGTAGTTGTCTTCATCAAAAATTAATGTTGAATATGCTTGACTCTTTTAGAAAGAATGAGAAACTCTTATGTGAATACTCCCCCTATCTTTGATAACTCCCTCTTTATCAAAGTTCTCCCTTGAATCATAGAGAATATGCATCTTTCTTTGGGATGCAATAGTTAGAGACAAGCATACACATACATATACTAAACCTCCCCCCCCCCCCTTTTTCATTATCAAAAATGATGGGAAAAGCCTTATAATATATAAAGAAATTATTTAAAGTAAAAATAATTTATACCAATGAGTTTCACCTCAAGAGTGACTTCATAAATCATTCATCCTTGATGAATTTGAAGCCTTTTCAACAAAGTTGTCTTTTACTTAGAAGTTGTCTTTTGTTCTTCAACATAAAGTACATCTTCAATGGATATGAAAGTTAGTGTATCAACTTTGCCAATGCCAAGAATTATTCCTTTAAGGTATTTCCCATATGTGAAATAATCCTTGGACTTTGACTAGGTTTGAAAGTTAGTGTATGTATTCCATCAAATGTTTAGAGCCACCACTTATCAAAACATCATAGATTTAAAGTGGTCCTCAATCAAGCCTACAAAACAAATTAAGTTTGATTTGGTACCCAATGTGCTTTGTGTCCATCATAGTTAGTCCCCTTCTTAACCCACACATAATGCCCACTTGCTACACTAAAGTTTCTAACATAGCAAGCATTAGGTGTATGGCCAACAATACCATAATAAAAACAAGTGGATTCAAAGTTACTTATATATCTAGGAGGATAAGATTTATTCTTAACAAATCTTTTCTTTTTAGGATATTGATGAACTACTTTAGGTTTGTTCACATTCTCTTTGGATGATTGATCAGTAGCCTTAACAAAGATAGTTTTATTAGAACTTGGTTTTAAAAACTTTGAATATCCAAGTCCACTTTTATCATTGGAATATCTTTGTTGGATAAGAACACCTTCCAATACAATTTTACCTTTTTCATATCATTCAATAACACTTTTTAGTTGGACAATTTGGAAAGAGAGTGATTCACAATTTTTGCATACAAAATTCTACTTTTGCTCACTAAATTTTTGTTTTTCATCTTTGAGATCTTTTTCCATAGAATCACATTTTTCTTCTAAAGATGAAATTTGTTTCTTTTAAGATGAAATAGTTTTGTACAAAATTTTCCATTCATTTAAGAGTTCATCTATTTCACCTCATACATCATTATCATAAAGAGAAAATTCATTACTAACCTCATCATCTTCATTATCGGAATGGTGTGAGGCCATCAATGTAAGATTAGCACGTTGATTGTTTTCGGAATCAGAAGATGAACTTTCCCATCCTATATATGCTTTCTTTGACTTCTTATCTTTATTTATCTTGAAATATTTCTTCTTCTTTTCAAGTGTGGGACATTCACTTTTAACATGTCCCTTTTCTCCACATTTAAAGCATATAACCTTCCTTGTTGGTGCTTCCCTTTTTCTTTCTTTTCGTAAAACCTTTTCAATTTTCCTGATGAGATCATCATCTTCACCACTAGTGGATTCATCCTCTTGATTGCTATCATGATTTTTTATCCATTTATTTAAAGCAATGTTTTTCGAATCTTTTACTTGTATTTCATTCTTTTCAAGTCTTGCAAGTTTCGTCTCATATTCTTGAAGTTTTTCGAACAAAGTGGCGGAAGTCATTGTTGATAGATTCTTCTTCTCGAATATTGCTATCAATTTTGGTTGCCATTCTCTGGATAAGGATCTAAGCACTTTAAGATTAAGTTCATCATTAGTTAAAGTCATATCGAGTGCTTTCAAATGATTTGTCAAGTGCACAAATATTTTCTGCAAGTCGAGGATTGGTTCTCCAAGCTGCACTCTGAATACTTTGTATTCTTGACTCAATGTATTTAATCTCGATCTTTTAACTTCAGCGGTTCCTTCATGAGTTTCTAAAAAGGTATCCCATATTTCTTCCACCGTTTTGCATGCCGAGACACAGAAGAATTCATCCATGCTAAGTACACCTTGAAAAAGATTGACTGCCTTTTAATCATAGAGGACCTTTTCCTTATCATCTTCATCCCACGCAGCTTTAGGCTTCGATGAGCCAACACCATTGATCACCGTTATAGGAATACATGGACCATTTTCGACAGCATCCCATATTTCTTCTCTTTATGCTTCTAGATGTGCCTTCATGCGTATTTTCCAGATGTCAAAATATTCACCACAAAATAGAGGAGGCTTGTTGTTACTACCACCATTTCTGAAAACGGGATTTTGATTTGCGGAATCCATTCTGGATCTTTTAGAAACAAGTTACCTATAACCTGCTCTGATGCCAATTGTAAGTATAAAAGTGCTCCTAAGAGGGGGGGGGGGGGGGGGGGGGGGTGAATTAGGTACTTTAAATTTTTTACCGTTTTAGTGATGATGGATATTATTTTTCTGGTTTAGTGCATGAGTTTACAAATGAGTTTCTTTCTTTTCTGGTTTATGACTAGTGATGAAAGAGGTAAATGCAGAAAAATGAAGAACACAAAGATGTATCCTGGTTCCCCTCACAGTCCAAGAGTACTCCATTCCCTTTTCAACATTAAAGATATTTCCTTATTGTTAGATCTCTAGACAAGACACCCTAGTCCTTCTATACAAGACTCTAACCAATAAAACCACCAAGAACAATCCTCTTGGACCAAGAACAATCCTCTTAGATTTTCACTATGTCAACAATGAGAACAATCCTCTCAAGGTGACATTACTTGTTTCCAACAATCCTAGAAAACAATAACCACTAATCTTATTTCCAACAATCCTGGAAAAACAAGATTACAAAACCACTTGAACTTATTTTCAACAATCCTGAAAAATAAGAAAGTGTATAGCAATATTTGATTGATAGAGTTTGTAGTGCAATAATCACTTTGAGAAATTTTATCAATGATTTGATCTTCTCTTCCAATAACAATAATATACAACGACTCAAGACTATAGAATGATCAAAGTTTTATGTTTAACAATATATGAAAATGTGCAGAAAAACTTTGTGTATGAAAGTGAAGAGAAAGCTTGAGTTTTGATATTTTAAAATTCAGAAACTATTGATTGGAAGAGGTACAAAATTATTTTGAAAATTAAGTATTTATATGTTCATAGCACCTCTTTGAAACAACATAAATTTATGCAAATTAATCATGAACAATTGACAAGATTCAATGAAAAGTTTCCATGAAATGGTGTTATGAAAAGGTATGTTCAAAGCTGCTGATTTTCAAAAACGTTCAGCATGCAATCGATTGCACACTTGTGTAAATCGATTTCACGGGGTTTCAATAGCTAAAAATTTCAAATATTTTGAATGAGCAATCGATTGCACAAGTATGTAAATCAAATGCACTTGAAGTCAGTAGAAATAATTGATTGAGAGTAATTGATTGCACAAACATGCAAATCGATTGCCCTTAGAAACAGTAGCTAACATTTTGAAAACATGAGGCATGCAATCCATTTCACCAACATGCAAATCGATTGCACCCAAGTGAAAATTGAATTTTTGCTTTAGAATACTTGATAAAAAGTTTGGACAAAATAAAATATTTCTTTTGACGATTGAGCATCTATGTCTTAAGTTCAAAGTAAGTATTATCATTATACCTTGAAATTTGCTAAGTGCTTGAACCAAAGACTTTATCCAAAGATGCTTTTAGCTTGATCAATAATATTTTCCTTCTTGTCAAAATAGTTTGTCTTCATGAAAACAAAAGTGCATTTGAGAAGCTTGATTTTACATTCTCCCCCTTTTTGATGATGACTAACGATCTTGCTTGATGCGTTGTAATTTCCGGAAAGAAACTTCTCCCCCTAAGATGCATAACTCCCCCTTTGTATGAGAAGGTTGGAATCCCTTTAATTTGTTCATCTTGGTTGAAGAGTACCTTAGAAATTCAAGACAGGAAATATACAAGCATAAAGTGCCACATCCTTCTCCCCCTTTGACATTATCAATAAGAATGGAAAGATACAATAAAAATGGATAATATATATGTAATAATATTAAAAGCTTAACAATAGCCATATTGCTTCATGATGCTTTTTCTCATCCTTTGACAAATGCACATGGTAGTTGTTTTAATCAAAACTTAATGTTGAAGATGCTTGACTCTTTTAGAAAGAATGAGAAACTCTTATGTGAATGCTCCCCTATCTTTGATAACTCCCTCTTAATCAAAGTTCTCCCTTGAATCATAGAGAATATGCATCTTTCTTTGGGATACCATAGTTAGAGACAAGCATACACATACATATACTAAACCTCCCCCCCCCCCCCTTTGTCATTATCAAAAAGGATGGGAAAATCCTTATAATATATAAAGAAATTATTGAAAGTAAAAATATTTTATACTAATGAGTTTCACCTCAAGAGTGACTTCATAAATCATTCATCCTTGATGAATTTGAAGCCTTTTTAACAAAGTTGTCTTTTACTTAGAAGTTGTCTTTTGTTCTTCAACATAAAGTACATCTTCAATGGATATGAAAGTTAGTGTATCAACTTTGCCAATGCCAAGAATTATTCCTTTAAGGTATTTCCCATATGTGAAATAATCCTTGGACTTTAACTAGGTTTGAAAGTTAGTGTATGTCTTCCATCAAATGCCTAGAGCCACCACTTATCAAAACGTCATAGATTTAAAGTGGTCCTCAAGCAAGCCTACAAAACAAATTAAGTTTGATTTGGTACTAAATATGCTTTGTGTCCATCATAGTTATTTCCCTTCCTAACCCACACATAATGCCCACTTGCTACACTCAATTTCTAACATAGTAAGCATTAGGTGTATGGCCAACAATACCATAATAAAAACAAATAGGTTCAAAGTTACTTCTATATCTAGGAGGATAAGATTTATTCTTAACAAATATTTTCTTTTTAGTATATTGATGAACTACTTTAGGTTTGTTCACATTCTCTTTGGATGATTGATCAGTAGCCTTAACAAAGATAGTTTTATTAGAACTTGGTTTTAAAAACTTTGAATATCCAAGTCCACTTTTAACATTGGAATAACTTTGTTTGATAAGAACACCTTCCAATCCAATTTTACCTTTTTCATATCACTCAATAACTCTTTTTAGTTAGACAATTTGGAAAGAGAGTGATTTACAATTTTTGCATACAAAATTCTACTTTTGCTCACTAAATTTTTGTTTTTCATCTTTGAGATCTTTTTCCATAGAATCACATTTTTCTTCTAAAGATGAAATTTGTTTCTTTTGAGATGAAATAGTTTTGTACAAAATTTTCTATTCATTTAAGAGTTCATCTATTTCACCTCATACATCATTATCATAAAGAGAAAATTCATTACTAACCTCGTCATCTTCATTATCGGAATGGTGTGAGGCCATCAATGTAAGATTAGCACGTTGATTGTTTTCGGAATCGGAAGATGAACTTTCCCATGCTATATATGCTTTCTTTGACTTCTTATCTTTATTTATCTTGAAATATTTCTTCTTCTTTTCAAGTGTAGGATATTCACTTTTAACATGTCCCTTTTCTCCACATTTTAAGCATATAACCTTCCTTGTTGGTGCTTCCATTTTTCTTTCTTTTCGTAAAACCTTTTCAATTTTCCTGATGAGATCATCATCTTAACCACTAGTGGATTCATCCTCTTGATTTCTATCATGATTTTTTATCCTTTTATTTAAAGCAATGTTTTTCGAATCTTTTACTTGTATTTCATTCTTTTCAAGTCTTGCATGTTTCGTCTCATATTCTTGAAGTTTTCCGAACAAAGTGGCGGAAGTCATTGTTGATAGATTCTTCTTCTCGGATATTGCTGTCAATTTTTGTTGCCATTCTCTGGATAAGGATCTAAGAACTTTAAGATTAAGTTCATCATTAGTTAAAGTCATACCGAGTGCTTTCAAATGATTTGTCAAGTGCACAAATATTTTCTGCAAGTCGAGGATTGATTTTCCAAGCTGCACTCTGAATACTTTGTATTCTTGACTCAATGTATTTAATCTCGATCTTTTAACTTCAGTGGTTCCTTCATGAGTTTCTAAAAAGGTATCCCATATTCATTTCACCGTTTGGCATGCTGAGACACAGAAGAATTCATCTATGCTAAGTACACCTTGAAAAAGATTGATTGCCTTTTTATCATAGAGGACCTTTTTCTTATCATCTTCATCCCATGCAGCTTTAGGCTTCGATGAGCCAACACCATTAATCACCGTTATAGGAATAAATGGACCATTTTCGACAGCATCCCATATTTCGTCTCCTTATGCTTCTAGATGTACCTTCATGGGTATTTTCCAGAAGTCAAAATATTCACCACAAAATAGAGGAGGCTTGTTGTTACTACCACCATCTCTGAAAATGAGATTTTGATTTGCGGAAGCCATTCTGGATCTTTTAGAAACAAGTTACCTATAACCTGCTCTGATGTCAATTGTAAGTATAAAAGTGCGCCTAAGATGGGGGGGGGGGTGAATTAGGTACTTCAAAAGTTTTACCGTTTTAGTGATGATGGATATTATTTTTCTGGTTTAGTGCATGAGTTTCTTTCTTTCCTGGTTTTTTACTAGTGATGAAAGAGGTAAATGCGGAAAAATGAAGAACACAAAGATGTATCCTGGTTCCCCTTACAGTCTGAAAGTACTCCAGTCCCCTTTCAACATGAAAGAGATTTCCTTATTGTTAGATCTCTAGACAAGACACCCTAGTCCTTATATACAAGACTCTAACCAATAAAACCACCAAGAACAATCCTCTTGGACCAAGAACAATCCTCTTGGATTTTCACTATGTCAACAATGAGAACAATCCTCTCAAGGTGTCCTTACTTGTTTCCAACAATCCTGGAAAATAATAACCACTAATCTTATTTCCAACAATCTTGGAAAAACAATATTACAAAACCATTTGAACTTATTTTCAACAATCCTGAAAAATAAGAAAGTGTATAGCAATATTTGATTGATAGAGTTTGTAGTGCAATAATCACTTTGAGAAATTTTATCAATGACTTGATCTTCTCTTCCAATAATAATAATATAAAATGTCTCAAGACTATAGAACACTCAAGTTTCCTGTTTAACAATATACGAAAATGTGCAGAAAAACTTTGTGTATGAAAGTGAAGAGAAAGCTTGAGTTTTGATATTTTAAAATTCAGAAACTATTGATTGGAAGAGGTACAAAATTATTTTGAAAATTCAGTTTTTATATGTTTATAGCACCTCTTTGAAACAACATATATTTCTGCAAATTAATCATGAACAATTTCCAAGATTCAATAAAAAGTTTCCATGAAATGGTGTTATGAAAAGGTATGTTCAAAGCTGCTGATTTTGAAAAATATTCAGCATGCAATCGATTGCACCCTTGTGTAAATCGATTGCACGGGGTTTCAACAGCTAAAAATTTCAAATATTTTGAGTGAGCAATCGATTGCAGAAGTGTGTAAATCGATTGCACTTGAAGTCAGTAGAAAAAATTGATGGAGAGCAATCGATTGCACAAACATGAAAATTGATTGCACTTAGAAACAATAGCGAACATTTTGAAAACGTGAGGCATGCAATCGATTGCACCCAAGTGAAAATTGAATCTCTGCTTTAGAAAACTTTAGAAAAAGTTTGGATAAAATAAAATATTTCTTTTGACCATTGAGCATCTATGTCATAAGTTCAAAGTAAGTATTATCATTATACCTTGAAATTTTCTAAGTGCTTGAACCAAAGACTTTATTCAAAGATGCTTTTAGCTTGATCAATAATCTTTGCCTTCTTGTCAAAATGGTTTGACTTCATCAAAACAAATGTGCATTTGAGAAGCTTGATTTTACAAATCACAACACCAATTCCTTTACCATAAGCATTCATAACTCCATCAAATATCATGCTCCAACGAGACTCGGGATCAAGACCTTCCTCAGGTAATGGTTCATCACAATCTTTCACTTTCAAAAACATCACATCCTCATCGGGGAAATCATACTTAATAGATTGAAAATCATCAACTGGTTGGTAAGCAAGATAATCTGCCAACGCGCTGATTTTAATAGCTTTTTGAGTGCGGTATTCGATGTCATACTCAGATAACAACATCTGCCAACGGGAAATACTCCTAGTAAGAGCAGGCTTTTCAAAAATGTACTTGATTGGATCCATTTTAGAGATCAACCAAGTGGGGTGATTCAACATATATTTCCGTAAACGTTTTGCCGCCCAGGCTATAACACAACATGTCTTTTCCATCATAGAATACTGCGACTCACAGTCAGTAATCTTTTTACTGAGATAATAAATGGCATATTCTTTCTTCCCTATTTCATCTTGTTATCTCAGAATACAGCCCATGGAATTAACTAACACTATCAGAGATACATATTTAATGGTCTTCCTTCAATAGGAGGGAGCAAGATAGGAGGTTCCAGTAGATATCCTTTAATACTTTCAAATGCCCTTTGGTAGTCATCTGTCCATACACAACTTTGATCTTTCTTTAAAAACTTAAAGATCGGTTCACACGTTGCATTCATGTGGGAAATGAATCTGGAGATGTAATTCAAACACCCGAGGAAACCTCTGACTTTCTTTTCAGTTCTTGGGGCTGGCATTTCTTTAATTTCTTTGACTTTATCAGAGTCAACTTCGATTCCTCTTTGGCTGACAATGAAACCCAACAATTTCCCTGATCGAATATCTAAGGTACATTTATTTGGATTCAAGCGGAGACTATACTTCCTCAAACGCTGAAACAATTTCAACAAATCTTATACACGCTCTTCTTTAGTCTGGAATTTAGCAATCGTATCATCAACGTATACCTTAATTTCCTTGTGCATCAGATCATGGAATAGGGTTGTCATAGCCATCTGGTACGTTGCACCAGTGTTCTTCAACCCGAAGGGCATCACTCTGTAACATAATGTTCCCCAGGGTGTGATAAATGTTGTTTTTTCCAAGTCCTTAGAAGCCATCCTTATTTGACTATAACAGGAAAATCCGTCCATGAACGAGAAATTTTTTTATTTTGATGTGCTATCCACTAACATATAAATGTGTGACAATGGAAAATCATCTTTTAGACTAGATTTATTTAGATATCTGTAATCTACGCACATGCGAACTTTTCTATCTTTCTTCGGTACTGGGACAATATTGGCAATCCACTGAGGGTGCATTGATTTCATAAGAAAACCGGCATTAATATGCTTTAGAACTTCTTCTTTAATTTTTACTGCCATATCTGGGTAAGTTCTTCGTAACTTCTGTTTGACAGGCGAGCACTCTGGCTTCAAAGACAAATGATTCTCAACAATATCTGTATCTAAACCAGGAATATCTTGGTAAGACCAAGAAAAGATATCCACATAATCTTTCAACATCTCAATTAACCTGCTCTTCACATCAGGATGTAGCAATGCTCAAATCTTGACTTCCTCCGGATCTTCTTTTGAACCCAAATTGATTACTTCCAATGGCTCTTTATATGGCTGAATGGCACTCTCCTCGCACTCAAGCAATCTTGAGACCTCTTTCGGAATCTCATCATAGTCTTCTTTTTCGGCCCCATACACAGGACATTCAAAGTTGGGAGAGGGTGCAGGGTCATTGTATTCAATGGGTTTTTTAATTAATCTGCACATATGATTTATGATTGTTTTTAGAAACTGACACATATAACAAGTGATTATGCAGACTCAATTTCAATTATTATTTATTTTGAAAGAATTTTTCTGATTACCATTTTCCAAGAAAAAGCATAAAATAAAAAACAACACAATTTGGGAAACAAAGACAACTTTTATTATTGATTTTAAAGATCAAAGCAAACAAATAAGCCCATACAATATCAATACTTTCACCTTGGGTAGAGTGAAAGCTTTTCAAAAATATTAACAAAAACAAATTACTTTGAGACATGTATGCAAGAGGGAACATCAATTGTGATCCAGTTCTGAACCCTAACTCTGCGTCACATGATTTGGCATTTCTGGTTCTGCTTCATCTTCCACAATGGAATTAACCCTGGAAACAGTTCGATGAAGATAACCCCCACTACGAAAGATATCCTAATACTTTCCTGCAGCATATTTCAGCTTCATGTTCTTACCTTTATCATTCTTCACAGAGAATCCCAAGCCAGCTATATTCTTGTTTATAGGTGGATCAACAATCTGTCTCCATACTTTACTATGTCTATTACGCACAACCTGCTAAGCATCCTTAAACGAAGCTATAGAATTATCATTTCCTCTTATATTATCAATGGATAAAGCTTGGAACTGGGTCCCAACAGCAGCTTCATCCGCTTCCACAATACTGAAAGAAGACAAATGAGATATCAATAATGCCTGCTCTCCATTTATGATGACCACTTTTCCTTCACGCATAAACTTCAACTTCTGGTGTAAATTCGAAGTGACATCCCTTGCCTCATGTATCCACAGTCGTCCCAACAAACAGCTGTAAGCGGGTATAATATCCATGACCTGGAAAGTAATCTGAAACAAATGTGGGCCTAAATGAATAGGCAAGTCCACTTCACCAATAACAAATTTCCTTGATCCATCAAACGATTTCACAATAATGCCACTAGGGCGCATGGGCATTCCTTGATATTTCAACTTCATAAGTGTACTCCTCGGTATGACATTCAATGCGGATCCATTATCAATAAGCATATTGGATAATGAATCATTCTTGTAGTTCATAGAGATGTGGAGCGTCAGGTTGTGATTCCTTCCTTCATCGGGAAGTTCATCATCACCGAAACTCAGGTTATTACATGGTGTAATGTTCTTCACCACACTTCTGAATTGGTCTACTGGCATATCACTTTCCACGAAAGCTTGGTCCAAAACCATGATCAAAGATTCTCTATAAGCAGAGGAGTTCATAACAAGGCCATAATAGATATTTTTGATGGAGTCTTTAACAATTTATCTATGATCCTGTAGCCGCTCATCTTTATAACTTTCAATATATCATCCACATCTTTTTCTAGTGTAGCTCCACTAGATTCCCCTACTTCCTTCTTGGGTGCAACATCTTCAACGATTTTCTTATCAGCATCAACACTTCTTCTAATGACAGGCGCAAACACACGACCTGCGGGTCACTCGGCTGGATGGGAACTTCCACACCATCCTCAAAAATTGCAGCATTATGCTTGTAGGGTACATCCTTGTCTGACTTGTAAGGAACAGGGCCTGGCAAGCTAATCACCAATGGAGCAATAGCTGGCTTGCCATGATATTTAACTTCAAAAAGGGTGGGTGCAACAAAACAAGGAAGAATAACATTAAATCCCTCTTCAACATAATCAGTCATTACAGAGTCATCTCTAGAAAACATATCTTCATTTGAGTAGAAGAACTCATCTGTAGAGGAATATTCATCATCTGACGCAGTCCCATCCAAACAATCTTAAATCATATTAACATAATCGTCCCTATTTCCTGAAACCTTAATGGTACCATTGTCCAACAATAACTGAATACCCTTTCTCACAATGGAACAACCATGCGAGTCTCTGCAGCAGATTAAGAAAGATCCATAATGGTGCCTTTCTTGACCTTTCATATGGCAGAAGGTAGCATGCAACTGCACCAAATCATCGTTCATATGATCTACATCAAAGATCCAGAATTCTCCTGGACATCCAGAAACCATGTTTACTTCCTCCTCAAACTCTGCCCTAGGCCTGATTATATAGATGAGACCTTCGTCCATCATTTCCAGAAGATATGTGTGATCGATGGGAATGAGAACTGACTGTTTTGGAATGCTGGTTCGCGTTTGCGTTTGTTTTCGCAAAATGTCGCGGTAAGCAAGAGTCGCCACCGTCTTTTATTTTATCCAACAAGGAAAGGACAAAAGCACAGAAAAATTCCTTTTTTGAGATATTTATCGGGTTCGGGAGGTAGATTATAGAAAGGGAAGGGGTTAGTACCCTTTATATCTGTGGTTATCCATGGGCTCTTAGGTACTTGCTCATTGTGTTTTCAAAAGTTTGCTTTTCTTTGTGTTTGTGGGTTTGAAAAGAGTTTTTGTTTGAAAGAGAGTGTAAGTGCGAAAAGTTTTGTTTTGTTTTAAAAAGGAGCAAGTACTTAAGAACATCTACCTACTCAAAAATGAATTAAACTGTGCAAATGTCCTTTAGACAGTGCTATCCCACTATTGAGGAGTAAGTAGCATCGTCGTTGGAGTTTTCGGGTCAATTCGATTAAGGGACATGTGGTCACTAAAGCAATGTTAGGATGCCTTAGCAGTAACCCTAATGTCCTAGATCATTTTTCCGAGGCAACCGTTTCGAGGAAACTATGATCTTGGGACAAGAGGGCGACCTCTAAAACTTCTTATACTCAATAACCATATTCGAGGCAACCAAGTGAGGCGTACCCTAAGAGTGAATATGTGCAAAGTGTGTTTTATTGCATGCATTTGTCTTTGATTTTTAGGTTGTCTACTTGTTGGTTTTATCTTGCCATACACACCTAGTTACTAGCATTTGTACAAAAGTAATAAAAAGTGCAAAAAATAAATCCTACACTATTACAACCATATTGAAGTGCATAGAAAGTATGAAGGAAAAAATAAGATAAAAGTAAGAAAAATGAGTGTCTTTCGATTGGAGGGAAACAACCTTTGATTTGTATTCTGTTGGACTCCTTCGATTAGGGCTGTCAACAGCAAAGTCACGTCTTTCGATTGGGCCTTGGCAGGGGCGAGGTCCTTTCCTTCGATTGGGCAAAGGCAGCAGCAAGTTGTATCCTTCGACTGGGGCCTGGAAGTCAGTGTATGGTGAAGCCTTCTGGTTCTGCCTTGTTGCCTTCTTCGACTGGAGGTTGAAAGCAGTGAGGGAATGCCTTTCGACTGAGCCTGGAAGTCAGTGTATGGTTTTCCTCCTGTTTGTATCTTTCGTTCGACCTGGAGAAAGAGGATAGAAGCCGGAAGCTTCGTTTCCTATTTCCTGTTTCCTGTTTCTTTCATTTAAAGCATTAAATGGCAACATGGTCTGAAGCCATGCTAGTATTTGTTTGGTAAACAGTTTAACAGTTAAAGCAAGTTCAGGTAAACAGAAATCAAAAATGAAAGGGGGGCTAGCTCTGAAAAATATGTTAAAAAGGGTGGAAACAAAAAGAACCAAAGTGTTATGTACATGTTTTGAAATGAAAGGGAAGATTATTCACATACTATGCCTTGAAATGAAAGGTTCAAGGGTAAGAGTGACTTACCTTGCTTCAGGACTTGAATGGATGTGGGACCTTGAGTGGAGGCTCGGGGTTCTGGATTTGAAAGAGGGGGCCAACATCTATGCTTGCAATGCTGGATTCGAAGGAAGGAAAGAAACAAGTCTTATGTTTCTTTCCAAAACTGAATTCGAAGGATACTGAAGAATACTTGTTCTTCAGAATCGAAGGAAGTAAGTATGTGATTCTGGGTTTGTTCTCACAAGTGTTGAAGGGACTTGAGAGATTTGTTGTTTTTGAGAAAATTTGGGAGATTCGTTCCTCTGGTCCAAAAATCCTCTCTTAAACATGTGTTGGAGCCTCTTATTTATAGGCAAAGTTGGCTGAAGCTTTTGGAGGGAAAACTAAATAATTTGAACAATTTGAGTAAACTGCTCTTTGTAGCCTTCAAGGGACAGTGCTTTATTGCCATTTTGGTGCAAGGAATTGGGCAGCAATGCAGGACTGCTGTGCAGCAGTTTTGGAGTTTTATGGCCAGTGAATCAGGCCAGAGCCTGGCAGCGCATGTGACTTGGTCGACAAATGCCTTTGGCCTCTCGTCCTTTTGTCTTGACTCCCTAGACTCACCTTTCGACCAGACTTTCAGTAACCATCTCCTTTTTTTCAATTGAAGTGACGTTCGAATGACTTCCCTAGACAATCCTTCGAATGGGCCAAATTAATGCTCTTGGGATGGAAAGCTCAATCGAAGCTTGCAACATTGGAGAAGTCACTCCCCCAAACTAAAAAGGCGTGCAAGGGCAGGATGTATGATCGAAAGAGGGCAAAAGATAGGCTTTTTCCTCCTGGATCGAAGGACATCATCAAGAGGGTTTTTGCCTTGCAGGGGGCACTTGTGGCCAGCAAACATGGTTTTTAAGGCAAGTAATGTAGGCAGCAAAAGTCACAAACGAAGCCTGCAACAAGAAGTCACACGCCTATACGAAAGAGGCTCGCTAGCATCCATTTTGAGCAATCGAAGGAGGCCAAGAGTCAATCGAAGGATGCTGATCGAAAGAGGCCTAAAGGCCAATCGAATGAGCTGAAACGAAGAACACTTGTATTTCTCCAATTTTTGTCAAAATAATATTTTTATCTGTTTTCTCCCTTTTTCTGACAATCTCCTTTTAATTTTGGTATTGGAAAATCCCAATGCACTGGTTCAACCTTGACCCTTGAAAATCCTTGTAAGAAAGGACTTGATAATTGAGAGGGCAAATTTTGGGGTACAACAGTTGCCCCTGCTCAATTTTCTTAAACCTGAGGATATAGATTGGCTTTCGAGCCTTTCATGATCCGAAGGTGGAAGATAATTGAACACTAGAGTGCCCAAAAATTTGCACTCGTATGGTGTAGTATCAGCATTGTGATGTCGGGAATGGGCTTACAGATGCCATTTGGAGATTGTGACAGAATCTTGTCGGAGATGGGCTTAAAGATGCCATCCAAGAATGTTTGTTGTAAGTGCAATGTTGTAGGTCATAAGAATGAGCATCAAAATGGTATCCATGTCTGGAATGCATTTGAACTGTATTTGGAAACTGAGTTTATTCGAGCCGAAGAAAGGCGTCCGTATCTGAAATGTATTTGAATGAGTGACAGAATGACATCCGAATCTGGATCGTATCTGGACTGTATTTTAAATGAGTGACAAAATGACATCCGAATCTGGATCGTATCTGGACTGTATTTTGAATGAGTGACAGAATGACATCCGAATCTGGATCGTATCTGGACTGTATTTTGAATGAGTGACAGAATGACATCCGAATCTGGATCGTATCTAGACTGTATTTTGAATGAGTGACAGAATGACATCCGAATCTGGATCGTATCTGGACTGTATTTTGAATGAGTGACAGAATGACATCCGAATCTGGATCGTATCTAGACTGTATTTTGAATGAGTGACAGAATGACATCCGAATCTGGATCGTATCTGGACTGTATTTTGAATGAGTGACAGAATGACATCCGAATCTGGATCATATCTGGACTGTATTTTGAATGAGTGACAGAATAACATCCGAATCTGGATCGTATCTGGACTGTATTTTGAATGAGTAACATAATGACATCCGAATCTGGATCGTATCTGGACTGTCTCTAGAAGGAATCTGGAATAAGTATCAGAATGTCAGCCATATCTGGATCGCATCTGAACTGTCTCTAGAAGGAATCTGGAATAAGTATCAGAATGTCAGCCATATCTGGATCGCATCTGAACTGTCTCTAGAAGGAATCTGGAATAAGTATCAGAATGTCAGCCATATCTGGATCGTATCTGAACTGTCTCTAGAAGGAATCTGGAATAAGTATCAGAATGTCAGCCATATCTGGATCGCATCTGAACTGTCTCTAGAAGGCATCTGGAATAAGTATCAAAATGTCAGCCATATCTGGATCGCATCTGAACTGTCTCTAAAAGAAATCTGGAATAAGTATCAGAATGTCAGCCATATCTGGATCGCATATGAACTGTCTCTAGAAGGAATCTGGAATAAGTATCTGAATGTCAGCCATATCTGGATCGCATCTGAACTGTCTCTAGAAGGAATCTGGAATAAGTATCAGAATGTCAGCCATATCTGGATCGCATCTGAACTGTCTCTAGAAGGAATCTCAGAAGATGATAATCTTTGCCTGTTGATTGATCTTTCCTGAAAAGGTAAAGAGTTAGTTGTATACAATGTCATGATGTATGCATTGTGTAATGATGTTCTCAAAATAAAATGAGATTTGTGTCATATGTATTTTGTATGCATATGTTATGAATGTTGTTGAAGTGTAATTTTGTCTTGGACTTTGCTCAAAATGTTTCCACCGGGGATCCCTGCTTTGTTGTTTGAGGAGAACTCCGCTGGGGGATATTGAAAACTCTGTGGGGAGTATGTTTATTTCTGCTTGGGAAAAGAGTTTAGGAGTCTTAGTCGTCCGTTGCTCTACTGGGGAGTCGAAGTTGAACTGATATCTAGTCGGGTCCAGGTTTCGCAGTAACTTGTTGGGGATGTAGAGTAGTCTACTGGGGAAGAGGAGTTGTGGTCCTTTGATTTGTAGTAGTCGGAGAGGCAAACTTAAGCTGGGGAATCCTGGTGTTGTTGGGGAAATAAACCCTATCGTCAGTCCGCTAGAGAGGTGACATCTTCGTTGGGGGAAGTCCTCGAGGATTCTTGAGGTTGATTCAGCTGGGGAAAGGGGGTCAGAGATTATACTCTTGATGGGGAATCATCCTATGAGAAGGACTTTGGGGAGACTTGTCATTTCCCCTAGTAGCGAATGTTTGTGGCATTGCCAAAAAGTTTGATTGTATGTAACCCTTTGTCTGTGTTGACGTTCAATGCCCCAAGTGACGGAGATGGAGACTTGCCCCTGGTTACTCTGCACTTCTTCAGAGATTTCTTGAAATCTTGACTAGACTGCCCCAGGTGTGCTGGATAGTGACATGTCATGCCCCCCTGTCGATAGGAGATTTGTCAATGGAAGTGTCATCCTTTTTGAAGTGATTTTGTTCACTGAGAGAGATTTTGTTCACTGGATATTCATTGTGTGAATTTCTCCGCTGTTAAAGAAATAGCCATATGCAAACAATTATATTCAAGTAATGCAAAGTTTATGTTTGTCTTGAAGTTTTTTGAAAATGAGTTTTAGCGAGTAAAGAAATTTTGCTAAGAAAATTCAAACTCAGGATTTAGAGCAAAGCCTTACAGGAGTCAGGATACCTTTTGTAACAGTATGCTTTCGAACTAACCCATGCTTCAATTAGGACTTTTGAAGGGTTGTAACGTGGCTTGGTTCACGGTTTAAGAAACAAAGGATAAAGGCTCAAAGTGTATTTTTACCCACCCGTTCTTCGTGATGTTCTTCAATCTTAAGCTCAGTTAATTGTGCGTTTGAACTCCAATTGAGTCTGGAATGACGTTTTGGTGATGGTTCAGACAAGTTAAGTTTGTCGGAAGGCAGTCATTTTTGCAACATTTTTCATGTTGTTGAGGATTTGCGGCGACCTCGTTCTTTTGATTTGTTATCCCTAACTTTTTCCTGACTGTTCCTATTTTCGAGATTACAGTCAGCGGGATGCCCCAAATTTCTTAAGCCTCCTTTGTAGGTTTTGGCTTAGTGGGATTTTCCTTTTTTTGAGAGATAATGACTGCCTATGAGATAAGGAACCACCACTGTCTTTTGATTCCAGAGTAATGCTTTTGATGTCGTTCGTTGTATTACGAACTGAGAGTTTGCGACTTCAATGCGCATATTTTGAATTAACTGAGTGACTACCCTTCCCCAGGTTTAAAGGTTTCAATTTGTGTTTAAAACAAAAAACTTCTACTTCTTTGGCTCGAAGGGGTTGACTAGGGATTATCTTCCTTATAACTCCAGTGTTTAGGATTTGAAAGAAACGCATGTACATCGTCAGCAAGGTCTGTTCAATAGCATACTGTTATGAGATTATGGCATTGTTTCGTCATCCTCCCTCTAAAGGCTTGTAGCTTTTTAGCAAGAGTTGAATATCATAAAGACAGTATAAGAATAGTCAAAACGTGTGGATGAATTCAAGACAAACATATGCAATGCATTAATGAAACAAAGTTTGACATTAATAGATAATTGTTTGAATAACAAAGAGATTACAACTTGAAAATTCAAATGAACAAAAGCCTTTAATGATTCGTCATAGGAGCAGTGATTATGTTTGGAGTCTCCGGAGGGTCAAACTCGATCTCCTTGGCATCAATCATGTCTTGGACCTTGTTCTTCAGAGCCCAACAATTGTTTGTGTCATGTCCCGGACTGTCAGAGTGGTATGCACACCTTTCATTGGGATGATAGGTAGGAGCGGAAGTATTTGGGTTCCGGAGAGGAGCCTTTAATGTAATCAGCTCTGCCTCCAACATGCATTGTAGCGCTTGAGTCAGTGACATGTTGATCTTAGTGAAATGTCTTTTAGGCGCGACCTCCTTACGCTGATGCCCTTGTCTTTGTTGAGCAGGCGTAGGATTAGAGATCAAGATTTCTCCTACGTGTTGGTCATGACGACTCTTTTGACCATACACAACATTGGACTCTTTCTTCCCATTGTAGGGCTTTTTCTGAGCATCAGAAGGTGTAGCTTCTTGAATCTTCCCACTTTTGATGCCAGCTTCGACCCTTTCGCCGGTCACTATTAGCTCGGTGAACCCGGCTGAAGAGCTTCCAATCAAGTGTTTGAAGAAAGGCTCTGTCAATGTTCCCATGAAGATGTCAATCAGCTCCCTATCAGTTAAAGGGGGTTGCACCCTACCAGCCAGATCTCTCCACTTTTGGGTGTATCCTTTGAAGCTCTCGTTGGAACCCATGGTCATGTTCTGCAATTGCACACGAGTTGGTGCAAGATCAGCATTGTACTGATACTGCCTATAGAAAGCAGCAGCTAAATCCTCCCAGGTGTGGATGCGAGAACTCTCCAATTGATAGAACCATTCGAGTTGAGTCCCTACTAGGCTTTCTTGGAAGAAATGGATCCAAAGCTTTGGATCAGTTGTGTATGGATGAATCTTGCGGACATAAGACTTTAGGTGCATCTTAGGGCAAGAGACTCCATCGTATAGGGCAAAGGTAGGGACTTTGAACTTTGGCGGGATGACCAATCTAGAAACTAAAGCCATGTCTCCTAAATCCAATCCAGGTATTTGTTGAATCTCCATAGCACTGAGGCGATCCTCCAACTGTTTATACTTGTCATCAGCGGGAGGATATTATTCTTCGGAGTAGTCAGCTTCAACTTCATCAATCTCCAAATTGTGGTCTTCTTCAAGACTATCCCCTATGTTGGATAGAGTTGAAAGATCTAGGGTTTTAGGTCTTCTTCTAAAGTTCAGGATGCCCGCTGCCTTCTTGGACTTCTTCTTCTTGTCTTTGAGAAGGGGAGCTTTCAGATCCTCTTTCCCTTTACCCATAGCCAGAAGCATTTGTTGGAATTGAGTGTTTTGAGCTTGGAGATCTTTCACCATTTGTTCCATATCCATCTTACTGAAATAAACAGTAGGAAGATAAGGAGACCTGTATGGGAGAAACCTGTCATGATATGATATGTGGATGCATGTTTTCAAGGATCACGTGGGGTAAACACAAGAAAATGTTATAGATTTAAACTTTGATCAACATCTTTGATTGGAGAAACTTTGTTATTGGTGGATGTCTTTCCACGAGAATCAAGCTCACCATGTCAAGTGGGTCATATCCCCTGATTCAAGTTGTTGCACTTGATCTTTGACGGTGTTTGTTTAGAGGCAAACCCTCTTGTCCTTTGGTAGACGCCTGGTTCAACACGACCCTGCATCAAAAGACCCTCGAGATCCTTGAAATGGTTATTGAAAATGCTATGGTATGATGTTATGATGTCATGGTAAAGGCACACCACAAGTATCCACAAAAGGAAAACATGGTAAAGGCACACAAGTCACACAAGAGAGCCCTTAGATTTCAGGCTGGCATGGAGCTTAGGTACTACCCTCTTTCAGTTCAGTTGGTTAAGACCTGTCCTAAAAATAGTAACCGGGTTCTAGAGGATATCAATATCACTAACTACCCTCAATCGGTCATAATTCCAGTTTAGCAACCTTTTCTTGCGGTCGGAATCATCACGAGAGTTTAGTCTCAATGAGTGTAGCATACTGCTACTGTTCTATGGCCAAGTTGGTCAATTTAAGGTTCTAAGGTCAGTTGGTGCTTAATGACTCCTTAGAAGACCCATATTCTCCTCGTTCCAACACAAGGGATATCGGTACAGACTAAGGTGCCACACCAACGTAGCTACTGCTTCATCTGTGTCGGTCTACGCCCGACAAATCCCTCACAGTTTATTGCTACTTACCTAAAGGGTATCCCCAGATCCGGGTTAGGATCTATAGAACTTAGATACAAGCCCACAAATTTAAAGCATACAAAGCATACAATTGAAAACATAGTGATCTAATCCTAAGGTACACCTCACTTATATGTAATTTCCCCAGCAGAGTCGCCAGTTCTGTGATCGGTGGGAATGACAACTAACTGTTTTGGAATGCTGGTTTGCGTTTGCGTTTGTTTTTGCAAAATGTCGCGGTAAGCAAGAGTCGCCACCGTCTTTTATTTTATCCAACAAGGAAAGGACAAAAGCACAAAAAATTCCTTTTTTGAGATATTTCTCGGGTTCGGGAGGTAGATTATAGAAAGGGAAGGGGTTAGCACCCTTTCTATCCGTGGTTATCCATGGGCTCTTAGGTACTTGCTCATTGTGTTTTCAAAAGTTTCCTTTTATTTGTGTTTGTGGGTTTGAAAAGAGTTTTTGTTTGAAAGAGAGTGTAAGTGCGAAAAGTTTTGTTTTGTTTTAAAAAGGAGCAAGTACTTAAGAACATCTACCTACTCAAAAAGGAATTAAACTGTGCAAATGTCCTTTAGACAGTGCTATCCCACTATTGAGGAGTAAGTAGCATCGTCGTTGGAGTTTTCGGGTCAATTCGATTAAGGGACATATGGTCACTAAAGCAATGTTAGGATGCCTTAGCGGTAACCCTAATGTCCTAGATCATTTTTCAGAGGCAACCGTTTCGAGGCAACTATGATCTTGGGACAAGAGGGCGACCTCTAAAACTTCCTATACTCAATGACCATATTCGAGGCAACCAAGTGAGGCGTACCCTAAGAGTGCATATGTGCAAAGTGTGTTTTATTGCATGCATTTGTCTTTGATTTTTAGGTTGTCTACTTGTTGGTTTTATCTTGCCATACACACCTAGTTACTAGCATTTGTACAAAAGTAATAAAAAGTGCAAAAAATAAATCCTACACTATTACAACCATATTGAAGTGCATAGAAAGTATGAAGGAAAAAATAAGATAAAAGTAAGAAAAATGAGTGTATTTCGATTGGGGGGAAGCAGCCTTCGATTTGCATTTTGTTGGCCTCCTTCGATTGGGGCTGGCAACAGCAAAGTCACGTCTTTCGATTGGGCCTTGGCAGGGGAGAGGTCCTGTCCTTCGATTGGGCAAAGGCAGTAGCAAGTTGTATCCTTCGATTGGGGCCTGGAAGTCAGTGTATGGCGAAGCCTTCTGGTTCTACCTTGTTGCATTCTTCGATTGGAGGTTGAAAGCAGTGAGGAAATGCCTTTCGACTGAGCCTGGAAGTCAGTGTATGGTTTTCCTCCTGTTTGTATCTTTCGTTCGACCTGGAGAAAGAGGATAGAAGCCAGAAGCTTTGTTTCCTATTTCCTGTTTCCTGTTTCTTTCATTTAAAGCATTAAATGGAAACATGGCCTGAAGCCATGCTAGTATTTGTTTGGTAAACAGTTTAACAATTAAATCAAGTTCAGGTAAACAGAAAACAAAAACGAAAGGGGGGCTAGCTCTGAAAAATATGTTAAAAAGGGTGGAAACGAAAAGAACCAAAGTGTTATGTACATGTTTTGAAATGAAAGGGAAGATTATTCACATATTATGCCATGAAACGAAAGGTTCAAGGGTAAGAGTGACTTACCTTGCTTTAGGCCTTGAATGGATGTGGGACCTTGAGTGGAGGCCCGGGGTTCTGGATTTGAAAGAGGGGGCCAACAGCTGTGCTTGCAATGCTGGATTCGAAGGAAGGAAAGAAACAAGTCTTATGTTTCTTTCCAAAACTGAATTTGAAGGATACTGAAGAATACTTGTTCTTCAGAATCGAAGGAAGTAAGTATGTGATTTTGGGTTTGTTCTCACAAGTGTTGAAGGGACTTGAGAGATTTGTTGTGTTTGAGAAAATTTGGGAGATTCGTTCCTCTGGTCCAAAAATCCTCTCTTAAACATGTGTTGGAGCCTCTTATTTATAGGCAAAGTTGGCTGAAGCTTTTGGAGGGAAAACAAAATAATTTGAACAATTTGAGTAAACTGCTCTTTGTAGCCTTCGAGGGACAATGCTTTATTTCCATTTTGGTGCAAGGAATTGGGCAGTAATGCAGGACTGCTGTGCAGCAGTTTTGGAGTTTTATGGCCAGTGAATCAGGCCTGAGCCTGGCAGCGCATGTGATTTGGTCGACAAATGCCTTTGGCCTCTCGTCCTTTTGTATTGACTCCCTAGACTCACCTTTCGACCAGACTTTCAGTAACCATCTCCTTTTTTTCAATCGAAGTGACATTCGAGTGACTTCCCTAGACAATCCTTCGAATGGGCCAAATTAATGCTCTTGGGGTGGAAGGCTCAATCGAAGCTTGCAACGTTGGAGAAGTCACTCCCCCAAACGAAAAAGGCGTGCAAGGGCAGGATGTGTGATCGAAAGAGGGAAAAAGAGAGGCTTTTTCCTCCTGAATCGAAGGACATCATCAAGAGGGTTTTTGCCTTGCAGGGGGCACTTGTGGCCAGCAAACATGGTTTTCAAGTCAAGTAATGTAGGCAGCGAAAGTCACAAACGAAGCCTGCAACAAGAAGTCACACGCCCATGTGAAAGAGGCACGCTAGCATCCATTTTGAGCAATCGAAGGAGGCCAAGAGTCAATTGAAGGATGCTGATCGAAAGAGGCCTAAAGTCCAATCAAAAGAGCTGAAACGAAGAACACTTGTATTTCTCCAATTTTTGTCAAAATAATATTTTTATCTGTTTTCTCCCTTTTTGACAGTCTCCTTTTAATTTTGGTATTGGAAAATCCCAATGCACTTGTTCAAGCTTGACCCTTGAAAATCGTTGTAAGAAAGGCCTTGAGAATTCAGAGGGAAACTTTTGGGGTACAACAATATGCCTTTATCTTATCACAACCCTGCATATCTGTGCTGCAAATACCACAACCAGCACGGTCATGCGTATAGTAACTAAACTCACAGAGGCCAGCATGCATTTTTACCAAATCTCCTCTAACCAATTTAATATCGAAAATCCGGAAGTTTCCTGGACAACCAGCAACCATATTCACAACATTTGCTCCTCCATGCTTTGGCAGAGGATTATCTTTCACGTTCGGGCCAACATCTTTAAAGGATAAGATACCAGTCCTCACCAATTTTTGTACTTTGGTTTTCAAAGGATAGCAGTTCTCAACATTGTGCCATGGTGCTCCCTGATGAAAAGCACATGTTTGGTCTTCCTTATTATACCAAGAAAATGATGATGGTATAGCGGGAGGTGGTCTGGTCTGAACCAACTTCTTTTGAATTAACATCAGGATTAATTCTGCATAGCTCATAGGGATAGGGTCATAATTCTCCCTCCTCTGAATATACCCTTGATTCCCCTGATGGGATGGTCTCTGATAAGCAATGGTGGTTGGAGTCACACCAACAACTGGAGTTACTGAGGCGACCTATTGATGACGCTGATAATTTCTTCTAGGGGGATTAGCCATTCCCTCTTGAATAACATAATTTGTATCTTCTTCATTCTTTTTGGCTAACCCATATGATGGTTTCTTCATACTTCTGGAACTTTCTATTTTTGTTAGACGACCCTCTCTTTTGTGATACGGTGGGAAGAACTGACTGTTTTTTGGAATGCTGGTTTGCGTTTTGCGTTTGTTTTTGCAAAATGTCGCGGTAAGCAAGAGTCGCCACCGACTTTTATTTTATCCAACAAGGAAAGCAAAAAAGCACAGAAAAATTCCTTTTTCGAGATATTTCTCGGGCTCGGGGGGTAGATTATAGAAAGGGAAGGTGTTAGCACCCTTTCTATCCGTAGTTATCTACGGGCTCTTAGGTACTTGCTCAATTGTTTTCTAAATTGTTTTCTTTGTGCTTGTGGGTTTGAAAAAAAAAGTTTTTGTTTGAAACTTTGATTTAACTCTTGCTTATGTCCTCAAGAGTGTAATGAAGTGTTTTTAAAACTTTGTTCGAAAAGTGTAAGTGTGAAGAGTTATGTTTTGAAAGAGCAAGTATCTAAGAACTATCTACCTACTCGAAAAAGGAATCGTTATATGCTAATTTTCTTGAGACAATGCTATCCCACTATTAATGAGTAGGTAACACCTTCGTTGGAGTTTAAGGGTCAATTCGCATGAGGGACAGACGGTCACTAAAGCAATGTTAGGACGCCTTAGCGGTAACCCTAATGTCTTAGATCATTTGTTTGAGGCAACAATATCCGAGGCAACCATTTTGAGGCAACTTATGATCTTTTAGACAAGAGGGCGACCTCTAAAACGACCTATACTCAATGACCGTGTACGAAGGCAACCAAGTGGGGTGTACCCTAAGAGTGCGCATGTGCGAGTGTGTCATTTTCAGTTATTTTTATCTTTGTGCATGTTAAGGGTGATCTAATTTGATTTTAAGATTAAACATTCAGTCTTGTCATGCAAACCCTTTTATCAAACATCTAGCAGTTATAATTTGCAGAAATTAAAGGTGCGAAAATTAAATTACAAGGTGTCGGGTATTTACATCTCCAAAAGCAACCCTTTGAAAATAAAATAAAGCGGTAAAATGAATAAAAGACCCTAATTATCTATTACATACCAGAAGCAGATACATCAATATGGATAAAAATAAATAAAGCGCGATGTGAAAGTAAATCGAATGCGAGTTTAGGGTTTTGACCCTTTGGATTAAAGAAAAGGTTTTTTTTTGTTGTTTTTTGTTTAAGAAAAGAAATTAAATCCTAAATTAAATACTAAATTAGAAATTAAATGAATTAATTAATGAAAAATAAATTAATGACATGTTTTTGAGTTTTTTTTTGTTAATTTAAGAAAGAAGATAAAATAATTAAATTAGTAGTTAAAACCTAATTAAGTCTAATTAATTTTATTTATTTACAAAATAAATTAAGGTTTCCTAAAATTAACAACCTAACTAATTAATTAAAATTTATTAAAGAAAAATAAAGTTCTTAATTTTAATTGGACAAAATGATATTTTTGTGATTTTTTAATAAAAAGAAAAAATTGTTATTGGTTAGAAACTAATTAAATAAAAATAAAGGAATTAAATTAATAAAAAGAAAATGCAAGAGAAAGAAGGAAATGGTCCTGGAATTTGGAGGTGTAGATAGCAAGGGATTTGGCCCATTAAATTGGCCCGTTTGACTTTCTTGATTTGCTGCATACGCGTTGACCTGGCCCTTTGGTGGACCTCCAACACTGACCACCAGATATGGCCATTTGGCCATCTGGCATACTGAAGCGTGAGGGAGTATGATGGAAATATGGCCTATGCGCGCACCTGGTCACCTGAAAAATATCAAGAAAATGCAATTTGTTGGAGGCAGGGGTCGAACCCCTGACCTCCAACTTTGGAATTCCTTAAACGCTGATGTGTTGACCACTAGGGCGTGTTGTTGTTTTTGTTATAACAATGCAAACGAAATATAATATATAAAAAACAAATTTAATTTCCAGCAAACATAAAAAACGCACGTTATTTTTGAATGGACTTATGGGAGGACGACAGCTCATCATCCCCTTCCTCCAAAACCTGTAAAATTTACCTGCGGATTTTTATCCGCAGCTAAAAGCGTAGCCTCGTTCCAAAATCCTCTCCAGGTCATGAAAATGATTTCTAAGGAAATGGTCTAGTTCGTCTCAAGTTGCTGATCACAACCATGTCCATCATGTAGATCAATTTTACCTGAAACGAAAACCCCCAAAAACACGAACCAAACACTAGCAATGGTGGTTCTCCATATAAGTCAGATAAATGCAATTGATTATTATGAAAAGCATGGAAATGATGTGAGGGTTAAGAATATGCAGTTATTTCATTCAATGTATGCGAGAATAGTGAGTTTCGATTTCAAAAATATAGCGGACTCGTGGACTACTTACAGTGCTTTGGAATGCTTGAAAACGCGTGGTTTGGATTGGGTTAGCTTCTGGAGATAGCCAGTAATCGATTGGGACAAGTATCAAGCCCTGAAAACGTCTCTAACCTTGATTTCGATCTCCCACTTTTTTGTGATTTTTGCAACTTTTTTTCTGCCTCCTCAAGTGATCTCTAACCCTGATTCTCGTGCCTTTTGCTTGCTTATGTATTGTACATTGGATTAGGGTAACAAACTTTGTCCAAATCATCCCACATTGATGATTGCATATTTGATTTGATCTTCCATTAAAACCTTCCAATTTTGACTTGAATCCAATCTCCTTGTGCATAATGCCCTTGATATGAATTTGATTGCAATGTTAGCTGTATTTGGAGCCTAAAACAACCATAAAATCATTTGTTATCAATGCCTTTGATTTTATGTGATTTTATTTGATTTAAAATGAATTAATTCAAATAAAAATCAAATTAAATAATAAAAATGTGATATGGACACATGGGCAAATATAGAGCACGTGGGAAATAAGTCAAACTCAAAACAAGTGAAAAAGAATGGGCCCATTTGGAAAAATTTGAAGTTTTGGGGATAGTTGACTTTTAACAATTTTGCAAAAAGGTCCAACTTCAACAATGCATAACTTCTTCAATTTTGAACTTTTAGGGGTGTTCTTAGACTTTTTAGAAATCTTGACTTGTTCTCTAACCAACTCTTTTGGTCTAATCTCATTTTTATATTCCATTCTCAAGTTATAAGCTTTGACAAAAAAGGTGTTTTTGTTGACTTTTGAAAATGACCTATAATGTCCAAATTCATAACTTCTTGTGAGTGCATTTTTTGATCTTGGGATATGAATATGGATTGTAGGGAATTGCATACTATTAAAAATGATATTTGGATGGGTAATTTCGCATAAAGTATGAGAAAGTTATGCTTGGTCAAAGTTGAGTTGACTTTTCCTACAAAACCCTAATTTAGCAACTTTTGAATCTTGTTGAATTTTGAGCAATCCTTGATGAATCATGATCAACCCATGATCAAATGATTAAATATCCTTCAAAATGATAATGTTGACAAAAAATCTTGAAGTTTGGCTGTTTGTAGGTCACAGTTGACTTTTGCCCTAGCACAGTCGATTTTTGGACCTTTGAGCAATTGACTGAGCAAACTTCCTCTGCAAGGCTTGAAATTTGACCTGGATGATCTTGAGAACATATTATGACATTGGGGAACACTTTAGGTCATTTGGACTCAAGGATCTTGATGCAACACAAAACCCTAATTTGGGGTAGACTACCTTAGGAGAAAGCTTGTCTGACCAACTCTTGGACTACTTTGAGCAACTTGGAGATCTTTCTTGAAATGTTTTGAGAAATATGGGAGGGAAAAGTTTGGGGTACAACAGCTGCCCCTGTTCAATCTTCTTAAACCTGAGAATGTAGATTGGCTTTCATGCCTTTCGTGATCCGAAGGTGGAAGATGATTGAACACTAGAGTGCCCAGAAATTTGCACTCGCATGAAGTGGTATCAGCCTTGTGATGTCAGGAATGGGCTTACAGATGCCATTTGGAAGTTACTGACGAGGGGATGGGCTTAAAGATGCCATCTGAGGGAGTTTCGATCGCATAAGAGATTCCTTAGCGAGAGCTTGTATACCTGTTGTTGTGGAAGATTCCGCCGGGGGAGTCTAATTTTGCTGAGATTTAGGAACTTGCCTGTACTTTAACTGAGAGAACATCTCTGCTGAGTTTTAAGAAATTGTCCGTAATTCAACTAAGGGGGAAACATCTTCATCGAGATTTAAGAACTCGCCCGTAATTCAATTGAGAAAACTTCTCTGCTGAGATTTAGGAACTGTCTGTAATTCAACTGAGGGGGAAACATATTCATCGAGATTTAAGAACTCGCCCGTAATTCAACTGAGAAAACTTTTCTGCTGAGATTTAGGAACTCATCTGTAATTCAACGGAGGAACTTCATCGAGATTTAGGACCTTGTCTGTAATTCAACTGAGAAAAACTCAGTTGAGATTTAAGAACTTGTCAGTAATTCGACTTGAGGAAACATCTTCATCGAGATTTAAGAACTCGCCTGTAATTCAACTGAGAAAACTCTGTTGAGATTTAGGAACTCGTCTGTAATTCGACGGAGGAACTTTATCGAGATTTAGGACCTTGCCTGTAATTGAACTGAGAAAAACTATGTTGAGATTTAAGAACTTGTCAGTAATTCGACTTTGGGAAACATCTTCATCGAGATTTAAGAACTTGCCCGTAATTCAACTGAGAAAACTCTGCTGAGATTTAGGAACCTGTATGTAATTCGACGGAGGAACTTTGTCCAGATTTAGGACCTTATCTGTAATTCAATTGAGAAAAAACTGTTGAGATTTAAGAACTTGTCAGTAATTCGACTTTGTGAAACATCTTCATCGAGATTTAAGAACTTGCCCGTAATTCAACTGAGAAAACTCTACTGAGATTTAGGAACCTGTCTGTAATTCGATGGAGGAACTTTATAGAGATTTAGGACCTTGTCTGTAATTCAACTGAGAAAAACTCTGTTGAGATTTAAGAACTTGTCAGTAATTCGACTTTGGGAAACATCTTCATCGAGATTTAAGAACTTGCCCGTAATTCAACTGAGAAAACTCTGCTGAGATTTAGGAACCTATCTGTAATTCAACAGAGGAACTTTGTCGAGATTTAGGACCTTGTCTGTAAATTCAACTGAGAAAAACTCTGTTGAGATTTAAGAACTTGTCAGTAATTCGACTTGAGATAAAAGCTTCATAGCTTTGAATTTTATGAGAATTTAACCGCATCCTTCCTGAAAGGTAAAGGTTAGTTGTATGCATGATATGTATCAGGAAATGATGTTCTCAAAATAAATGAGATTGTGTTGTATGATGCGTATATGCATGTGTCATGATGTATGAAAATGTAATGTTTTTAGCTGGGGAAAATAAATCTCGGATAGCTGCTGGAGAAAAGAGTTGAATTCTTCATTTTCGCTGGGGATAGCGAACGAAGATAATTGTGAGAATAAACCTGCAAGAGAGGATAACTCCGCTGGGGAATATACTGATGAGGAGATTACTCTGTGGGGAAGAGATGTTCTGCTGAGAATTCCACCAATAAATTCTGCTGGGGATGAATTACCGTCGCTGGTGATACTGAATCCTGCTGGGGATTGAATTCCTGTTTGTGAAAGGAATGAACTCCGCTGGGGATGATCTTTCAGTTGCGACTTCACTGGGGATAACCTTTTAGACTCTACTGGGGAAAACCTTCCAAAGTCTACTGGAGATGATTCTCCACACTCCACTGGGGAAGCTTTTTCAGACTTCGCTGGGAAAAATTTTCAAACTCCACTGGGGATATTTTATACTCCACCGGGGATAATAAGACTATTCAGTGTTGATGGTAGTTAAACTCTGCTTGGGGAGAATATTACCGATTCATTCACAGTTGCAAGTATCAGCTGGGGAGAGCTAACATCACTGTCCTTTTCTTACTTTGCGGGGAGTGAAATCACCTTAGCCATATTCTTCAGCTAAATCTACCTTCATACCTGGTGGATAGAGCAACTGTAAAGCTTGGACAATTCTTATTGCCCCTGTTTCTGATATTACGAGTAATCGTCTTTTGTTTCGCATGTAAATATTCATGAGCAGCAATTAATGTCAAATGCATATATCAAAAATGAACATTGGACGTTATTTGCAAAACAAAACAGATAAAAGAAAAACAGTTTGAAATTTCTCTGAAAATGAGTTGTATTGATTTTGAAGTTTGGCCTGTAAATAGGCGTTTTTGTACAAGAGGTTGATGTCCTAGTAAGAGAACGCCGCCGAACAAATAGAATTTATACAGTTGTGTAAAACTAAACAAAACAACTATGTGAATAATCCCACTGGGTTCCAACTCTATTATTGCCCTTACGTCCTCGAGCATCTCATCACTTTGCTACTTGGTTGAAGGTAAATCAGATTGATTAGTGCCGTCCGAGCTTGATAGTTGATACCGAAGTCTGGTTGCAAGGTGATCCAACGAGACATAGTGTTACGCTTTGATCCCTAACTTTTGCCTGGACCGCCCTTTCGGGTTTTCAATCTACCAGGATACCCTTTTTTGCCCAAGTCGCCCTTTCGGGTTTTCAACTTGCCGGGTGTACAGATTTTTTTTTATTTTCATCCCTTATTTTTTCCCGAACCCTTTTGGTTCGCCGGGAAGCCCTTATTTTTGCCTAGGCCAGTCGACCTAGCAGGTCTTTGATCATGCGTAGTATTTTTTCACTATGTCTGCATTGACGGGGTAAGGAAGGTTGTCACCATCCATGGTGGTTAGAATCATAGCTCCTCCTGAGAAAATGTTTTTAACCACAAATGGCCCTTCGTAAGTAGGGATCCATTTTCCCCTGGGATCACCTTGAGGTAAGATAATGCGCTTGATCACCAAGTCCCCAACTTGATACTCTTGTCGTCTGACTTTCTTGTTAAATGCCTTGATCACCCGTTTTAAGTACGTCTGACCATGACAAATAGCAGTAAGTCTCTTTTCGTCGATTAAGTTCAGCTGATCAAGCCGGGTCTGAATCCAGTCATCTTCGCTCAAACCTGCATCCTTCATAATCCGAAGAGAGTGTATCTGAACTTCAATGGGAAAGATTGCCTCCATGCCATATACCAAGGAATAGGGTGTTGCCCCTGTTGACATCCGCGCTGAGGTACGGTACCCATGAAGAGCAAAAGGTAGCATCTCGTTCCAATCTTTGTACGTCACAGTCATCTTTTGCACGATCTTCTTAATGTTCTTATTAGCCGCTTCTACAGCCCCATTCATCTTCGGCCGGTAAGGAGAAGAGTTGTGATGTTGTATCTTGAACTGTTTACAGAGTTCAGTGATCATCTTATTATTGAGATTTGTACCATTGTCCGTAATGATCCTCTCTGGTACACCATATCGACAGATCAGATTGTGCCGAATAAACCGTGCTACGACTTTCTTGGTTACAGTAGCAAAGGAAGCTGCTTCAACCCGCTTTGTAAAGTAATCAATTTCTACCAGGATGAAACGATGCATGTTGGATGTCGTAGGTCTGATATCTCCGATCATGTCGATGCCCCACATTGCAAAAGACCACGAAGCTGTCAAGACATTCAGAGGTACTGGAGGTATGTGCATCTTATCAGCATAGACTTGGCACTTGTGACAGGTCCGAGAATGCTGATAACAATCGGCTTCCATGGTGGACCAAAAATATCCTTCCCGTAGGATTTTCTTTGCCATGGTGTGTCCACTGGAATGAGTTCCGAAAGTACCATCATGTAACTCTACCATGATCCTTTCTGCTTCGTTCTTATCCACACAACGCAGTAAGGTCGAATCATGGTTACGCTTGTAAAGAATACCATTGCTGATGAAGAACTTCGCCGCGAACCTCCTTAGAAACTTCTTATCATTAATAGGTGCACCCTCGGGGTATTCCTGAGCCTCAAGATACCTCTTCACCTCATGAAACCAGGGTTTATCTACTACCTCTTCAGTCTCAATGTCACAGCAATGTGCAGGTTCATCCAACCTTTCAATGATAATCCCGGGAGCTTCGTTGTCCCAATTGACTTTGAACATAAAAGACATCGTAGCTAGCGCGTCCGCCAACTAATTCTCCTCTCTAGGGAAGTGTTCAAAGGTTATCTCCTTGAAGTGTGGAAGCAACGTCAACACATACTCCTTGTAAGGAATAAGATTTGGGTGTTTTGTATCCCACTCGCCTTTGATCTGACTGATCACAAGAGCGAAATCTCCAAACACACTTAAGAACTTAATCCTTAGGTCAATTGCTGCTCGAAGACCCATGATGCACACTTCATACTCCGCCATATTGTTGGTGCAGTTGAAATTTAGTCGGCCGATAAATGGAGTATGAGAGCCTTTAGGAGATATCATCATGGTGCCAATGCCATTGCCCAAAGCATTCTAAGCTCCATCAAAGTACATACACCATCGAGATCCTTCCTCGGGTCCTTCATCCGGTCCAAGTTCTTCACAGTCGGTTACTATCATGATATTCTCATCCGGAAATTCAAAGTTCATAGACTGGTAATCATCCACTGCTTGATGTGCCAAATGATCTTCCAACACACTTCCCTTAATTGCCTTTTGGGTCGTATATTGGATGTCATACTCAGTCAAGATCATCTGCCATCTTGCTATTCTTCCGTACAAGGTAGGCTTTTCGAAGATATACTTGATTGGATCCATCTTTGATATCAATAAAGTAGTGTGAGTCAGCATATACTGTCTCAGCCGGCGAGCAGCCCATGCCAAAGCGCATCAAGTTTTCTCGAGCAACGACTATCGGGTCTCGCAGTCGGTAAACTTTTTGCTAAGGTAATAAATAGCATGCTCTTTTCGGCCTGACTCGTCATGTTGACCCAGCACGCAGCCCATTGAGTTGTCGAGTACTGTCAAGTATAGGATCAGAGGTCTCCCTTCAACTAGAGGCATCAAATTAGGTGGCTCTTGGAGATACTCTTTGATTCTTTCGAAAGCGGCCTGACATTCATCGTTCCATCTTACCACTTGATCTTTCTTCAATAACTTGAAGATTGGCTCACAAGTAGCAGTCAGGTGTGAGATGAATCGGGCAATATAGTTCAATCGTCCCAGAAAGCCTCTGATTTCTTTTTCTGTTCGAGGAGCTGGCATTTCCTGTATAGCCTTCACCTTTGCAGGATCCGCTTGAATACCTTTATCACTTATGACGAAACCCATAAGCTTACCAGATCTCACCCCGAAGGTGCACTTGTTCGAGTTTAACCCCAGCTTGTACAACTTCAACATGTCAAATAGCTTCTGAAGATGGTCCAGATGTTCTTCCTCGGTTTGGACCTGACAATCATGTCGTCAACGTATACTCAATCTCATGATGGATCATGTCATGGAACAAAGCGACCATGGCACGCTGATACGTTGCCCCAACATTCTTCAATCCGAAGGGCATGTCCTTGTAGCAAAAGGTTCCCCATTGAGTAACAAAGGTTGTCTTCTCCATGTCCTCGGGAGCCATCTTAATCTGATTATAACCATAGAAACCATCCATAAAGGAGAAGACCTTATGCTGTGCGGTGTTTTAAACCAGAACGTCGATATGTGACAAAGGGAAATCATCCTTGGGACTTGCCCTGTTCAGATCCCTATAGTCAACACACATCTGAACCTTACCATCCTTCTTCGGCACTGGAACCACGTTGTCCACCCATTGTGGATAAGAAGTAACTGCTAGAAAACCGGCGTCAAACTGTTTCATCACTTCAGCCTTGATTTTCTCAAACATATTCGGGCGCATTCAGCGTACCTTCTGTTTCACTAGAGGACAGTCTTCCTTGGTAGGCAGGCGGTGAACCACAATATCGGTATCCAACCCAGGCATATCTTCATAAGACCAGGCAAAGATCTCAACATAGTCACGCAGCATCTGAATCAACCGTTGGTTGACACTAAGCTCCAAATTTGCATCGATCTTGACCTCTTTCTTGTCCTCTTCTGTACCCAGATTTACTGATTCCACTGGCTCTTCATGCGGCTGTATGGCCCTCTCTTCTTGAAGTAGAAGTCTAGCAAGTTCACCAGGAACTTTGCAATCTTCTTCACCTTCGTCTTCGGCTAAGTTGATCAGACTTTCGAAGTCATAACTGCCAGTAGCAGAGTTGTTATCAGTGGGATCCAGAGTGGATGTAGACCTGTATATGTGAGTGTGTGTAAAATAGTTGTTTTGCAATATATAATAAAAGAAAAACAAGGAGCACAAAATTTGAAATGCAAGAAACGTCCAATGCTTTTATTAATAATATATGGAGATGACAAACATAAAGCCCTCACAAACAAAGCCACGGTGCCCCGGGTAAGACACCGGGTCGTAAAGTTTAAAAATTGTATGTTACAAACTTAAAACAAAAGTCTCATTACTGGGTAATAAAAGAAATTGGGACGAAGTCCTTTGCCGTCCTATTGCTTAATCCACCGTCGGTAGTTGGATAAATCCAACTGTCAAACTCAGACTCTTCAACATCGTCTTCAATGGCATTCACTCCTGAATTGCTGATAAAAAGGGGAGGTCTTCCAGTTCGCGCACTCCGAACAACCCTTTGAGCTTCTGCAGTGAAATCCAAACCAAACTTGTTAGTCTTATGTGAAAAATCAGGGAGTTGGCCCCAATTTGCACACCCACCTTTCTCAACAACATCCCGAGCATCCTTGAAGGAATCCATCTTCATTGGAGGATCTTCAGCAACAGTCTCAGTGGACTCTAGTGTCTGGGGGACTTCTTCAAAATGTTGAAACGGGGTCTCAATGAACTCTCTGTCCATCTCCACATATCGTAAAGAGTTGAGGTGGCTCACCATGTACTCCTCTTCTCCTCGCACTGTAACAATTTTCCCTTTCACTAGGTATTTTAGCATCTGGTGGAGCGTAGAAGTTACGGCCCCAGCTTTGTGGATCCACGGGCGACCCAGCAAACAAGAATAAGATGGGAGAATATCTATCACATAGAATGTAGACGCAAAAATATGAGAACCAACCTTCACTGGAATATCCACTTCTCCGTGTACCATTCTCTTGGACCCATCAAAGGCCCTGACCATAATGTTGCTTGGCACGTGCGCAGTTTTTAGGAAAGCAATCAGAGCCTTGGCATGGGCTTCTGAGCATAGCAACAAAGAAAACATAGAGATCTTCGATGGGGTTTGCCCCAGCTGTTCGACTACATTGTAGTCGCTCTTCTTGATGATTTTTAAAATTTCCTCTATCTCCTGTCTAGAGGCTTCAACAGTAATCTCCTTCGGTGCCTCCATCTGGGCAGGCTCGCCGGTGGTTCCTTTGCCCCGAGGGTAAGATGCCTCAGAAACAGGGGTATTAATAGGAACATGAACAGGGACAGTAGCAGGTGTACTGGTAGGTGTAATAACAACAGGCTTCCGAACAACTGGTGGAGAGATCTCAGGGGAGAAAAGCCTTCCGCTGCGGGTGACTTTACTAGATCCAACAATATTGCTGATGTCAGTATCAGCCTCTTTAGCACTCTAGTCTTGTTTAACCCCGTGATAATACACGTCAGCCCCGTAGTGCTACAGGACAGCTTTATCTGATGTATAGGGGATAGGCCCAGGAATGGTGATGATCAAGGGAGCGATTCTTGGAACAAATGTAATTCTAACAGGCTTTCTCGAGGAAGCCTTGGAAGAATAGTCGAAAATGGTGATTATAGCAACTTCTTCAGTAGGAACCAAAGGAACAAAAGTCTTTTCAAACAGAATTTCTTTATTATCCATCAGGCGTTGGACACCTGACTTCAAAAGATGGCAACCAGTAGGTAGGATGGAACATAGACGGAAACCTTCGCCACAGCCCGGAAATAAACCAGCTAACAGAAGGTTCTTCTTCACAGTCATCAATGGAGTAGCAATGTCTTTCATGGAAACCACAAACGAGTCTTCATCTATAGCATTCACTCCATGCTTGGGCATAGGAGAAGTCATAACATTAGGCCTTCCAGGCGCTTCGAACTCAATCTCCTTAGCATCAATCAAGTCTTGTACCTTATTCTTCAAAACCCAACAATCATTCGTATCATTCCCCGGGCGATCGGAGTGAAAAGCACAGCGGGCGTTCGGATTGTACATGGGTGATGTTGTATTGGGATTCTTCGGGGCCTCCTTCGGAATCACCAAGTTGGTCTTCAATAACTGCGGCAGAATCTGAGACAGGGTCATATGGAGCTGAGTGAATTGTCTTCGCGACCTCTCGGCTCTTGGCTGATTGTTGCATTGTGCGGTAATAGTTGGTCTTGAAATAAAAACCGCATTAACTGCTTGGCGGCGTTCAGGTTTGTTATGGCTCTTCGAACTGTAAACAATGTTGGATTCCTTCTTAAAAGGCTTCTTTTCGGCACTAGAAGAAGCGCCCTTCTTTATTTTACCGCTCTTGATACCGGCCTCAACTCTTTCCCCGGTCATAATCAGCTCAGTAAACCCGGACGATGAACTTCCAATCAGATGGTTGAAATATGGACCAAACAAGGTCCCTAGAAACATATCTACTAACTCCCTGTCAGCCAGAGGGGGTTGTACTCTTCCAGCAAGGTCCCTCCATTTTTGAGCATAGTCTTTGAAACCTTCGCTCGCACCCATAGACATACCCTGAAGTTGGGTACGCGTGGGAGCGAAGTCGGCATTATATTGGTACTGCTTGTAGAAAGCAGCAGCCAAGTCCTCCCAATTACAGACACTAACTCCTTCCAGCTGGTAAAACCATTCAAGCTGAGTCCCTGAAAGGCTATCTTGAAAGAAGTGGATCCAGAGGTTCTTGTCAGCAGTGTATGGCTGGATCTTTCTAACATACGGACGAAAGTGTAGCTTTGGGCAGGAGACCTTGTCGTATTTAGCAAAGGCTGGTGCTTTAAACTTGTGGGGAATTATCACCCTAGATGACAAACCTAAATCTCCAAAGTCCAGACCGGGGACCTTCTGGATCTCCATCGAACTTAATCGGTCTTCAAGCTGTTTGTATCTATCCTCAGCAGGAGGATACTGGTCTTCGTCAAAGTCAGTCTCATGGTCAGAAACCACAGGGTTATGAGCCCTTCTTTCTTCCTGATTCTCTCCCCCTCCAGGTGAGTGAGATAAATCAACATCATCCCGCAAATTGTATCCAAATCTGCGACCCATATTCAGTAGGACTGTCTTCTTCTTCTTCTTATCCTTCAAGATAAGAGTCTTTAGATCTTGCTGACCCTTGGCCAAATTCATGAACATCTCCTGAAACTGGGCATTCTGAGCTTGCAGAGCCTTGATGGCTTGATTAGAGTATGTTTCAGCAGACATGATGTGCTGAAATAAACAGCGAAGAAGATGAGAAAACCTGTAAGGGTACCTGTTATGAGGTGCATGGGAATGATATGTATATGATATGATTTCAAAGACTTTAGGGATTCAAATTCGTAAACCAAAATGAAACACACTTTTATTAGATTAAAAATTTGAAACAATGTTTGACAAATGCCTTTAAGGCGTTACAAAAAAGATACTGAAAAGTAAATCAAAATTAAAAGCAATAAAAGGACATCAGTGCTCCCAGTGTCATTTCCCGTTGGTGCTGACATAGTCGTTGTGGATCTGCTCATTCTCCAGTTGCCTTGTCAACTTTAGGATCTTCTGCTCTTGCTCGTGATACTTTTCTCTGTAAGTATCCCTCTCCTCCCTTAGTTGGATCCAAGACCTCTTTAATGCCCCAATGTTAGTAGGCATGTAAGGGTGGAGGATGGTAGGAGGAACCCCTTCTTCATCAGCAAGTTCAACTATCACAGGCAAGACAGCTTCGTATGGCATCCCTAGTTTCTGAGCACGTGTACGAACCCAACGGAGATATGGTTCCATCGAAAGAGAAGTCTTCACGCCTAGCTCGTGCGGATCAGACCTGTGCACCCTATCCCAGGCTCGTATGAATCTGCGGCGATGCTCTTCACTATCCCCTTGAAAGTCAAAGACAATGCTTGGCATCAGCAACTCATGAGGTCCTTCCCTCCTAGCTCGCCCAAACTGTCTTAAGGCCAGACACGGATTATATGTGATCCCTCCATTGATTCCTAGCAGTGGAACATTGGGGTATTCCCCACAGCGATCAATAATAGCTACGTCTTCCATGTCCTTATTAGTCCAAATGATGTCCGTGTGAGAAAGGGACATAATCCTGTGGGCCCAACCCATGCCTTCCTTGTTCTTCAAAACTGATTTGGGGAGGTGAGAAATAAACCACCTCACCAACAATGGTGCACAACACATAAGGGTTCCCCGTTTCCGAGCAGTACGGGCATAGAGAGTCTGAAGGATATCACCCAAGAGAGTGGGCACTAGATTACGGGACATAAAACTCTTCACCGCATTCACGCCAACAAAAGAATCTGAGTTGGGAAACAAAACCAGACCATAAATAAGAAGATCCAGGATGTCCTCGAACGCCTGAAAGTCTAAACTGTCCCAGAACTGATTAGCCCAACCAACCAAGAACTTAGTCAAGAAGCCTTTTGTCCCACTCCGAGTTTCCCAATTAGACATTACCTCAGCCTTTGTCAGATGGAGGCCTGAAGCAATTTCTTCCGGCCTAAGGACTTTCTCGCAACCTGTAAATGGGGCCTGCTCTAGGATGGAGATACCAAGTAGATCAGATAACTCTTCCAAGGTAGGGACCAACTGGTAGTCCGGGAAAGTAAAGCAGTGGTACAGTGGATCAAAGAACTGGACTAAGACACTCATCATCTGTTCATCCATCTTGGAGGTGACCAAACCTAGGAGGTTCCCATGTCTTCTGATAAAGGAGGAGTGTCAGGAACCTTGGAAACCAATTCCTTAAGCTGAATGGGAATCTGTACAAAGTTGATCCGAATAGTGTTTCTACGCATAGATGCCATGACCTACAAAACAGAACAAAGATGAATCCCATTGCTCTTTGAAATGGTTAGTCCAATGCAATATGCTTGCAATGTCATGATGCATGATGTCATGATAGAAACACATCACAAGTATTCACAGATAGCAAACATGGTAAGGGCAAACAAGTCACACAGATAGCCCTTAGATTTCAGGCTGACAAGGAGCTTAGGTACTACCCTCTTTCAGTTCAGTTGGTTCAAACCTGTCCTAGAAATAGTAACCGGGTTCTAGAGGATCTCAATATCACTGACCACCCTCGATCGGTCATAATTCCAGTTTAGCAACCTTTTCTTGCGGCCGGAATCATCACGAGAGTTTGGTCTCAATGAGTGTATCATACTGCTACTGTTCTATGGCCAAGTTGGTCAATTATAGGTTCTAAGGTCAGTTGGTGCTTAATGACCCCTTAGCTGACCCATATTCTCCTCGTTGCGCCATAAGGGATATCGGTACATACTAAAGTGCCACACCAACATAGCTACTGCTTCAACCGTATCGGTCTATGCCGTACAGTTCCCTCACAGCTTATTGCTACTTACCTAAAGGGTGTCCCCCAGATTCGGGTTAGGATCTATAGTAACTCCTATTCGAACCCACAAAGATAAAGCATACAAGTCAAGCAATTGAAAACATTATGAACTATTCCTAAGGTACACCCCACTTATAAGCATCCCTAGCAGAGTCGCCAGTTATGTGATACAGTGGGAAGAACTGACTGTTTTTTGGAATCCTAGTTTGCATTTTGCATTTGTTTTTGCAAAATGTCGCGGTAAGCAAGAGTCGCCACCGACTTTTATTTTATCTAACAAGGAAAGAAAAAAAGCACAAAAAAATTCCTTTTTCGAGATATTTCTCGGGCTCGGGGGGTAAATTATAGAAAGGGAAGGTGTTAACACCCTTTCTATCCGTAGTTATCTACGGGCTCTTAGGTACTTGCTCAATTGTTTTCAAAATTGTTTTCTTTGTGCTTGTAGGTTTGAAAAAAAAGTTTTTGTTTGAAACTTCTATTTAACTCTTGCTTCTGTCCTCAAGAGTGTAATGAAGTGTTTTGAAAACTTTGTTCGAAAAGTGTAAGTGTGAAGAGTTTTGTTTTGAAAGAGCAAGTATCTAAGAACTATCTACCTACTCGAAAAAGGAATCATTCTATGCTTATTTCCTTGATACAATGCTATCCCACTATTAATGAGTAGGTAACACCGTCGTTGGAGTTTAAGGGTCAATTCGAATGAGGGACAGGCGGTCACTAAAGAAATGTTAGGACGCATTAGCGGTAACCCTAATGTCTTAGATAATTTGTTTGAGGCAACAATATCCGAGGCAACCATTTCGAGGAAACTTATGATCTTTTAGACAAGAGGGCGACCTCTAAAATGACCTATACTCAATGACCGTGTACGAAGGCAACCAAGTGGGGTGTACCCTAAGAGTGCGCATGTGCGAGTGTGTCGTTTTCAGTTATTTTTATCTTTGAGCATGTTAAGGGTGATCTAATTTGATTTTAAGATTAAACATTTAGTCTTGTCATGCAAACCCTATTATCAAACATCTAGCAGTTATAATTTGTAGAAATTAAAGGTGCGGAAATTAAATTACAAGGCGTCGGGTAATTACATCGCCAAAAGAAACCCTTTGAAAATAAAATAAAGCGGTAAAATAAATAAAAGACCATAATTATCTATTACATACCAGAAGCAGATACATCAATATGGATAAAAATAAATAAAGCGCGACGCGAAAGTAAATCGAATGCGAGTTTAGGGTTTTGACCCTTTGAATTAAAGAAAATGCTTTTTTTTGTTGTTTTTTATTTAAGAAAAGAAATTAAATCCTAAATTAAATACTAAATTAGAAATTAAATAAATAAATTAATGAAAAATAAATTAATGACATGTTTTTGAGTTTTTTTTGTTAACTTAAGAAAGAAGATAAAATAATTAAATTAGTAGTTAAAACCTAATTAAGTCTAATTAATTTTATTTATTTACAAAATAAATTAAAGTTTCCTAAAATTAACAACCTAACTAATTAATTAAAATTTATTAAAGAAAAATAAAGTTCTTAATTTTAATTGGACAAAATGATATTTTTGTGATTTTTTAATAAAAAGAAAAAATTGTTATTGGTTAGAAACTAATTAAATAAAAATAAAGGAATTAAATTAATAAAAAGAAAATGCAAGAGAAAGAAGGAAATTGGCCTGGAATTTGGAGGTGTAGATAGCAAGGGATTTGGCCCATTAAGCTGGCCCGTTTGACTTTCTTGATTTGCTGCATACGCGTTGACCTGGCCCTTTGGTGGACCTCCAACACTGCCCACCAGATTTGGCCATTTGGCCATCTGGCATGCTAAAGCGTGAGGGAGTATGATGGAAATCTGGCCTATGCGCGCACCTGATCACCTGAAAAATATCAAGAAAATGCAATTTGTTGGAGGCAGGGGTCGAACCCCTGACCTCCAACTTTGGAATGCCTTAAACGCTGATGTGTTGACCACTGGGGCGTGTTGTTGTTTTTGTTATAACAATGCAAACAAAATATAATATATAAAAAACAAAGTTAATTTCCAGCAAACATAAAAAATGCGCGTTATTTTTTAATGGACTTATGGGAGGACGACAGCTCATCATCCCCTTCCTCCAAAACCTGTAAACTTTACCTGCGGATTTTTATCTGCAGCTAAAAGCGTAGTCTCGTTCCAAAATCCTCTCCAGGTCATGAAAATGATTTCTAAGGACATGGTTGAGTTCGTCTCAACCTGCTGATCACAACCATGTTCATCATGTAGATCAATTTTACCTGAAACGAAAACCCCCAAAAACACGAACCAAACCCTAGCAATGGTGACTCTCCATATAAGTCGGATAAATGCAATTGATTATTATGAAAAACTTGCAAATGATGTAAGGGTTAAGAATATGCAGTTCTTTCATTCAATGGATGCGAGAATAGTGAGTTTCGATTTTCAAAAATATAGCGTATTCGTGGACTACTTACAGTGCTTTGGAATGCTTGAAAACGCGTGGTTTGGATTGGGTTAGCTTCTGGAGATGGCCAGCAATCGATTGGGACAAGTCTCAAGCCCTGAAAACGTCTCTAACCTTGATTTCGATCTCCCACTTTTTTGTGATTTTTATAACTTTTGTTCTGCCTCCTCAAGTGATATCTAACCCTGATTCTCGTGCCTTTTTCTTGCTTATGTATTGTACATTGGATTAGGGTAACAAACTTTGTCCAAATCGTCCCACATTGATGATTGCATATTTGATTTGATCTTCCATTAAAACCTTCCAATTTTGACTTGAATCCAATCTCCTTGTGCATAATGCCCTTGATACGAATTTGATTGCAATGCTAGGAATTTTTTTTATTAATAACCATGTATTAAAAAAATATTTCGTAAATAACCGGGTTTCAGAAAAAATTACGCAAATAACCATGTTTGAGATGGCTCCACAAAGGAGGAGCCATCTCAATTGGCGCATGCACCTCCTTTTTTAAGGGAGGCGCCATCTCACTTGGCGCCTAAGTGCTTAGGGCATGCATTAAGCCAAGTGAGATGGCGCCTATGTACAAAATTAGGGCAAAAAAATTTTTTTTTTTATTTTCTTTCCTGTGCGTTGCCTATTAGACAGAGATCCACAAAATGGATTTTTTATTTAAAAAATAATAATTACAATCAACTGTTTTACATTAAAAGAACAGTAAAAAAAATGGATACAAAAAATACTTGGAAAAAAAAAGATACATCAGTGATCCCCCGGAACCCAGTAATGACCCCCGGTTCCGCATCCCCGTCCTCGCCTTTCTCTTGCTGGGTGCCGTCGCGTTTCCTTCTGCGGTAAGGTCGATGGCCCAGCGAAGTCAATGCGAACCGAATCCATAAAATCAGTAAGATCTCCATATCTTGAAGATCTGCTCTGGTACAGTCGGTTACCCATACCCTCAAAGTTTGGTCGTGTTGGCGGTGGGTGGGGTTCCATGGTTGGTCGGTAGCATTGGTCGTCTGAGTATGGGGGGTAGAAAGGAAATGGATCTTGGGGTGTTTGGTATTGTGGATGTTGGGTTGTTTGGTGATATGGTGGTTGATGGTAGGTTTGGTCGGCTTGGTCATAATCTTCTGACATTCCCATATCAGGGCTAAGGCTGGATGTTGAGGGCGCCATATTGGGATATGTGGAAGACTGAAATTGTGTCTGGGGTATGTGGGTGTGCTGGTATTGGGGTTGGTATTGTGGTTGGGTTTGAGGCATTTCCGGGTATTGGTAGTTTGGTGGTGATTGTGGTTGGTAGTACGGCATTTGATTGTAGTTGTGTTGTGGTGGGGAATGTGGTTGTGTGTTTGTTAGTCTGTTTCTTCTTGGGGGTTGGTTTGAGGTTGATGGATTTTGGGTTTGTTGATGGGGAATCGAGGGTTGTGCCCATTGTGTGCGTGGGTCAACCAAGTACCTCGGATGAGACACGTGCATTTCTGGGTTACTAACCGACCTGTACCACGACATATATTGATCAGTGTGTCGCATGTTACCTTGAGCAAGGAAAATCGGGGATTGCAAGATGTAGCGGTGGCGCCTTTGCCACATTTTACACCATTCCGAAGCGAAGTCTTTCCAGTTGGTAAGACCCCACTGAGCATCGACCCTTTTTAGATGCCAGGGGGACAAATCTGTTGGATCACTTGGTATCTCTTGATGCATTCCGAACTGCATCTTCACACGGTCGCTGTGGTGCATCTCCACAATGTTGAACCGAATGAGTGCAGTCTTTGTAGTCCAAGTTGCTGCATCCTCTGGGTTTGGAGAATGGCCCAAACCCAAATATGGTCTCCAGACGAACTGCGATAAAATTTAAATCAGGTTAGCACAAAAGTAATGTATATATAATTAAAATGAACAAAAGTGAAAAGCTACGACGTACGTCATCTGGGCCTAAGTGATCCAACAGATTCCGGTAGAGTGCGACATTGAATCTTGGATTCTTGCCGTAATCCATACCCCTCACGCAGTACCTAAAGGAAATGAGAAACATGTTATTTTTAGCATATATTTTGGAAAGAGCAGAATATTTATAAATGATATAACTTAATGACTTACTTTATTGCGTACGGGAAACCAAAAGTGTTGTTGTTGATGGGGTTTAAGGACTCCATCCTCAACCAACCCCAGGCTTGTAGTAAAAATGCGCACCCATAAAATGTACATTTTTCCTTTACTGCGTTTTTGCACAAGGAACTGTACAGGTGGGCTAATACTGCAGAACCCCAACTATATTTTCTAGTTTTTTCAAAATTTGTTAGTAAATGTAAGTACATGAAATTTACACTATTTCCCTTACTTTCGGGAAATAAAAATGTACCAAAAAGTATCATAAGATACGTTCTGGCTTTTACTACTCGGTCATTCTCTGAGGAATTTTCATTTAATTCCATACTTGCATAATGCCGTTTCAGGTCAGTGAGTAGTATTCCCTGCCCTCTTGATCCACCACCTTCTACCATATCCCTACCCAACAGTTCTTCACACTGTAAGTTGGGTTGTTGAACCGACCCGTTCACCGCTTTACCGTCGATAGGGAGGCCCAGTAGCATGTACACATCCTCGAGAGTGATGGTACATTCACCTATTGGTAGGTGAAATGTATGGGTCTCCGGTCTCCACCTCTCCAACATTGCAAGAATGAATTTTGAGTCAATGGTGCAGTTGGAGATCTTTATTACATGTCCAAAACCTGCATATTCTAGATAAGGGACGATAAATGGGTCCGGAGCCAGGTAGTTGTGTGAACGGATTCTGAATCTTTTTGTATCCTGAGATCATAATTAAATAAGTGGAAGATTAATTAAGATGAACAACACGTTATTTGAAGTATGAAAAATGTATAACCAAAGAAGAGACTTACAAATGCAGCAATGTTTTCCCTTGTGCCTCTGTGAGTATCGCCCATTGTTAGAAGAGCCATTGTTCAGAATGCTTGTGAGTATGAAAGACTTAGGAAGAAATAGAGAGTATGATAGACTTAAGAAATATTTCGTAGCAAAGAGTGAGAGTTGTGTGGGTGTGAGAGATGTTTCATAAGGTATGTATTTATAGGCAAATAAGTTTGATGTAGTGGTTGCTTGTGCTTGCATGCCTGCGATGTGTCACATTTTCATGCTTAGGGTGTTACACATATGCATGCATGCATTTACAAAAAATGTAAGGTGTCACTCTTGCAGGCTAGGTGGCAGCCCATGCATGTAACACGATTGGACAGTAAGGGAGGCGCCATCTGACTTGGCGAAAGAGTACAAAAATGAATGGTGTCGCCACCCCATTTGGCGAATAAGAGGTGTCACTTCTTACAGCATTGGCTCAGGCTACGTGACAGCCTTTGGGATTCCTTTCTTTGTTGCATGCAAGGCCATTGGAGTTGATGGGTGGAGTCTTACACAAAACATTTATGTGTGCAGAATAGGGCCAGGATAGGTGGCAGGCTAGGTGGCAGCATAAGCCCATGCATGTAACACGATTGGACAGTAAGGGAGGCGCCATCTGACTTGGCGAAAGAGTACAAAAATGAATGGTGTCGCCACCCCATTTGGCGAATAAGAGGTGTCACTTCTTACAACATTGGCTCAGGCTACGTGACAGCCTTTGGGATTCCTTTCTTTGTTGCATGCAAGGCCATTGGAGTTGATGGGTGGAGTCTTACACAAAACATTTATGTGTGCAGAATAGGGCCAGGATAGGTGGCAGGCTAGGTGGCTTCATAAGCCCATGCATGTATCACGATTGGACAGTAAGGGAGGCGCCATCTCACTTGGCGAAAGAGTACAAAAATGAATGGTGTCGCCACCCCATTTGGAGAATAAGAGGTGTCACTTCTTACAGCATTGGCTCAGGCTACGTGATAGCCTTTGGGATTCCTTTCTTTGTTGCATGCAGAATAGGGCCAGGATAGGTGGCAGGCTATGGGGTTTCATTATTTCATGTAATATTATTGGCAGCCTTGGGGGGTTGCATCCCTTACTTAATTGAAATTTTTTGCCTTACGTTGAACATAACATTCATTCGCATAATCTGTAAAATTTTCCAACCTTCGAATCAGTCATCTAACCTTCAAACATTCCAGCATTCATACCTTCATACAATCAATAAACCTAAAACATTCCAACCTTCATACCTTAAAACAATTCTACACAATGGCCTCTTCACCACAATTTGTTGTCAAAGCACATTTCAACGGTGAGACATACATGTGTCCCACAGTTGGGTTCTTGTTTAGAAACACCGACAACGTTCGATTTCTCTTAAACGGGAAAGCAAATTTCTCGTACTTTAAGAAAAGATTGGAGGCCAAACTTGAACGAGGCCCGGTATCCCAGATATTTTATCAGAGTCCAGTCTTTTTTGGAAACAACCAAGTTATTTTTTATAAGGTTGAAGTTCAAGATGACGAGGATTTCCAGAACATGATTTCCAGCCATGTCTATTCTGGAAACGACTCTATTGAGTTGTACGTTTTGCTTCAAGAGCCTCCGGTGACACAGGAGGTAGAGCCTCCGGTGACACAGGAGGTTGATCCTTTGGAGAATGAGCAAGATGAGGTGGATGCAGTTGATGATGAAGAAGAAGATAACGAGTTAGAGTTTGATGAAATGGTGAACGACGATTCTGACGATGATGGCATCCCAAGTATTCCTGCTGACAAAATCTACACACCACCTACGCACATGACAAACTTCAACATGGGCGAAGATGAACCTTCTACGGACTTGTTTTTCCAACCGTATATGCAGTCGGATGAAAATTTAAAAGAGAAGGACAAGTTTCGTAACAGAGAGGAATGCATAAGGGCCATCAAAAAATTTCACATGCTCAACTCGGTTGATTATAAGGTGGATCGTGTAAACCCGGAAAGGTACAAGATCAAGTGTGTCCACCCTGACTGTATGTTCAAGCTGACCGCATCATACAGACTAAGGGGTGACTGCTGGGTCATAGGTTCCATGACTACCCATACTTGTGTAAGTTCCACTCAATCACAAGACCACCGAAAACTCAACCATGATCTAATCTGTCAAGAAATCCTACCCCTGGTCAGCAACGACCCTTCTTTGAAGGTGAAAACAATCATCTCCCACATCACCACGGTTTTTAACTACACTCCGTCTTACCGTAAGGTGTGGTTAGCAAAGACTAAGGCGATTGAAAGGCTGTACGGAAACTGGGAGGAGTCATACCGAGAACTTCCCTGCTACCTAAATGCACTCAAGACATATTCTCCAGCTAGTGTTTATGTTCTGGAAACATTGCCTGCGTACGCCCAAGATGGTAGTCTACTGCATGGCAACGGAATATTCAGTCGCGTGTTTTGGGCATTTCAACCATGCATCACAAGGTTTGCATCATGCAAACCAATTCTACAAATTGATGGGACTTGGTTGTATGGGAAGTACAAAGGCACGCTTTTGATGGCAGTTGCACAAGATGGCAACAATAACATTTTCCCCGTTGCGTTTGCCCTTGTCGAGGGGGAGACCGGTGGTGCTTGGAGCTTTTTCCTGAAAACTCTTCGTACACACGTGGCTCCTCAACCAGATCTCTGTTTGATCTCGGACAGACATGCCTCCATTGAAAGTGCCTATAATAATCCAGCAAATGGTTGGCATGACCCTCCTTCTACGCATGTCTATTGCGTCAGGCATATCGTCCAGAATTTCTCGAGGGAGGTCAAGGACAAAACATTGAGGAAAGCGGTGATGAATGCGGGATACGCACTGACTCAGCCAACATTCAAATATTACCGCAACGAGATCCGTTTGTCTAACCCAGAAGCCGGTACGTGGATCGACAATATACCGGTCGAAAAGTGGACTAGGTCATACGACAATGGCCAAAGATGGGGGCATATAACAACAAATCTTATTGAATCAATGAATGGGGTATTCAAGGGCATACGAAACCTCCCAATCACTGCCTTGGTGAAATCCACGTATTTTAGGATGGCTGCGTTATTTGCCAAAAGAGGTGAAATGTGGTATGCGGTCTTGCAATCAGGACAACTATGGAGTGAAAGCTGTATGAAATACATTAAGGCTGAAAGTGCTAAAGCCAACACTCACATGGTTACACGGTTTGACCGCCATAGCCACAACTTCATTGTGAAAGAGACAATCGACCACAATGAAGGCCTGGTAAGACAAGAATACAGGGTCATTTTACCTTCTCAATGGTGCGATTGTGGCAGGTTTCAAGCTTTTCGTATGCCTTTCTCTCATGTCATTGCCGCTTGTGCTCATACCCATCAAGACACGCTTCAACTGCTCTCAAACGTTTATAAATCTGAAACGTTGCTCACTGTTTACAACAACAACTTTCCTTTGGTGGCAAAACCGGACTATTGGCCTGAATACAACGGCGATATAGTTTGGCACAATGACCAAATGCGAAGGAACAAGAAGGGTCGTCCCAAAAGCAGGCGCATCACAACAGAAATGGACGATCTTGACAGGTTGGAAAGAAAGTGTGGTTTATGCCGTCAGGTCGAACACAATCGCAAAAACTGTCCGAATCGGGCGTCTGGCTCGACCACATAAATTATGTAATACAATAAATCTTTTCAATATTTGTGTTGTAAACGTTATGGGTTTTCCGTTAATAAAACTGTTAACACAATTTAAGAAATTCAATATAGGAAATTACATTAGGGTTTTCGCGTACAACAATGATTAACGATATTCAATCTAGGAAATTACAACTGTTAACATAATTTCATCTGACCCATGCATCATCAGCATTACATCACTGTCTGTTTTGACTTCCTCCAACCACACATTAGGTCTTCCTGTCGCATGCGAGGTTGTTGTTCGTTTTCGCTGGATCCTTCGAATTTTTTCCCCCTCCGCGATGTCTCAATCTAGCCACCGCATCAACTCCCGCTTCAGACGCTCCATGGAGTGAATGTGCCAGTGATTTCATTTTCATCGCAGGTTTCGTGGCGGAGAATATAACGTAACCATCTCTGCTAAAAATCATAGGCGACGTCATTACGTAAATAAGGGAGTACAAAATAAAAATACAGTGCGAGAAAGTGTGAGAAATTTCAAAGAAACAGACGAATTATTTATAAAACAGCAAAAAACCCTAGTTTTGCCCTAGGCGCCAAGTGAGATGGCGCCTCCTCTCATTTTTAAGGAGCATGCGCCATCTCACTTGGCTAAAAGACAAGGGAGGCGTCAAGTGAGATGGCGCCTAGGGCAAAACCCTAGGTGCATGCGCCAATTGAGATGGCTCCTCCTTTGTGGAGTCATCTGAAACAAGGTTATTTGCGTAATTTTTTTCGAAACCCGGTTATTTGCGAAATATTTTTTTAATACATGGTTATTAATAAAAAAAATTCCAATGCTAGCGGTATTTGGAGCCTAAAACAACCAGAAAATCATTTGTTATCAATGCCTTAGATTTTATGTGATTTTATTTGATTTAAAATGAATTAATTCAAATAAAAATCAAATTAAATAATAAAAATTTGATATGGACACATGGCCAAAGCTAGAGCACGTGAGCAATAAGGCAAACTCAAAACAAGTAAAAAAGAATGGGCCCATTTGGCAAAATTTGAAGTTTTGGGGATAGTTGACCTTTGGCAATTTTGCAAAAAGGTCCAACTTCAACAATGCATAACTTCTTCAATTTTGAACTTTTGGAGGTTTTATTATACTTTTTAGAAATCTTGATATATCCTCTAACCAACACTTTTTGTATCATATCATTTTGATATTCCATGCTCAAGTTAGAAGCTTTGACAAAAAAGGTATTTTTGTTGACTTGTTAAAATGACCTATAATGTCCAAATTCATAACTTCTTGTGAGTGCATTGTTTGATCTTGGGGTATGAATATGGATTGTAGGGAATTGCATCCTATTAAAAATGACCTTTGGATGGGTCATTTATCATAAAGTATGAGAAAGTTATGCTTGGTCAAAGTTGAGTTAACTTTTCCTACAAAACCCTAATTTAGCAACTTTTGAATCTTGATGAATTTTGAGCAATCCTTGATGAATCATGATCAACCCTTGATAATATGATGAAATATCCTTAAAAAATGATAATGTTGACAAAATTCTTGAAGTTTGACTGTTTGTAGGTCACAGTTGACTTTTGCCCTAGCACAGTCAATTTTTGGACCTTTGAGCAATTGACTGAGCAAACTTCCTCTGCAAGGCTTGAAATTTGACCTGGATGATCTTGAGAACATATTAGGACATTGGGGAACACTTGAGGTCATTTGGACTCAAGGATCTGGATGCAACACAAAACCCTAATTTGGGGTAGGTTGCCTTAGGAGAAAGCTTATCTCACCAACTCTTGGACTACTTTGAGCAACTTGGAGATCTTTCTTGCAATGTTTTGAGAAATATGGGAGGGAAAATTTTGGGGTACAACAGGGACCAAGCATAAATCATTCACATTCTGCCCAAACAATTCTTTTCCTCTGAGGACCTTCATTTCCCTCTACATCTTGTCAAACTGATCCTGAAAATCATCAATTCGATCATAGAGACCAAAGCCTTCACTTGGTGGAAGAAAATAACGATAAGCTTCATCATTAACAAATGTCACAAACTGAAGTAACTTGAGGACCAAGATTAAAACCTTCAGGCACAAAGTTCTCTGGAATTCCCCATGGATAACATTGAGGCATGCGATTCTGAAAAATAGCTGGAGTAGCAGACACAGGAACAATTAGAGCTTTAGTAGTAATTATTGCCTGTTGAGGTTGATAAATTTGTTGTTGATTCTTAGCATCCACCAAAGATTCCATCAGAGCAGTGAGATTGTCCATACCAGCCTTCAGAGTAGAAACTTCCTCGCGTAGCTCGCGATTCTCTTTTTCTAAGTTGTCCATCTTCCTTCTAAAATTAGCTCTAGTATTTTACTGATGAGACAAGTTGCTGAACAAAGTAAAGAAGCTCAGTAAGACACCTGGATATGCATAACAAATTCAAGAAGTATGTACAAAATGATGCATGATGTGCAATGCAAATGATTCATTTTATTATTATTATTTCAAGGGACTTAAAGATTTATAGATAACATTGAAAATATCAAAGTAATGACACATTTGAAATACTGAAAGTTTTATTATAACTTCGAAATAGATTACAAGTTTCAATAATACCAAGTACAATATGAAAGTAAAGTCTAAAACCCTAAGAAGTAAAGCTGATGGAGATCACTCTATGTGCTGGCGCTTCCCTGTAAGTTTGGAAATCTGAGCCTTCAACCTCTTGTTTTCTTCTACATATCTGGTGGAAACCTCCTTCCAATCACCTGAATTAGGAAGTGAGCAACTAGAATCTGAATGAGGCTTAGGGGAAAATAAATCCCCTTGCCTCTCCATCGTCTCTACAGCTCGACTTGCAAGAATTTCAATTAAGTCGTCTTTATCCAAAAAGAACTGAGCAGGTAATCCTCTAATCCCTTTTTTAGTAGTCATGTGGACTTCAACTTCAAACTTCCCCAAATGGATTAAAGAAGAAATCTCATGTGATTTTGGCTCACCCTCCAAACCAGTAAAAGGAATACGATCGATAATAGGCAAACCCAGTAGATAAGAATACTCCTCTAGTGTAGGCATCAATTGATAGTCAGGGAAAGTAAAGCATCGATACATCGGATCATAGAATTGGACCAAGGTCGAGAGAACACCCTCCTTCATCTTAAGCTTCTTGAGAGAAATGATAGACCCATACTTCCTCCGAAAATCTGCATAACACTCAATCTCGGGAATTAGACTCATCAACTCATCTATCTTGGGATCTTTGAAACTGTATTTTCCAGTCTTTCTTTTTCCAGAATCCATAGTCAAAAAGTATATAAGACATTCATAAATGGTCAACTTTTAAGTCCTTTCAAATTAAATTTCTTCAAAAGATGCTTATGAGTGCATTAATGCATGATGCAACAATTACACACAAGATTAGAAACACATGGTTCATAGGTTCAACGTCATGAGCATGAGGTCGAAGGTACTACCCATAAGGTATTGGTCTTAGAGTTATCACCTGCCGAACAAGGTTCTAGAGGTTCCCAGAGTCGACATCATTCCTTCGGATATTACCAACTTCCCGATTAAATTGGTGACTAGTAATATTCTCAAGAAAAACTCGTCATAGCGTAGTATCATGTGACAAATATTTCCAGATTACTCTGTCATAGCTTCCGCACTACACCTAAAAGGCCAAGATGGGTTAGGTATTCTACGGTTCTCAGCTTCAGCAGGCTCCCAGGTCGAAAGCGGTATGTATTTCTTATTACTCGGTAAACGACACTACAGTCAAAGGGGCCTCCACTGAGTAGGGGATCTCATGCCTCCTTTTTTGGGATTACTCCCTCAAAGTTAACATGACTATACCACCCATCCTATCTTAAAGTTTACCCAAGTATGGGTATAGGACTCATGAGAAATCACCAAGCACCCTGAAAACCAGAAAAATCCAGACAAACATATATACAACCTATAATATATAACACATAATAGCACTATACAAATATAAGCAAAGATAGGCTTAACCCACTTAGGGATGGACCAGCAAGAGGTCGATATGTCCCCAGTGAAGTCACTATTTTTTTGTAGCGGTAGAAATGTTGAGACTAAGCCATTAGATTGACTTAACTTGCACAAATCAAAATCAAAATCGTCACCGCGCTTTATTGTTTCCAAAGGAATGGGAAAAGAGCGAATAACCCAAAAAGGGGGGGGGAAAGATTCTAGGTAAGGGGGTTGGTTATGCAAAGGAAAGGTATTAGAACCCTAAACATCGATGGTACTCCGCAGGAACCTCTTTATAAAATTTGTATATTTTGGCTATAAAATGTTGTATAAAATAGATGGTGGAGGTGAGAAAAGAAATATTTTTTTATGATTTTTGCATCCGCCGCGGTTGCGAACCTTTAGTTCCTACGTACCACCTTCTGTGCAATAGGAGATCAGGGTACTCGTAGTTCACCTTTAAAATTTTAAAACACAGGTGTGTTGGTTAATTTTATGAGATAAGACATCATCGTCATTATCCGTGTGGAAAACATACTTACTACCCACAATCATGAGAAAGAAGAATTTGCATCATCTGAAAGTAGAGGATATGGCTTGGATTTTAAAATCAACAATGCCTCACTCAAAACCCAAGTGGAAATATCTCACTTCACTACATCTTGTAGAAGTATAGTTGTTTGCATCACTACAAGGATTGATAAGAGTATAATATTTTGAGAAAATTTTAAAGATAAGAGCCAAAACGGAAAAATGGTTTAAATGAGATTGATTGAATTTTAGTCTTCTCGCAAAAATGTTACGGTATTATTAATTTGATTGAAGTTTGTTTAAGAAATTATTTTGAAAATGCATGGACCTAAGTCCAAGTTTATTACGAAAGTGGTTCAAGTTTAGAAACACGAAGAGTTTTCAAAAGGAGGGAGACGATATTTGAAATTAAAGAAGATGGAAGGAGATGAAGGGACTATCCTAAAGCATAAGGTAAAAGCTAGGGAGAAGAACCATCTAACCCACAAGAAGCCAAAACTTGACATTATGAGTCAAGATAGAATTCCCATTCTTTGGATTGAAACCAAGCAAGCAAAGATACTAGACCTCTTGAGAAGACCAAACTTCAAATGTATTAAGTCTTCACAAAAATTGGGCAGAGTAACGGATATATACATATGAATTCTAGATTACAGATAAAGTATGTAATCACAATAACCTGCACACAAAACAAACAAACAACCCAATATCTTGAGGTAAATCTCAATAACTCTAGACAAAATAATAATTAAGGTCACAAGGTCTCCAACATAGGCCAAGGTTTCTATTTCTAAGTCCAAGAAGTCCAATACTCCATAGTAACCAAATTATGTTTTTTATGGTTCATGTTGATTATTAAGTATCTTCAAAAGGAATATAAAATTTCAAGTGAGCAAAATAAAAATGGCATAAAAGTAAATGCTCAAGTGAGAAAAGATTAAAATAGCATGAAATGTAAATGCTAAAGTAAATGGTGCATAAAGTAAAGAGCATAAAATAAAAGCATAAGATAAAAGCATAAAATAAAGTCAATTGTTAAAAGTTAATGGTTAGTTGGATGACCATCTTGAAACTTGCATTTGGAACTCATTAGAGGATTGGTTGAACCAAAGCATCTAAACAACAAGTTGCATTTTCTTTTTGTCAAGTATATCATCCATTTAAGAATCTTCAAGGCAACATTTAATGATCAATGATGTTTAAGTGATCCGCGTTGACCAAAATTGATGAAGATCCATTGGAGGATTGGTAGAATCAAAGCCTCCTAATAATGAATCTCAAAGTTATTGGATCAAAGGGTTCAAATTAACATAATTTAGCGCTATGCTAAGCAATCATAAGTGGACTTATGTAGAAGTCGCACCTATTTTGAGGTCGGTCAATAGCAATATATATACTTCATGGTTGGATAAATGATATAGAGATCATTATCCCTTAACATGTAGCACAAATAAAAAATAAAGAGATAAGATGAAGAGGGAGGGGAATGATAAGCTAATTTGGGTCACTACCTCAAATTTCTTTCATCTTTAAATTCAATCACTCATCTTAATGGATTAAAGTACTAAACATATCATTAACCCAAAACACCAAAAATGCATTAAATAATTCACTCTTAGGTAGATTTGAATTAATGAACATTTATCCAACTTCATCTACACCAAAAGTCCATTAAATTTAAAGAGAAATTGGACATTTAAAATTGCAATCCAAATCAACAATCAAAAGGAGTGAGTAGAAAAAGAGAGATGGATCAAAACATCCCCAAAATAAGGCAGAAAATACATTTTTGTTCTGTTACAATCAATTGCACTCTGGCAGCAATCGATTGCATCAGTGCTTTTTTTTAAAAAAAAAACATAAAATCATATTGTGAGAATCGATTGCACTCTGAGAGCAATCGATTGCACCCTGTGCAAAACAGCAAATCAGCATTTCAAAAGGCCAAATTCTTGTTCAAACATTCCATCAAACACCTTATGATCATGAATTTAATTGAGCACAAAAATTCCATCAAATTATGAGAAAATGGCACCTATGGAATCCCAAAACAATGCTCAATGAATCAAATCCAAAGATCAACAAGAGATCACATTGTAAAATATGAAGATCCAACTTACCAAAGGTAGGTCTAGAGAATTATCAAAACAACTTCAAGAATTTGATTCAATTCAGCCCCAAGAATCAATTTCCCAAGTTTGGATGTAGAGAATTGATAAAGAAAAAGTGTTTGGATGAAGGGTTAGCTCAAATATTAGTAAGCTTTAATGCAAAACTTACTAACTTTTTTTGAAAATGGAGCTTTGAGTGAATTTGGTAGATGGAGGAAATTGAGAGATTTTTTTAGCAAAGTGAATTTGGCTATCAAAAGCTTAAGATTTGAATGAAATTAGGTCTCTATTTATAGAGTTTAGGCTTGGGATTAAAGGTGGTTTGGAGTTTGGTTTGGAAATGAAATTAGGCTTGGTAATTAATTTTGGGAACCAAAATTTGAATTAATGATATATCTTTCAAAAATGAAGAAAAATTGGAGCCAAAATTTGAATTAATGATATATCTTTCAAAAATGAAGAAAAATTGGAGCCAAAATTTGAATTAATGATATATCTTTCAAAAATGAAGAAAAATTGGAGCAAAAAAAATGACAAGCTTGAAATTGCTGATTTTTTCTAAATTTCACTTTGTGCATTCAATTGCACTCTGGGAGAAATTGGTTGCATCAATGTTTTATTCAAATATTGCGTAAAATGCACTTTATGCAATCGACTGCACTCTAAGAACAATCAATTGTACAGTGAAAAAATGAAAATTTTAATTATTTTTCTTTGCAAATAGAGATTTTAGGGAAATAATATCGGAAAACCTTATTTATCAGATGCTTTGACTGGGTACCTACAAAACACAAATATACAAAGACAGAGACAAATATTTTTTTTGTATTTTGATTATAAGTTAGTCAACAACACATATACAAAATACACAACTAAGGTGCTTGGAGATTCCTCAAGAACAAACTTAAAGATAGGAGATAGAAAAAGAGGAAGAACCAACCCTAATATGATCTTGTTATGATCGAGTTGATATGATATGATAGGGGGGTCTTAGGGGGAAAATTGGGGTATAACACCCTAGAGTTTAAAAGAAGGAATAAGGTTTTGTGATATCACTTTTGAAGAGATCGTAGAAATTGGAGAGCAGAGCTAGGGTATAGAGTGGAACCCAGAGAGGAATCAATCAAGAATGCAAATGGAAAAATTGATTATCAATAATTTTGAGATATGGGTGGGTAATCGGGTTTATTATTATTGATATCAAGTTAAAGTAGAGGTAGGTGTTGTCTAATAATATGACTCTAAATGAATATTGTTATGTTTGTGTGATTGTGATGAAATTATGGATTATAATGATGTTTGAATCATGAAATTGACATGTAAATTGGTGTTAGATTGTATGTTGATGTTTAGTAATATTGTGCAAATTGATTCTGAGTTTTAATCGATTAAAATTGGTGTTTTGGAGTGAAAGGGGATAAATATCGTATTCTGAAAAATAGTAGAAATCTGCCACTAGAATAATGGTAACTAGTTACCAGAATTAGAGAAACCGATTACTGTAACACCCTATTTCCCCGTCGATAATTTAACCAAAAATCAGAGTAAATCAATTCATAAAATAAAAACATCAAAAATAGGATGTCACATCTTCGTATATATACACATGCTCATATAATAAGATACATAACACATAATCACATGTTCACAAAGTCTAAACTTTATTTTATTTATTCGCAACGGAAAAACATCAAAACATTTATTCTTAACCCTTTAACATGAGTTATAATTATCATAATTCAAACTTTAACATGCATCATCAAATAAATACAAAAAAGTGGAGTTCTACAATAGTTTACTTCCATCATAATAAAACAAACGCAAAACCCCCCAAGTGTTATGCATTAAAGATGACACCGACACAATCTACGCAAAATGAGGCTCTTCTCAGCGAGCCTTTACCTCGAGCTACTTCGGATCATCTGCATGTTACCCATGTAGAGGAAACATTCAAACATAAGGGGTGAGATATAAAAACAATATAATAAGTTATATAATCATAGGTATACGACATATATATCACGCAATATTCCAAGATCATCAATGCCACGCAAATACAAGCCATTATCATCATCATTATCATGCAATACATTATGTAAATATTCATACAACATCATCTTACTCAAACGCGTCAATATGCATCACACTTCATACAACATTAACACACAAGGCATAAACCTTCACCAAAATAATCATCATGAGATAGAAACTTTGACATCACATCAATAAAAAAAATTCTCATGATTAATTCCACAACAACAACAATTTATCATTAAAGATAAGACATTCCCAATTAATCTACTATACAAAGCATTTGCATACATTTCGCAAAATGACATAACTTGACAGTATGAAACACCCGTACATGCATTAAGTAGTTGAAATTCTGGTACTAAAAAATAATTGTAAGAGAAATCACGTTAAACCAGTGTTCCAATGATCTGAACTACACATCAATCGGATACCCAATACTCAAGTTATGAATTTTTGAAGTTTTACATGATTTACCAACACCGACAACCTAGAGCAACATACATTGACACTACAAAACATCTTTACACTAATTAAATTTATTTCCAGAACTTGAAACCATTTTTATAAGAAATTACATTGTATTAGCTTTCCAACAGTTCAAACGGCACCCTAAACAGACTCACGGTTTGAAAGTTACGAACTTTTGAAAATTTTCATTTTTTTTCAATTTACTCTCGGGGTAACCGATTACCCAATATGTGGGACCCGGATACACCCAGTCAAAATACTCAAAAATGATGTTTTTACACGGCAAACAGTTACCCATATACTGTAACCGATTTCCACGGTACCAGAGTAAAAAAAATAGATTTTTGTGTTACAAAAGTCATCATTTTCCAACCCAAAATCCTATTTTTTCTACATCAAAATACATAATCTGATTTATCACATTGTCATACTACATCTACTATATTCTAAATTAATTCACATCATCAATTTCATCAATTATGCATAATTTAAACAGATTAAATAAAAAATAATCTACACTTAAAACTTAACATTCAATATCCTCATCTATCCACAATTATACCACCTATTAGAGAGTCAAAATTCCACCCTTACCTTAGGTTGTAGATTCCTCAAGCTTGAACAATGGTTCCTCTCTTCTTAGCTCTTCCTCTTTCTCTCTTCTGTTGTTCTCTTGTTTCTACAATCGATCAAAATAAGAATGCCCTTCTATTCCTTTTGTTTTTACTTATCTAGCCTTTGAACCCCTAAATCATAAATCCCAACCTTGCCCTCACTTGTTAAACACAATATTACCATCTTGCCCTTCTCGTATTACACTATTATTCTCCTCATATTACTCTCATTCCTACACTACTCGTAGCATTGCATTCACAAATGCATCACCATGCATCACATAACTCACCATAGTTCATATATTCACCAATAATCACCAATATTAACACTAAATTAATTAAATAATTAATCTATATTTGTGGATGTTACAACTCTCCCCACGTAGAACATTTTATTCCTCGAAAATTACCCGATGCAAACCACTCCAGATACGACTCTCACATCCTACTCTCCATCCTCCACAACATGAACCTTATCTCTATTATTTCATCACATAATACCGCTATAAGAACGCCAACGTAACTGAGATACCGACATCATTCGATGCACAACATTAGTACCATAATGCTATGATTCACTAATCTAACATGTAAATTAACACATCAATTGATATGGTACTAACACGGATAATATACAAATCTTTCACCTATCACTTCCAGTCTAGAATGTCCAATAGTTAGCATTATACCCGTATCTTCGAATGTTTAATTGTTGACTCCAATAAGTCATGCCCACATAACAAACTGCGACACATCACGCTTCCACTACGTCACTCTCATCATATACTTTAAATTCGTTGTCCTCATTTCGATTTCCATCAATTATCGGATCTATAAGTTTCACATATATCTTCAGACTCTCTTTAGTATCCACCGGAAAATAATGGTTCACTTTTGACATCCTTAACCTTCCACTCTGCGACGTTATCTTGCGTACAACTCAACATATCTTAATTGTCCAATATGTCCCAACTCTTTCTATCCACTTTTACATTAGGTTCACACAAAATGGTGAATAACTATCCTCTCGATAAAACGTCAATTCACTTTACTCACTATTAAGCTAGTAATACAAGTCTATCCCATCCAATAAGATCCCATCTACTATAAACAAGAGATTAAGGGTGATCAATTCCTCAATTTGTCAATAGGTAGGTTACAACCATAATGGTGGCATAAATTATCATTACCTAACTACAATAGCATCATTTATCTTGTGCTTAAAGTTACCTAATCATAATGTTCAACAATCTCCCTAAGGTTTACAAATGTTTCCTTAATTTCCTTCATTTCAACCTCTTCAATGATACATAAATGCCTAAAATCCATTTCATGGTCTCATAAGCACGCACACAGCACAACACAGTTCTTAAGTATATTCTAATACAAAAAACTACTACACCAAGTATAATCCATATCGGTTCGCTCTAAATGAAGTCTTTATCCAAGTGGAGACTTTAACAACACTAATAAATACTTCTTCTTTCCTAAATCTCATAACCTCACTGATCCCTATAATCTCACATTTGAATCTCATTCTAATCACAATATTAACACTACTATCTCGTCATCCGGTTGGTGATAGAAAATTCCAAAATTTTCCTGACACATGTTGGTACCGTGTCATCAGTGACACACAATCCACGTCACCATTTAACTTCCTCTTTTCCTTAATGCTTTATCTACTCTAACCGTTCTGAATTGGCATATGTCGCACCTCCATGTGATTCTCCAATACCCTCACCTCCTTCATATTACCAAACATACCATACCCAACCTCATCTCAAATAATTGCGATATTAATCAGTTAAGTTCAACAAGCTGCTAATCTCTATAACCGACTTTGGAGCCGCTCAGCTTAGAACTGCATCCACCTTGATTGGGTTTATAGATGCCTTTGCTTGAAATAGAATAATCAATAAAGCTCACCTCCTCAAACTATAATTTACACTTTGACAACTTAACATAAGTTTCCTCCCTTTGGACACTACAATACAACTCGCAACATCCAACATGTCCATGTTCTGACCTAGATTAAATCAGAATGGCCTCAATAAATACAATAATAAACTAATCCAAATCTTTCGTAATTCCTACACCGAGTTCTAAAATCTATCCTCAAATTATTCTCACTATTCACCCGTATCTGAAGATAATCCAACCTTAATTAAATTATACTAAAGACATACTCGCCTATCAGTTGGTCCATCAAATTGTCAATCATTTGAAGTGGATGTTTAATTTTAATAATTACCTTAATCAACTATCTATAGTCAACACATGACCTCGTACTATCATCCTTATTATTTACTAACACTAGAGCTACCAAGTGATACACTCAGTCTTACAAGTCTAATGTCCACTCATCTTATAATAGCTTCTTCAATTCTCCAGACTTTGAAGATGACATATGTTGTACCCCAAAATTTTCCCTCTCATTTATCAAGACTTTTCTCATAAGACTAAAGACTGCATTAGGGTTTGATCAGCTCAAGACACCTCTTTATGCACTGATGACCAAAATTAGGGTTTGAGTTTGCACAAAGATTTTTGGATTATCAATGTTTCATATGACTTTCAAGTATCAATATAGACCCCTAAGATTACTCATGTCAAGTTTCAAGCCTTGAATCACATTTTTTATCAGTCAATTGGACAGTTGACCTAAAAATCAACTGAATTGGGGAAAAAGTCAACCATGGCCAATTTACAGTCAAACTTCATAATGTTTAATCCACATAAACATTCTAGACTCATATGTATCATTTGATCAAGTTTGGACCATAATTCCTCAAGAAATTTGATCAAATCATCAAAAGGGGGAAAATGGTCAAAATTAGGGTTTTGACTGAAAAAGGGTAATTTCTGATTTTTAACCTAGAAAATGACCAATTGGTTTGAAGCATGATTTCAAGGGTTCAATTGTTTCATCTTGACCTAATAACATGGTTCAAAACATTGCAAATCCATTGGATTGACAGATGAAATTTGCAGTCAACTGATCAAAAGTCAACTGTATACTGAAAAGTCAAACTTTGACTTTTTGGTCAAAATCAAATGGCAAGAATCACAATTCATCAAAATATGTCAAAATGTGAAACTTGTTCATCAAGAAATCAAAGATTGAAGATTTTGTTTGAAAATTTAAATTTTCTTAACTTAGAAATTTTTCTAAGTATAGAAAATTTCTTATTTTTTCTCAACTTTAAGCCAAATTTCCACCATGATGCAAGATGATTCAAAGAAAGTTCCCAACATGAAAGTTATAGATCTCCATGAAATCTACATCTTTCTTCACACGTTTTCTCCTAAAGGTTCTTGGATACTAAGATATAATTTTGTGAATACATGCTCATGAACTAAATAACTTAGTGAAATTTTGCCCTAATTTAGGTAGGTTTTTGACCTAAATTCATGGCAATTTTTCACCTAGTTCCAAGAGGAATCTTGAAATTCATTTCAAATATGAGTTATAGAGCACATATTAAGCTTTACAAAATGTTCAATAACTCCTTTAGATCATTTTTGAGTAGGGAGAATTGAAGAGATGAAGTTGGCAATTTCTCACTTTGATTTCAAGCCATTTCATGAAGAACAAAAATCAAATCTGAACCTATGCTGCCTAATCCTTGCTTTACATGTCTCAAACTTGTTTCTCACTTTATAATTTAATGCTTACATAGATTATAAAGCCTTAATCAAAGCACAAGAGTCTTTGTCCAAGCTTTAATTCCATAAATGGCACAAAGTTGCCATTGCCATTTTAGAAAACCATAACTTTTGCAACTTTTCACTTCTTGAGCTTTGCACCTGTTCTCTCTACACACACAAGTCCTATAAACCAAAATAAAGTTGTCTAGGACTTGTACCAACTCCAAATAGGCCTGTACAAGCACGTGGAGAGTTGTCTCCTCACTTTTCTTATTGGACAAGCAATAGAGCAAAAAGCCTACAATTGAGAAATCTGTTGTGGAGCTGACTTGAAACCTTCTCTATACTTATATACAAACACAGTGCAACCTAACAGACGGTTTCTCAAGGCCAGAAACTCTCTAAAACTCCCTATCACCAAAAACCTGTCATCACTTGCAGTTTGAGACCAAGCATAGAAATCCAAAAATCTACTCGTGCGTTTCAAGTTCTAATCACTCAAACACTTAACCTACCTCATATCTAAGTGTTCCAGACCATCACCCCTTCATTGTAACTCCTCCTTCTCCATCTACCATTTTTGCATTTCAAGCTTGCAGGTTGACTTGGATAGAGAGATTCAGGCACTTTCAAAGCAAGGCAAGGATTGAAACACACTCAGGGAGGTTCAGGCAAGCTAAAGGAATCTTCAGGCCTTCATAAAACGCACTCAAACTCCATTCACAATCTCAGCTGAAAGAGGTAGGAACTATAACTTCTATCTCTTTATACAAACATCAATTGGTCTCGATTTGTGAAAGGAAAATGTAGATATTATTGTGCTAAAGCCAACCATGTGCATAGATTTCATTTATGTTCATTGTGTATAGAGAATTTTAGATTTCAAATTTCTGTAAAAATTAGGTTTAAAATTAGGGTCATTGAAATTAGCTTTGATCTTTAACTGTTGGTTTACATGAGTTACATGGTTGAAATCGTGGGAAAGAGTACTACCATTTTCATGTTTGAAGTTTCCATTTTCATGGAGAAATGAGAAAGATACAGAGGTTCTGGCCAGCTTGAAGAAGAAGATGAAGTACAGGGCAAGGGGGCTGTGATACGGTGGGAGAAATGACTAGGGTTTTGCGTTTGTTTTCGCAAATGTTTCGGTTGAGCAAGAGTCGCCACCGACTTTTTATTTTATCCTAAGGAAAGGTTTAAAAAGCACAGCAAAAACCTTTGAGATTTTTCTTGGGTTCGGGGAGTAGATTATAGAAGGGGAAGGTATTAGCACCCCTTCTATCGATGGTTATCCATGGGCTCTTAGGTACTTGCTTAGATCAATCTTGCCTTGGTTTTTAATTGTTTGAAATGGTGCTTTGTGTGTGGTTTTGAAAATGTTTTGAAAAGATGCCTTGTGCTAGGCTAACCTTGTAACAATTCTTTACTCGAATGTTTTACAAAAGGTGTTTTATCTTTTAAAAAGATGTTTCAAGGGTTTGAAAAGTTGATTTTGAAAGTGTTTGTGAAGTGGGTTTTGAAATTAGGCAAGTGTTTTCTTGGCAAATTGACAAGTACTTAAGAGTTTATCTACCCTAAAGTTTTCTCAAAGATTTTTGTTATGTTTTAAACCTTTTGACAATTTTGTTCCGCCATTGTATTTGGTGGACAATCTTATCTTAGGAGATGAAAGGGACGGGCGCGGGTCATCGTTTGGACCACAATTGCAATAGTGTTAAAGGTCTTTGGGCAATTTTCTTTAAGGGACTTGATCATTTGTTTTTGTTTGTTTTGAAAAGTTTTATCGAGGGACTATGATCATTCAATTTGTTTGTTTTGCCCAAAGAAGTTCAACATGCAATATGGCCCATTTATTTGAAGGCAACAAAGTGGAATACCCTAGGGGTGCAAGTTTGAGATGTGTTGTTTATTTTCATGCTCATTTATCTTGTATTAGGTCAAACTATTTTTTATCGTTTTCGCATGCAAACCCTAATTCTAACATGGCATAATTAGAAAGCGTATAAAGTGCGAAATTTAAATTCCTACGCTATTACAACATAGTAATATAGGGAGGGGGTACAAATTTACAAATGGGGGATATTTAGACAAGAATTTAAATCTAGGCTATTACATCATTTGTTTTGAATATTTACAAGGTAAATAAATTGCACAATTAAATAGAAATTAAATAAATATGCAAAATGCAAAAAGAAAGTTTTTATATATGTATGAAAAATGTTGTTTATGTAAAATAAAATAAGAAAATAAAAAGGTATTATTTTTGAGTATTTTCATATTTAGGGCAAAAAACCCTAATTTTAATCAAAATGTATATTAATTAATTAATTCACATAATATTTATTATTTACATACAAAAATAAAATAAAATATGGTATATTTATAAAAAGGCCTTTTTTAGTATTAAATATTAAAAAAAAAATATATATTCATTTTTGGGCATTTTTATTCTAAGTATATTAATATATATATATATATATATATATATATATATATATATATATATATATATATATATATATATATATATATATATATATATATATATATATATATATATGTATACTTATATTATTTTAAATATGCATTATATACAAATAATAATAATATTCAATTTTTTAGAAAATAGTATTTTTTATATGAAATATTTTCAGAGGGTAATATAAAATAAAAATAAAAATAGAAGTGTTTTTTACATATTTTTTCTATTTATCCTAAATAATAATATATATATATATATATATATGTATAAATCAAAAGAAAATCAAATAAATATCAAATAAAATCAAAAAATGGTGAGAAAATTATTTTCAAAATTTTAATATGCTGAGAAAAAGTAAACAAGTCAAACAAAAAAAGAAAAAGTCAAAAATATAAAGAAATGAAGCAAATGGGCTCAGGGGTGTGAAACAGAAAAAATGGTGTGGATAGCAAAATGATACAGGCCCAGCCCAATCCACTTCTTCTTCAACCTTTGGCCAAAAACGCGCGCCTTGTTACAGAGATTCGAACATCCTGATTCTTTGAGATTTTGCACAAACTTTCAACACAAAACATGTCAAGCATTGAATCACGATTCCAAATATATAAAAAACTCATCCTAACTCTCAGAAATGAGAGAGAATTTTATCAATCCCAAATCTTGACCTAAACTTTCTGTCATTTTCAAAGCTTAAATTCTCTCAACTCAGGCAAAAGAAATGGAATGTAAAGCTATGTACATGCTCAGGGCTATGAGTAGAACCTTGTTTCTTCACAAACTTAAGACTAAAGATGCATAATAAGAGAGATACGAGTTCAAAATTTTACCTATTCAGTTGAACTTCTATCTGGAGAATGAGGAACTTTCAGTGCAAGGTGATGATTGGAAAAGCTTCCTTGAGGTCCAGGGATGTTATTCCAATGTTTACTTTGTCTTGAAAGCTTCTGAATCAAGCTGTAGAACTTCACCTGCAAGTCAAAGATGTGAAAATGGTGGAAGTGGTTAGAGCAATTACAGATCGTGTCTTAGCTTCTTGATAGCTTGCATAGGTTGTAAGGAAGGTAGAGGAACAAGTTTGGACAAGAATGCTTGAAGGGATTGAGAGATGGCACTCAAACTGCAGGCCTTGCCCTGTTTGAGAAGTTTGATGGTGTTTCTGAGATGGAGAGTGTTTGAGAGGTCAAGGATTTGTGCAAAAGCTTGGTTGGGATCTTTTGAATGTGTCTACAGTATTTGCTTTCTTGTTCTAAGGCTAAGATGGAAGTTGTTACAAATTATGCAATGTTTCTTAACCTTTAAGCAACAAAGTGCAAGTTGGTGTTTTAGGTCAGTAGGGGGCCTCTAATCCTGCTGCAAAGTCTCTCTTGATCAGAGCAAATTGTCCATAATCTTGTGCCAAAAGAGATTTAGCTTGTACTTGTTTGATTTTCAAATTGACATAAAGTGAACTTTTGCAAAAATGGATAGTTTACTTTTTCCAAATTGGGATTAATCCTCTAGACAAAGCTTGAACTCAAAGAACTTGGTCTTGGTACAAAGAATATGCATTAAATTTATGAGTGTAACTTGGTTTAAGGACCTGTAATCAAGGGCATGCTGGTTTTGAGAAGTTGCATAATCTTATGAACATGAAAAATGGCCAATTAAAAAGTGAGTTTTTGCTATATTGTGAAATTCGATTCTCCCTAACCATGAGGTTGTTTGAGAAGTTCTTGGACATTTTGGAAAGCTTGGAATGTGTACTACAATCCATCTTTGAAATGCAAATTGAAATTCCAAGTGGAAGGGTATGAAAAATGGCCTTGAAGTGGGGTAGAAAACCTTGTCAAAATAGGTTAAAATTCTACTAAGTTAGAAATGGTTTAGTGCCCTTATTCAAAAAATTGTAACTTGAGATACAAGCTTCAAATGAGAAAACTTTGTGAATCAAAGTTGTAGATTATGCAACAAGCTACATCTTTCATGTTTTGACTTTTGTTTGAATCCAAATGGATCTTGGTGAATAGGTGGGGCAAAGTTGGGAAAAAATTAGGGTTTTTCATAACTTAGAAAAATTCTAAGTTATGAAAAATTCCATTTTCTAACCCTAATTTGCAATTTGTGATTTCTTGGTGAACAATTTTCATGATTTGGCATATTTTGATGAAAAATGAATCTTGACTCTTGATTTTGACCAAAAAGTCAAAGTTTGACTTTTCAGTATACAGTCAAAACTGATCAATTGACTGGGAAATTCAACTGTCAATCTTGTGTACTTGGGATCTTTTGAACTTGTTGAGCATGTCAAGATAATTCCATAGGGTCCTTGAGTCCATATGTGAGCTTGGTTTGCCATTGGCTAGGTCAAACAGTCAAAAATTGCCTTTGTACAGTCAAAACCCTAAAAATGACCATTTTGCCCTTTTAGTGATCTGATCAAATTTCTTGTGGAATTGTGATCCAAACATGATCAAATGGACCATATGAGTTCATAATGTTGATGTGGATCAAATTTCATGAGATTTGACTGTCAATTGGCCACAGTTGACTTTTTCCCCAATACAGTTGATTTCTAGGTCAACTGTCCAATTGACTGGGCAAAACTTGGAATCAAGACTTGAAACTTGGTATGGATAAACTTGGGAGGTCAATATGAAGCAAGAAAGTCATCTTGGGCACTTTAGGTCAAAACATCTTTGTGCAAACACAAACCCTAATTTGGGGTTAGCAGTGCAAGGAGGAGTCTTGAGCAGATGAAACCCTAACTGGATCTTGAGCTTCAAGAGCTTTGTGAGGAGAAATCAATGAGAAATGGGAGGGCAAATTTTGGGGTACAACAGTTGCCCCTGTTCAATCTTCTTGAACCCGAAGAGTTAGATTGGCAAGCTTGCCTTTCGTGACTTGAGGGTAAAAGGAGATTGGACATTAGAGTGCCCAGAAATTTGCACTCATCAAAGCATTGGATGCGGGATTGGGCTTAGAGATGCCATTTGGAGATGGGATTAACGATGCCATCTGGGAGAGTGACAGAAACTTGTCGGGGATGGGCTTAAAGATGCCATCTGGAAGGGAATATCCGGAAAGTGTCCAAGCTTTGGACCATTTCTGAATTGGGGGTCTGAACAAGCAATAGGTTGACATCCGTTGTTGGGAGGAACCTGTAAGCTGTTTTCAGGAAGTTGCGTCTGAACAAGTTGATAGATTAACATCCGTTACTTGGGAAGAATCTATGAACTGTTTTCAGAAATTTTGAAGTTGAATAAGCAATAGAGCAGCATCCGTTGTTGGGAAGCTTCCGTAAACTGTCTTCAAAAAGTTGCATCTGAACAAGTTGATAGATTAACATCCGTTACTTGGGAAGAATCCATGAACTGTTTTCAGAAGTCTTGAGAAGAATCTGAACAAGTGATAGGTTGACCTCCGTTTACTTGGAGAACCCGTGAACTATTTTCAGAAGTCTTGAAGTTGAATCAGCAATAGAGCCGCATCCGTTGTTGGGAAGCGTCCGTAAACCAATTTCAAAGGTTGCATCTGAACAAGCTGATAGATTAACATCCGTTACTTGGGAAGAATCCATGAACTGTTTTCAGAAGTCTTGAGAAGAATCCGAACAAGTGATAGGTTGACCTCCGTTTACTTGGAGAACCCGTGAACTATTTTCGGAAGTCTTGAGATTTGAATGATTTTAGTCTGTCGACTGATCTTACCTGAAAAAGGCAAAGAGTTAGTTGGATGCAATGCTATGATGCATGATACAATGTATATTATGTGTTATGAATGTAAATGGATGCGTATGTAAGCTGGAGAGCTGCCTTGCATAGGATAGATGAATCCGGGATAGCGGAAGATAGAAGTATCCTGACTGCTGCCGGGGGAAAATAAGTCCTGGGTCGTTACTGGGGAACCTGGAGCTTGGGTTGTATACCAATCTTCTGGGGAATTCCTGAAGTCTTCTACTGGGGAGTACCAAACTAGTAGATTTAATGCTGGGGATGTTAGATTGAGAATCTTCAGCTTGGAGAGAAGTATCTCTGGAGATTTCACTGGGGAACTCAAGATTTTTCTTCCTAAAAACTCTGTGGGGGAGAAGGTTTAAAAGTCTGACTCCGCTGGGGATTGTCCAATTGGAACTTTTGATTTGCTGGGGATACTGAAGCTTAAACTTTGAGGGAAAATGATTTCCGGAAGATTCTCTGGCTGGGGATTTTGCAAAGATAAACTCCTCCGGGGATTGTATTGATAAGTTATTGTTGGGGAATTTTGAGGAACTCTACTGGGGAATTTTGAGGAGCTCCGCTGGGGATGGGAAGAACTTTGGCGAGCGCGATCTCCCCTGGTTGTTAGCTAAGGATAACCCAGTTATAAGCCTCTGTGAGGAATAACTTTGAATAAAACTCGGGAGGGACGTCCGTACTCTGCGGGGAATACCTTTCAGAACCTTACTGGGGATAAGCTTCGAGGGTCTGCTGGAGGTAGACCTCAGGGATTTGCCAGGGATGCGGATTACAGATCTTGAGGGATTTCCTTTGAAAGGGTGTCGAGATATCCATCTGTGCTTTCATCTTATCAGTAATCCTCTTTCTTAGGTTCAATTAGGAAGTGATCATGTTTCAAATGCATATGTCTATTTAACAAAACATTGGACGTTTCTCAAAATAAAACAAATAGTGCAAGAGAAAAAGAAAAAGGGAAATGACACAAATTCTTGGGAAGAGTATTTGTATTGATTTTCTTTGAGTATATTTGTACAAAGGAGACAATCATCCTAGTAAGAGGATCTCTTCGTAAATATTTGAAAAATTTATACAAAATAAAGATGGCTATGTGAAATAATTCCATGGGATTCCATTCTGCTGTAGCTTTCACAACTCTGAACATCTGTCCATTCAATGCTTCGTTTGACGATGGCTGGATTGATTAGAAACCTGGAACCGGTTGATGAAGAGATTGTCTTTGAAGTGATCTGACGAGACATAGTCATACGCTTTAATTCCCTAACTTTTGCCTGAATCGTCCTTTCGGGTTTTCGATCCACCGGGAAACCCCTTTTTGCCCAAGCCGCCCTTTCGGGTTTTCGACTTGCCGGGTGTACAGATTTTTTGTTTTTATCCCTAATTTTTGCCTGAACCGCCCTTTCGGGTTTTCGGTTCACCGGGATGCCCATTTTTGCCCAAGCCGCCCTTTCGGGTTTTCGACTTGTCGGGTTATCTTATGCGTAGTATCTTTTGACTATGTCTGCGTTCGCAGGGTGCGGCAAATCGTCGCCGTCCATGGTGGTCAGAATCATTGCACCACCAGAAAATATGCTCTTGATCACAAATGGTCCTTCATATGTAGGAGTCCATTTGCCCCTGGGATCACTTTGCGGCAAGATAATCCGCTTGACTACTAGATCTCCGACTTGATACACTTGACATCTGACTTTCTTATTGAAGGCCTTGATCATCCGTTTTTGATACGTCTGACCATGGCATATAGCCGCAAGTCGCTTTTCGTCGATCAGATTGAGTTGATCAAGTCGGGTCTGCATCCAATCATCTTCATTCAAACCTGCATCCTTCATAATCCTTAGAGACGGGATCTGAACTTCCATAGGCAAAACAGCTTCCATGCCATAAACCAAAGAAAATGGGGTTGCCCCAGTTGAAGTACGTATCGTCGTACGGTATCCATGCAGCGTAAACGGTAACATCTCATGCCAGTCTTTGTAAGTGACTGTCATTTTCTGAATAATCTTCTTAATATTTTTGTTCGCAGCTTCAACAGCACCGTTCATCTTCGGCCGATAGGGAGATGAATTGTGATGATAAATCTTGAACTGTTCGCATAATGCAGTGATCATTGTGTTATTCAGATTTGTACCGTTGTCTGTGATAATCCTGTCTGGAACACCGTACCGACATATGAGATTTTGCTTGATAAAGCGGGCAACCACATTTTTGGTGACAGAGGCGAAGGAAGCTGCTTCGACCCATTTAGTGAAGTAGTCAATGGCAACCAGGATGAAGCGATGTCCGTTGGAAGCCGTGGGCTTGATCTCTCCAATCATATCAATGCCCCACATTGCAAAGGGCCATGGAGCAGTCAGGACGTTGAGGGGAACCAGAGGGATATGGACTTTGTCAGCATAGACTTGACACTTGTGACAAGTACGGGAATGTTGATGGCAATCAGTCTCCATGGTAGACCAGTAATAGCCTGCCCTTAGGATCTTCTTAGTCATTGTATGCCCGCTCAAGTGAGTGCCAAATGGGCCGCTGTGTATATCAGTCATGATCAACTCTGCTTCAGCCTTATCCACACATCGGAGTAATACACAATCATGGCTTCGTTTGTAAAGGATGTCGTTGCTCAGGAAGAACTTAGCAGCGAATTTCCTTAAGAACTTCTTGTCAGTCATGGAAGCTCCTTCAGGATAATCTTGGGTCTCGAGATACCTTTTGATTTCATGGAACCAAGGTTGTTCCACTACTTCTTCGGTATTAATCTCGTGACAATGCGCGGGTTCATCCATTCGCTCGATGGTGATTTGGGGAGCCTCGTTATCCCAGTTGAGTTTAAACATGGAGGACATTGTGGCTAGAGCATCTGCTAGCTGATTCTCTTCTCGCGGAAAGTGCTCGAAGGTAATTTGCTCGAAGTGAGGCAACAATGTCAGAACATGTTCTTTGTATGGAATAAGATTAGGATGCTTGGTATCCCAATCTCCTTTGATCTGGCTGATGACCAAAGCCGAGTCCCCGAATACAATCAAAGATTTGATCCCTAAGTCTATAGCAGCCTTGAGACCAAAGATGCAGGCTTCATACTCAGCCATATTGTTTGTGCAGCTGAAGCAAAGTCGGGCCGTGAAAGGAGTGTGGCATCCTTCCGGAGAAATGAGTACTGCGCCAATGCCGTTTCCAAGTGCATTTGAAGCACCATCAAAGTACAGGGTCCATCGGGATCCCTTTTCGGGTCTGTCATACGGTCCGTCACCTTTAATGTTGTCCAAATTCATGATGTCCTCGTCCGGGAAGTCAAATCTCATGGGTTGATAGTCTTCGATAGCCTGATGAGCCAGATGGTCAGCTAATACACTCCCTTTTATAGCTTTTTGGGTGGTGTACTGGATGTCATACTCGGTCAAGATCATTTGCCATCTGACTATCCTTCCAGATAAAGCGGGCTTTTCGAAGATATATTTGATAGGGTCCATTTTGGATATCAACAAGGTAGTATGAGTCAACATATACTGTCTTAGTCGGCGAGCAACCCATACCAAAGCGCAGCAAGTTTTCTCGAGCAGTGAGTAGCGAGTCTCACAGTCGGTAAACTTTTTGCTAAGGTAATAAATAGCATGCTCTTTTCGACCAGACTCGTCATGCTGGCCCAAAACACACCCCATTGAGTTATCCAAGACGGTCAAATACATGATCAATGGCCTTCCTTCGACGGGTGGCATCAGAATAGGAGGTTCTAACAAATACTCCTTGATTCTATCAAAAGAAGCTTGGCAGTCGTCGTTCCATTCAACTACCTGATCCTTCTTCAAGAGTTTGAAAATTGGCTCACAGGTAGAAGTCAGATGTGAGATGAATCTGGAAATATAGTTTATGCGCCCCAAGAAACCTCTAACTTCCTTTTCAGTACGGGGAGCAGGCATCTCTTGTATTGCTTTTACTTTTGCCGGATCGACTTCAATGCCTTTGTTGCTTACAATGAATCCCAGGAGTTTACCAGACCTAACTCCAAAAGTGCATTTGCTTGGATTCAGCCTTAACTTGTACTCTTTTAACCTGGCGAACAGCTTTTCCAGATGTTCAAGGTGCTCTTCCTCTGTTTGTGACCGAGCTATCATGTCGTCTACGTAAACTTCAATCTCATGATGTATCATGTCATGAAATAAAGCTACCATGGCGCGTTGATAAGTTGCCCCTGCGTTCTTCAGCCCGAACGGCATCACCTTATAACAGAAAGTGCCCCATTGCGTGACAAAAGTTGTCTTCTCCATATCCTCGGGAGCCATTTTGATTTGATTGTAGCCCGAGAATCCGTCCATGAAGGAAAACACCTTATGCTGAGTTGTATTGTCGATCAAGATGTCAATATGAGGTAGCGGGAAATCATCTTTAGGGCTGGCCCTATTCAAATCCCGGTAGTCCACACACATTCTGACTTTGCCATCTTTTTTAGGCACTGGCACAATGTTAGCGACCCATTGAGGATAGGACGTAACAGCCAGAAAGCCAGCGTCGAACTGCTTCATTACTTCTGCTTTGATCTTTTCGGACATGTCAGGCCTCATTCGGCGAACTTTTTGCTTGATTGGTGGACAGTCTTCTCTTGTGGGGAGACGGTGAACCACGATGTCTGTGTCTAGACCCGGCATGTCTTCATAGGACCAAGCGAAGATCTCAAAATACTCATTCAACAACTGTACTAGGCGCTCCTTGACTTCTGGTTCCAGGTTGGCACCCACTTGCACCTCCTTCCGATTCTCCTCGGTTCCCAAGTTAACAGTTTCCAATGGCTCTTCATGCGGTAAGATAGCCCTTTCCTCTTGTTGCAGGAGTCTGGCTAGTTCCCCGGGTACTTCACAACCTTCGTCATCCTCATACTCGGCTAGATTGACCAGATCTTCAGAGTTATTGAAAGATACAGCAGAATAGTCGCCCATGGAATCCGGAGTGGATGGGTACCTGCATTGGTGAGTGTGGGTGTGTGTAAGGGATAACCATCCTTAAACAAAAAAATGCAAAAGGAAATAAAATGAACATAAGCAGTTTATCAAATGAAAAACGTCCAATGAATCATTAAACATGGCATATGAATATGAAAAATAGTCAAAACCCTTACAAGTTGACCTACATGCCCCGGGCAAGGCAGGAGGTGAAAAGATAGTGTACGGATTGTTTGAAAGTAAAATATTACAGACCAAATAGGAAATGTTTAATAGATAGATTACTGATGAATAAAAGTGATGGGGACAAAGTCTTTAGCCTCCCAGTTGCTCAACCCTCCTTTGACAGTTGGATGAATCCACTCTTCAAAGTTGCTTTCTTTGTCTTCATCTTCCAGGGCGTTGATTCGGTAAGGAGAAATTTTGATCGGCGCTCTTTCAATCTTTGACTGGCGCATGGCCTTCTGGCCAGCGGCGGTGAAACCTAATCCAAACTTATCAGCTTTATGCGGAAAATCGGGTAACTGCCCCGATGCTGACTTCTTCCCTTCTTTAACTGCAGCCCTTGCATCCTCCAGAGATGCCATCCTGGCCATCTGTCCTGGTGTCTCAGCTGCCAACTTCGCCACTGCTATCTCAGGAAGCACTTCTTCGAAATGTTGAAACGGTGTCTCAATGAATTCCCCTTCAACCTCCACATATCGGAAAGAATTTAAATGGCTAATCATGTACTCTTCTTCGCCGTGGACAGTAATGATCTTTCCCTTTACAGGATACTTCAGCATCTGATGCAAGGAGGAGGTGACTGCTCCAGCATGGTGTATCCAAGGTCTACCCAGCAGGCAGGAGTATGATGGACGGATGTCCATTACATAGAAAGTGGATTTAAACACCTCAGTACCTATCTTGACAGGAATTTCAACTTCTCCATGGACCATTCTTTTCGACCCATCGAAAGCTCTAACGACAATATCACTCGGCTTTAATTCCAAACCTTCGCAATCTAGCCGGTCCAAGGCCTTCTTAGGCAAAACATTCAGCGATGAACCGGTATCAACCAAAACATGTGCAAGGGTGGTTCTGTGACACTCGATTGAAATATGCAACGCATCATTGTGATTTCGGCCTTTAGGGGTCAGGTCACCATCAGAAAAACCTAATCCATTGTCTGCAGTCAGACTAGCCACGCAATGTTGAAATTGATCTGCAGAGGTTTCCTGGGGCACATGAGCTGCCTTTAGAAACTTAATCAAAGCTTGAGCGTGCGCTTCTGAGCAAAGCAACAGTGCCAGCATGGAGATCTTGGAGGGGGTTTGCCCCAACTGTTCCACCATATCATAATCACTTCTCTTGATTATCCTCAAAATCTCGTCCATTTCTTTCTTGGAGGCTTCCGGGATCACCAAAGGTTGAGCCCTCGTCCTGACGGGCTCATCTTGTATTCCTTTTCCTTTATCGGCAATGGTAGGAGAGACAGCACTAGGAACAAAAATTTCTTCAATCAAAGGAGTTCTAGCGGAGAGTTTTACTGGTGCAGGGAGGACTTCTTTAGCTGGTGAGGGTCCAAAGACTGCTCTTGGAGGAGCAATCTCTGGAGAAAATATTCTCCCGCTCCTGGTGATTTTGCTGGTGCCCGCAATGTTACTAATGCTGGCTTCTTCATCATCTGAATTTTCTTCAATTATCTCAACTTGCTTGATACCATGGTAGTAGATGTCACCACCATAGTTCCAAGGTATCGACTTCTCAGAAACATAGGCCCCGGCATTGTTATCTTCAAAGGTATAGACTTTGCAGCTGGTGTAATCTTAACTGGCTTTTTGACGGCCTCGGAAAGATTGGCGTGAATGGTTATGATTGAGACATTTTCAACATGAACTGGAACAGCAGGAACTTTTTCGAACAAAATTTGTCGGCTATCCATAAGGCCTTGGATGCCTTTCTTCAATAGCGGACAATCAAACGGCAGAGAGTGGCAACAGTAGCAGTCTTCTTTACATCCCGGGAAGATCCCGGCCCTTAACAAATTCAACTTAATGGTTAGCAGTGGAGTAGTCAGATCACTAACGTCAGCAACATACAGATCCTCTTCGATGGCATTGACATTCCGACCGTGCTTCGGCATAGGTGCAGATATTACATTGGGTTTCTCTGGAGCGTCAAACTCTACCTCCTTAGCCTCTATCAGGTCCTGGATCTTATGCTTGAGTGCCCAACAATCGTTGGTGTCGTGTCCGACACTGTCTGAATGATAGGCGCACTTAGCATTGGCATGATAATGCGAAGAGGATGTATTTACATTCTTTGGCGCCTCCTTGATAGTGGCAAGATTCAATTTCAACAGATGGGGAAGCACCTGCGCTGGAGTCATATTAATACGGGTGAACTGCCGTTGTGGCCTTTCCACCCGTTGCTGATTTGGTCTGGATTGGTTGTAGCGAGGCTGCTCACTCGGAGTGTTTTGAATCATTACGGCCCCCACAGTTGGCCGACGCTCCATCTTCCCTGCTCTTCTATGAGAATATACCATAGCCGTCTCCTTCTTAAAAGGCTTCTTCTCAACACTTGCAGCAACACTCTTCTGAATCTTTCCTGACTTGATGCCAGCCTCTATTCTTTCGCCCGTTAAGATCAAATCGGTAAACCCTGCGGAAGAGTTACCAATTAAATGATTGAAAAATGGCCCAGATAGGGTCCCAAGAAACATATCAACGAGCTCACGATCGGTTAAAGGAGGCTGCACCCTGCCAGCCAAATCCCTCCATTTTTGTGCATATTCCTTGAATCCCTCACTTGATCCTAGCGACATACCCTGAAGTTGGGTACGGGTAGGAGCAAGATCAGAATTATACTGGTATTGTTTATAGAAAGCGGTGGCCAAATCTTCCCAATTTCTGACACTGGTTCCCTCTAACTGATAAAACCATTCCAACTGAGCTCCCGACAGGCTCTCTTGGAAGAAATGAATCCAGAGATTTTTATCTGCCGTATAGGGTTGAATTTTTCTCACATAGGACCTGAGATGCATTTTGGGGCAGGACAGCCCGTCATACCTTACAAACACTGGCACCTTGAATTTTGGGGGAATCACAATTCCGGCAACCAAGCCCATGTCTTCAAAATCCAAACCCGGTACCCTTTGCAATTCCATGGCAGCCAATCTGTCTTCTAAACCCTTGTACTTATCATCAGCTGGAGGGTACTGCTGGTCAGAATAATCTTCATCCTCTTCAACCTCTTCCTCCTCTGCATCAGACTCGAAAGGCACCGCAACTCGATCTCTTTTACTAGTCCCTTCATCGGAAGTAGGAGGAAATTCAAGCACCCTCCGAGCTTCTCTGTCAAATCTTCTCCCCAAAGTAGCCACTCCGACCCTCTTTTTCTTCTTCACTGGGTCTCTACTCTCTAGATGAGCCTTGATATCCTCTTGACTCTTGACCAAGGTCATCAAGAGTTGCTGGAACTGTGCATTCTGGGCTTGTAGGTCTTTGACTGTTTGCTCGAGATCCATCCTACTGAAATAAACAGCAGATAGATAAGGAAACCTGGGGTGAGACCTGCTTATGCACATGATGAATGGTATGCTGATGTATGCAATGCATTCAAGGATTTAGGACATTCAAAATTGTTTCAGACAAAGAAGAATGCACGTCATATTAATAAGAAGAAATCTGTTAGTACATAAATGCCCCATGGGCCAAATGTTACAACATAAACTTCTCAAGGCAGAAAGACATTGCGCATCCTCTTTGGTGCGATGTAGGTATTGAGGGCCTCTTGCTCGTGGAGTCGGCGGGTAAGCTCTAGAACCTTCTTTTCACTGGCGTAGTAGCTAGCTTCAAAAGTGTTCTGTTCCTCCTTGAGCTGAATCCAACTCTTCTGCATTTCCTCCCACGATGTAGGCATGTCTGGATGTAGGATGGTGTAGGGAACCTCTCCTTCATTGACGGGCTCTTTAATCACTGGGAGTACATGGGGATAAGGCATCATTAAACTTTGGGCTCGGGCTCGTACCCACTTGAGATAGGGCTCAAGAGGGATGGAGTTCTTGTGTCCCAGAGTCTTGCTATCAACTTTGTTGAGCTTTCCCCAAGCTCTGATGAATCTTTGGCGAAGTCCTTGCGCATCGTTGTCGAAGTCAAAAACTAGGCTAGGAATCAACATGTCATGAGGGCCATCCCTCCGTGCATATCCAAATTGCCTCAAAGCTAGGCAAGGGTTGTAGGTGATACCTCCTCTAATTCCAAGTAAAGGAACATTAGGAAACTCCCCGCAACGATCGACAATGATGACATTTTCTCTGGACCGAGAACACCAATGCACATCAGAATGAGTAAGAGTCATCAATCGTTGGGACCACCTTGTACTTTGGTCATTCTTCAAGACAGATTGTGGAAGGTGCGAAATAAACCACCTTGCAAGGAGAGGAGTACAGCACATGAGAACACCCCTCTTTCTCATTGTTCGTGTGTAAAATGAGTGAAGGATGTCCCCAAGCAACGTTGGTATTGGATTTCTGGACAAGAAGATTTTGACGGCGTTGACATCTACCAATTGGTCAGGATTTGGGAACAAGACCAACCCGTAGATAAGGAGTGCCACAATTTCTTCAAATGCTTGTAGGTCCAATGAGTTCCAACATTCTTGTGCCTTCTCCAACAAGAATTTTGCTAAGAATCCTTTGACGCCGCTTCTGGTTTCCCAATGCCCTTTGATTTCAGATGGTTGTAGATGTAATGCTCGAGCAACATCTTCAGGCTTTGGTTCCTTCTCCGTACCGTTGAAGGGTAGTTGATTAAGGATATGGATTCTTAGGAGTTGAGAAAACTCCTCCAAAGTGGGAACCAGCTGATAATCAGGGAAAGTGAAGCAATGGTGAAGGGGGTCAAAGAACTGGAATAGAACTTTCATCATGTCTTCTTCAAGGTTGGTGTTGACTAGGCTGAGCAGTCTACCATGTCTTTCACTGAAGGATGAATTTTCCGGAATTCTTGAAGTGATCTCCTTGAGTTGAGGAGAGATTCTCACAAGGTTGACTTGAATGGTATTTCTGCGAGGCATTTCCATGACCTACAAAACAAGAACAAAGATGAAGATCCAAACCCTTGAAATGGTTAGTAAATGCATATGATGCTTCATGATGTTTATGATGTATGCACAAAACATATGTACAAGCAAATCACACCAAACCCTAATTTCAGGCTTGCATGGGGTTTCATAGGTAAGTACCCTCTTGAGTGTAGTTGGCTTAAAAACCTGTCCTATAAATAGTAAACGGGTTCTAAGGAGCTCAATATCACTGGATTGTTTTCATTGTTCATTGTTTCGGTTTAGCCACTTAACTAGCGACCAAAATATTCCAAGAAAACAACCCTCAATGAGTGTAGTATCGAGTATCTACCAACTTCGGACTGCACCAAAGCCGGTCATCTCACTACCCCTAATAAAAGGCCAAGATGGTCAAGTAAGGTTCTAGGTCATTAGTGCTTAGTGACATCACTCAGCGGCCCCGTACTCTCCTTGATTGAACTCAAGGGTTACCGGTACCCACAAATATGTCGCACTAATATAGCTATTGCTTAGACCGTGTCGGTATACCCCGCACAGTTTCCACAACGTATTGCTATCTATGAATGTTTCCCAAAATCCGGGTGGAGGATTGTAAACCCAAACAAATAGAGCCAAAGTATAAAGCAAGCAAATCAAACAATTAGTCATGCAAGAGGGTGATCTAAGCCCTAAGGTTACTCCACTTTTAAATTTTCCCCAGCAGAGTCGCCAGTTCTGTGATACGGTGGGAGAACTGACTAGGGTTTTGCGTTTGTTTTCGCAAATGTTTCGGTTGAGCAAGAGTCGCCACCGAATTTTTATTTTATCCTAAGGAAAGGTTTAAAAAGCACAGCAAAAACCTTTGAGATTTTTCTTGGGTTCGGGGAGTAGATTATAGAAGGGGAAGGTATTAGCACCCCTTCTATCCATGGTTATCCATGGGCTCTTAGGTACTTGCTTAGATCAATCTTGCCTTGGTTTTTAATTGTTTGAAATGGTGCTTTGTGTGTGGTTTTGAAAATGTTTTGAAAAGATGCCTTGTGCTAGGCTAACCTTGTAACAATTCTTTACTCGAATGTTTTACAAAAGGTGTTTTATCTTTTAAAAAGATGTTTCAAGGGTTTGAAAAGTTGATTTTGAAAGTGTTTGTGAAGTGGGTTTTGAAATTAGGCAAGTGTTTTCTTGGCAAATTGACAAGTACTTAAGAGTTTATCTACCCTAAAGTTTTCTCAAAGATTTTTGTTATGTTTTAAACCTTTTGACAATTTTGTTCCGCCATTGTATTTGGTGGACAATCTTATCTTAGGAGATGAAAGGGACGGGCGCGGGTCATCGTTTGGACCACAATTGCAATAGTGTTAAAGGTCTTTGGGCAATTTTCTTTAAGGGACTTGATCATTTGTTTTTGTTTGTTTTGAAAAGTTTTATCGAGGGACTATGATCATTCAATTTGTTTGTTTTGCCCAAAGAAGTTCAACATGCAATATGGCCCATTTATTTGAAGGCAACAAAGTGGAATACCCTAGGGGTGCAAGTGTGAGATGTGTTGTTTATTTTCATGCTCATTTATCTTGTATTAGGTCAAACTATTTTTTATCGTTTTCGCATGCAAACCCTAATTCTAACATGGCATAATTAGAAAGCGTATAAAGTGCGAAATTTAAATTCCTACGCTATTACAACATAGTAATATAGGGAGGGGGGTACAAATTTACAAATGGGGGATATTTAGACAAGAATTTAAATCTAGGCTATTACATCATTTGTTTTGAATATTTACAAGGTAAATAAATTGCACAATTAAATAGAAATTAAATAAATATGCAAAATGCAAAAAGAAAGTTTTTATATATGTATGAAAAATGTTGTTTATGTAAAATAAAATAAGAAAATAAAAAGGTATTATTTTTGAGTATTTTCATATTTAGGGCAAAAAACCCTAATTTTAATCAAAATGTATATTAATTAATTAATTCACATAATATTTATTATTTACATACAAAAATAAAATAAAATATGGTATATTTGTAAAAAGGCCTTTTTTAGTATTAAATATTAAAAATAAATAAAATATATTCATTTTTTGGCATTTTTATTCTAAGTATATTAATATATATATATATATATATATATATATATATATATATATATATATATATATATATATATATATATATATATATATATATATATATATATATATATATATATATATATATATATATATATATATATATATATATATATATATATATATATATATATATATATATATATATATATATATATATATATATATATATATATATATATATATATATATATATATATATATATATATATATATATATATATATATATATATATATATATATATATATATGTATACTTATATTATTTTAAATATGCATTATATACAAATAATAATAATATTCAATTTTTTAGAAAATAGTATTTTTTATATGAAATATTTTCAGAGGGTAATATAAAATAAAAATAAAAATAGAAGTGTTTTTTACATATTTTTTCTATTTATCCTAAATAATAATATATATATATATATATATATATATATATATATATATATATATATATATATATAGTATAAATCAAAAGAAAATCAAATAAATATCAAATAAAATAAAAAAATGGTGAGAAAATTATTTTCAAAATTTGAATATGCTGAGAAAAAGTAAACAAGTCAAACAAAAAAAGAAAAAGTAAAAAATATAAAGAAATGAAGCAAATGGGCTCAGGGGTGTGAAACAGAAAAAATGGTGTGGATAGCAAAATGATACAGGCCTAGCCCAATCCACTTCTTCTTCAACCTTTGGCCAAAAACGCGCGCCTTGTTACAGAGATTCGAACATCCTGATTCTTTGAGATTTTGCACAAACTTTCAACACAAAACATGTCAAGCATTGAATAACGATTCCAAATATATAAAAAACTCATCCTAACTCTCAGAAATGAGAGAGAATTTTATCAATCCCAAATCTTGACCTAAACTTTCTGTCATTTTCAAAGCTTAAATTCTCTCAACTCAGGCAAAAGAAATGGAATGTAAAGCTATGTACATGCTCAGGGCTATGAGTAGAACCTTGTTTCTTCACAAACTTAAGACTAAAGATGCATAATAAGAGAGATACGAGTTCAAAATTTTACCTATTCAGTTGAACTTCTATCTGGAGAATGAGGAACTTTCAGTGCAAGGTGATGATTGGAAAAGCTTCCTTGAGGTCCAGGGATGTTATTCCAATGTTTACTTTGTCTTGAAAGCTTCTGAATCAAGCTGTAGAACTTCACCTGCAAGTCAAAGATGTGAAAATGGTGGAAGTGGTTAGAGCAATTACAGATCGTGTCTTAGCTTCTGGATAGCTTGCATAGGTTGTAAGGAAGGTAGAGGAACAAGTTTGGACAAGAATGCTTGAAGGGATTGAGAGATGGCACTCAAACTGCAGGCCTTGCCCTGTTTGAGCAGTTTGATGGTGTTTCTGAGATGGAGAGTGTTTGAGAGGTCAAGGATTCGTGCAAAAGCTTGGTTGGGATCTTTTGAATGTGTCTACAGTATTTGCTTTCTTGTTCTAAGGCTGAGATGGAAGTTGTTACAAATTATGCAATGTTTCTTAACCTTTAAGCAACAAAGTGCAAGTTGGTGTTTTAGGTCAGTAGGGGGCCTCTAATCCTGCTGCAAAGTCTCTCTTGATCAGAGCAAATTATCCATAATCTTGTGCCAAAATAGATTTAGCTTGTACTTGTTTGATTTTCAAATTGACATAAAGTGAACTTTTGCAAAAATGGATAGTTTACTTTTTCCAAATTGGGATTAATCCTCTAGACAAAGCTTGAACTCAAAGAACTTGGTCTTGGTACAAAGAATATGCATTAAATTTATGAGTGTAACTTGGTTTAAGGACCTGTAATCAAGGGCATGCTGGTTTTGAGAAGTTGCATAATCTTATGAACATGAAAAATGGCCAATTAAAAAGTGAGTTTTTGCTATATTGTGAAATTCGATTCTCCCTAACCATGAGGTTGTTTGAGAAGTTCTTGGACATTTTGGAAAGCTTGGAATGTGTACTACAATCCATCTTTGAAATGCAAATTGAAATTCCAAGTGGAAGGGTATGAAAAATGGCCTTGAAGTGGGGTAGAAAACCTTGTCAAAATAGGTTAAAATTCTACTAAGTTAGAAATGGTTTAGTGCCCTTATTCAAAAAATTGTAACTTGAGATACAAGCTTCAAATGAGAAAACTTTGTGAATCAAAGTTGTAGATTATGCAACAAGCTACATCTTTCATGTTTTGACTTTTGTTTGAATCCAAATGGATCTTGGTGAATAGGTGGGGCAAAGTTGGGAAAAAATTAGGGTTTTTCATAACTTAGAAAAATTCTAAGTTATGAAAAATTCCATTTTCTAACCCTAATTTGCAATTTGTGATTTCTTGGTGAACAAGTTTCATGATTTGGCATATTTTGATGAAAAATGAATCTTGACTCTTGATTTTGACCAAAAAGTCAAAGTTTGACTTTTCAGTATACAGTCAAAACTGATCAATTGACTGGGAAATTCAACTGTCAATCTTGTGTACTTGGGATCTTTTGAACTTGTTGAGCATGTCAAGATAATTCCATAGGGTCCTTGAGTCCATATGTGAGCTTGGTTTGCCATTGGCTAGGTCAAACAGTCAAAAATTGCCTTTGTACAGTCAAAACCCTAAAAATGACCATTTTGCCCTTTTAGTGATCTGATCAAATTTCTTGTGGAATTGTGATTCAAACTTGATCAAATGGACCATATGAGTTCATAATGTTGATGTGGATCAAATTTCATGAGATTTGACTGTCAATTGGCCACAGTTGACTTTTTCCCCAATACAGTTGATTTCTAGGTCAACTGTCCAATTGACTGGGCAAAACTTGGAATCAAGACTTGAAACTTGGTATGGATAAACTTGGGAGGTCAATATGAAGCAAGAAAGTCATCTTGGGCACTTTAGGTCAAAACATCTTTGTGCAAACACAAACCCTAATTTGGGGTTAGCAGTGCAAGGAGGAGTCTTGAGCAGATGAAACCCTAACTGGATCTTGAGCTTCAAGAGCTTTGTGAGGAGAAATCAATGAGAAATGGGAGGGAAAATTTTGGGGTACAACAGGGGCATTATGTGTTATGTATTTTTTATTTCATATGAACTAACGGATGTACAGCCACCCCAATGGCAAGGTAGCGCGCTGAAAATGCATAGGTCATGGGTTCAAACCTTGGCGCTACCTTTTGCATTTTTTTCATTTTTTCAGCTTCATTTTTGCCATTTTTGCAACGTAGGCTCAGCAGTTGGGCTTCTCTTTTTTTTCTAACACTTACCTCCCTTTCTCCTTACAGCACCCCTGGCACAATATTTTATTATTTATTTTTATTTTTATTTTCATTTTATTAAATATATTTTCTTTAACATAAAAAATCATAAAAAAATATAAAATTTGATAAATATTGCATTTTGATTTATTTTATTTTATTTTCACATAAAAAATATTTTTTTTATTATTAAATTATATAGTAACTATTTTTTTTTCTTAAATAAACTTTTTAAATAAAATAGACTTAGATATATTTTTATTCCTTTTTCTTCATACTTGTAAATATTTATTTTGACATATAAAAAGACTAAATATTTTCATAAATATTATCTATTATTTTAAGACAAAAAATACACAAAGAATAATACTTAAAGAACTTTATCTTCTTTTACAAATTAGAAATTAGGGTTAACCAATTTATAAAAATATTTCCCTTTTCTTAAATTATTAGGATTAGGTCAAAACTCTTTTGCATATGAAAAACAAAGCAAATTTCTTTTTCTTGCATATACATAACATTGCATATTTAAATTTTATTGTATATTGTTTATTCAAATATTCGTACAAATTCGATTTGGTTGTAATAGCTTAATTAGATTTACGTTATTGCAAATCCCCATTCATAATTTGTATACCCCCTCCCATAAAATGTTGTAATAGCGTAGTAATCTTTAAATTACGCAATTTACTGCTTTTATATATCATGCTAGTAATTAGGGTTTGTATGGTAAGATCAAAACAAATCAAATAGAAAACCCTAATCCAAGACAAAATCAAGCATGAAAATAACACACTTGCACACAAGCATCCTTAGGGTTACTCCACTTGGTTTCCTTATACGAAAATGGCCATATTACGCATGCGAAGTATCTTGGCAAAAACAAACAAGTATAAGATCATAGTCCCTCGATGACGCTATTCAAAGTTGCCTTACAAAATGATCTTAGTCCCTAAAAAAATGCCAAGATACTTTGCAACATTGCTAATCATGGTTATACGATGACCCACGCCCGTCCCGTTTACATCCAAAGATAGGGTTGCTTACCAAATCAATGATAAGACAACAATATCAAAGGAAAAGAAAATGAACAAGAAAGACATTTTGAGTAGGTAGATTACTTCTAGTTACTTGCTCCATTTCAAACAACTATCCTTGATATTTTCAAAACAAACACACACATTTCAAAACATCTTACAAACATTGAAAACATTTTCAAAAATACAAACATCTTTGTATACATTCTTACGAACGAGAATCATTACAAAGATTGCCTAAACAAAGGCCTCTTTTACAAAATACTTTCAAAAACACACCAAGCACAATTTCAATACAAAAAGCAAGTGATGTAGCAAGTAGCTAAGAGCCCATGGAAAACCATGGATGGAAAGGGTGCTAATACCTTCCCTTTTCATAATCTACCCCCCGAACTCAAGAAACAATCTCAAAGGTCTTTCCTGTGATTTTTCACCTTTCCTTTCAGATAAAAGAAAAGTAGGTGGCGACTCTTGCTAACCGCAACATTTGTGATAAAACGCAAAACCCTCAAGTCAGTTCTCCCACCGTATCACAACATCCTATATGGTTCCATAGGAGTAGGTCTGGTACCAAGAACGAGATCAATAGCAAACTCCACCCCTCATATAACATTGCCATGTGACAAATAAATTATTTCCATGTGTTGGGACCATTTTTAAAACAAAGTTCATTACATTAACTTTCTAATCCTTTGAACAAAACTTAAATCGGACGCCCAGAACTCAAGTTATGAATTTTTCAGAGAATTACAAAAATGTTGTCAACTCAATTGTAATGGGTTATCCTTATAACGGTAACTAGTTACACCCCTCAAAAAAGTTAATCCACACTCATGTTTGATGGTGTACTTGGGTACACATATATTGGTAACCAGTTACACGCAGTGCAGAAGCACTTTTCTGCTGCTTCTCGACACGAATATCATTTTTATTATTAACCCAAAACATCATTCTTCTTATAACTCAAAAGACATATTACTTTTCCAAAATCTCAGTTTTCAAAACATCAAAATTCCAACTCTTTTCACAAGACTACTAATATCTTTTAGTTTCGACTTTGAATCGCAATTCACAAATACACAACAACATCAATGACATTCAGCAACCACATACAAGATACTAAAAACAAAATCACAACAATTCATAACTCCATCATTACTCCGAATAGCGACAACACACACAATGGTAACTCAACACTAACAACTTCACGATCAACATGCAGTGCTAAAAACATTATAACCATTTGAGCTTCATCTTCTAAGAGTTATATTACTTGCTTAACATATATTTTCTAGCATAAGAATATACATCTACTCGTAAAAAAATCTGTAATCATTGGGTTTAACTCCAAACAGTTCACTCCAAGGATAACATTAGGTCAATCAGACATCTCTGTAACGATAAGTCGTAGTTGTCCCTGGGATAACATCAGGGGGCCCATACAACTGGCACATCATTAGCCATAATATCACATTTCACCCCTAGGGATGCGAACAATACAAGTACCTGATCATTCCCTCTCAAGGACACTTCTACCTAACCGCTAGATATAGATTTTGAATCCATACTTCCTTCAAAATCGAGAAAAACAACACAATCTCACCAATATTTTCACTTATGCAAATCACGACACACTAAACTAAATGTTTCCACCTGAACCATCTCAGAGGAGCACCAACTTCTCCCCCACTTGTTTCAATCTCACTCCTGCAAATGATTGAATAGTAAAGCAAGAAAGCATCAATAGTGTTTCACACACATGTCACGTTCTAAGGAACAAAACATCGACATTATTCAACTGTCATACTACACGGACTCGAAAACTTAGTCGAACGGACCAACAGGCTCTGATACCATTAATGTAACACCTTAGTTTCCTCATCAGTAATTTAACAAAAAATCAAAGTAATTAATTCATAAAATAAAAACATTAAAAATAGGATGTCACATCTTTGTACATACACACATGATCATATAATAAGATACACAACACATTATCACATGTTCACCAAGTCTAAACTTCATTTCATTTATTTGTAGCGGAAAAACATCAACAATGATTATTCTTAACTCTTTAACATGAGTTATAATTATCATAATTCAAACTTCAACATGCGTCATCAAATAAATACAACAAAGTGGAGTTCTATAATAGTTTACTCCCATCATAATAAAACAAACACAAAATCCCCAAGTGTAACGCATCAGACCTGACACCGACTCAATCTATGCAAAATGAGGCACTTCTCAGTGAGCCTCTACCTTGAGCAACTCCGGATCATTTGCATGTTATCCATGTACAGGCAACATTTAAACATAAGGGGTTAGATATCACAATAATATAATAAGTTATATAATCATAGGTATATGACAAATATATCATGCAAGATTCAAAGATCAACAATCATCAATCATAATTCATAATGATTATACTAGTACATACATATTTGTCATCATCCATCATACAACACATACAAACTATGCAACTCAACTTCATCATTATATCAACAATTTAATCAAATGCAATGCAACTGACGCTGATGCAAGATGCATGTGGTACCAATAGGGAAGAAACGTCATCGTGATAATTCCAACTTAGGTCAACAACATCATAATGCCAATATAGGCCATCGTTTGCCATTACAAGCCATTGTTCGCTAATACATGCCATCATTCGCTAATGCAAGCCACCGTTTGCAATACAGTCCATCATTCATGAATGCGTGCGACACTGACATGCAACAATTCAATTCACATTGATTTTTTTACTCATCGCTGCCACACCAACACATGACATCATCATCATCATTATCAAGAAATACATCGTGCAAAACAATTGAATTATTCATACAACATCATCTTATTCAATCGCATCAATATGCGTCACACTTTATACAACATGAACACAAAAGGCATAAACCTTCACCAAAATGATCATCATAAGATATAAAATATCACATCACATCAACACCAAAATCCTCATGATTAATTCTACAAAAACAACAATTCATCATTAAAAATAGGACATTCCAAATTAATCTACTATACAAAGCTTTTGCATACATTTCACAAAACGACATAACTCTACAGTATGAAACACCCATCCATGAACCAAATAGTTGGAATTATGGTACTGAAAATATTTTAAAGATAAAATACGTTAAACTAATGTTCCAACAATCTGAACTACGCGTCAATCGGATACCCGAAACTCAAGTTATGAATTTTTGAAGTTTTACAAGATTTATCAATACCGACCTGCAACAACAGACACTCACACTACAAAACATCTTTACACACCAATTAAATTTAGTTCCAAAACTTGAAACCATTTTTACAAGAAAGTATATTGTATTAGCTTTCCAACGGTTCAAACGTCACCCAAAACGGATCATGGTTTGAAAGTTATGAACTTTTGAAAATTTAATCTTTTTTTTTTATAAATTTACTCTGGGGTAACCGATTATCCAATATGTGATACTCGGGTACACCCACTAAAATGCCCAGAAACGGTATTTTTTCACGCGGTAACCGGTTACCCATATACTGTAACCAATTTCCACTGTACCAGAGTAAAAAAACTAGATCTTTATGTTATGAAAATCATCCTTTTCCAACCCAAAACCCCAATTTTTCTACATCAAAATACATAATCTAATTTATCATATTGTCATACTATATCTACTACATCCTAACTCAATTCACATCATCAATTTTCTCAATTATGCACAATTTCAACAGATTAAATTAAAAATAATCTACACCCAAAACCTAACATTCAATATCATCATCTACCCACAATTATACCACCTATTAGAGAGTCAGAACCCCACCCTTACCTTAGGTCGTAGATTCCTCAAGCTTCAACAATGGTTCCTCTCTTCTTATCTCTTCCTCTTTCTCACATCTGCTCTTTTCTCGTTTCTATGATCGGTCAAAATAAGAATGCTCTTATATTCCTCTTGTTTTTACTTATCTAACCTTTGGACCTCTAAATCCTAAATGTTATCCTCACTTGTTCAACATAATGTTACCATATTTCCCTTCTTGTCTTACACTATTATTCTCCTCATATTACTCTCATTCCCACACTACTCATAGCACTTCATTCACCAATTCATCACCAAACTCACCATAATTCATATATTCACCAATAATCACTGATATTCACACTAAATTAATTAAATAATTAATCTAGATTTTTGGAGTGTTATAATTACCTGACAAATATTTGGGAAATCTGGGTGAAAATTACACGCAGTAACTGGTTACCAAAATAGAAGTAATCGGTTACCATTGAAACTTTTTCTAACGTGGGTTACTGCAAAATGTTGTAACCGGTTACCATTAAAACTTTTTCTAACGTTGGAAAGCTGATCAATTGTACTTTATGTTAAAATTAATTTCAAAACCATAATTTCAACATTTTGGCATGTGAATAGGTATTTTGTATCGGTCAAGTTATGTCGTTTTTAAAATATACTTATAAGACTTTTATAAAATTAGTTATTGTGAATATCTGGTGATTTGGATGATAATTATGATGTTATTATGGGATTATTATAAAGTTGATATGATTGGGAAATGTTTTAGTGATTATGATTTTATTGTATGTTTGATTCGTGTACATGCATGTGAAGATGATTATATGTGACTTTGTGAATGAATGGTGAAATTTGACTAGCAGTGGTAGTTTCTATATTGTTGTGCATCATATATTCATGGCATATGTTAGGACATTGGTCCAATTATGTTGATAGGATGTCATTCCACTGATGTCTTAATCCCATTGTGTGGATTGAGTGTAATCTTGTGAAGTGCTCCGGTTCCAAGCGGGAATCGATCTTATTGGTGGAGATCTTTGGAGAAAGATGACTAAGTCATCAATTAAGTTTTGGTACCATATGCATTTGAGTCTATATTATTGCATGTGCATATGATGTGTGATGATTGAAAATTATGTTGATAAGTGTTATGTGATGTTGACCATGTGTTATGTGAGTAATAGAATGTTTTTTATTAAGGGAGGGCAAAAGGTTGTTTTTATTTTATTTTGTGAATATAATTATTAATGGAAATATAGTTATGTATAGTGAAGTGAATTGTAGCTACTGACCTTTTTCCTTATATCTTTTGGAATATGCTTTTTACGACATAGTGAAAATACTCAAGAGTAAAGTGTTAGAGCTTCAAAGGTAGCCTTGGAGAGGTCTTTAGTGTTGCCTTTATTTTTATAAGGTGTCTTGATCTGATATTGTAACATCGGGGATGGAAATACCTGAGTTTTAAATTATTGTTTTGTTTAAAAACATATTTGTTTGAGTTTGTTATTGATGAAGTTATTTGTTGTTACTATGATAATGATTGTTGTACCCAAAAATTTATCCTCTCATTTTATTAAAAACATACTCCTAGAGGTCCCCAAGTGCTCAAGGTTGACCAAGAATTGACCAGACAAATTCTCCTCCTAAGCAACGGACTTCCAACTAGGGTTTCACTTTTCACAAATAATTTTGGGTCTCAAAGGTCTCAAGTGATTTCCATGGTTCCTAATATGTCATCAAGAATGATCATGCCAAGTTTCATGCCTTGCATCACAAGTTTGCCCAATCAATGGCTCAAATGTTTGAAAATCAACTATATTGGTCAAAAAGTAAACTATGGTCAACATACAGTCAAACTTCAAGATTTTTGGTCAACATCAACATTTTCAAGTGATATCCATCATTTTATCAAGGGTTGATCATGATTACTCAAGGAATGCTCTCAAATCATCAAGAATCCAAAAGTGCAAAATTAGGGTTTCATAGGAAAAGTCAACTGAACTTTGACCAAGCATAACTTTCAAATTCTTCATCCATTTTTCCCCAACCAAAGCTCATTGTGAATAAAAGTCAATTCCCTACAACTTTTCTTTTGTACTAAAGTTCAAAAAATATATCATTGGAAAGATATGAGCCAATACATTACATGTCGTTTTGAAAGTCAACAAAAAGGCATTTTTTGTAAAGGCAAGTTACATCAAGATAATTTCTCAAAATGCAAACATGGTCAACATAGAGATTGTAGGGGAAATCTTGAGCTTTATAAAAAGTCAAATATCATCTCCAAAAGATAAAAATTGGACAAGTTATGACTAGTACAAATTGGGTAAATTGGTGAAAATGCAAAAAAGTCAAATATGAGCAAAAATGCATTTTAAAGTTCATAGACCTATTTTGTGGAATTCAAATATGTTTTGACTTACTCAAGGACCCCTAAATTCACTCTCACCTTGCTTTTCATTTTTTTTTCTCTATTTTATTCATATTTATTTTGTTTTTATTCAAATAAACACAAAATAAATTGCATAAAATAATAAATAAAAAGTATGGACGCGTGGGCTGATGATTTGGGTTCATATTGGGCCTTAGAATTCGTGCAAGGAAATAGGAAAAAGACCAGGTTCATTGCATCTCAAGAAGGGAAAGTTTTTGACAATTTTGGAAGTATTTTAATATGTTTGATATTGCTTTGAAAGGGGGCCATTATGTGTGGATTCTTTCCATGTTTACTCACAATTCCATCCCTCTATAAATACAAAACAAAAGCATATGCCAAGACCATGAAATTTTGCACCAAAGCTCTCCAAAACAAATTCTCCAAATTCGAAGAAATTGTGAAAATCATATCTCGCATCTCAAGCGGTTTTCAAATTGATCCTAACGTTTCATTGTCTTCTTGAAGGCCAGGAGTCAAAATCAATCATTATCCTTTGCAAATCAACCCCAAAAAACGCCCTCACATCGATTCTGGTTGGTAAGTTGGTAGGTTTCATGTTCTCAAGATTTTCACACTTTAAATCCATGTAAACATGTTTGTTTCATTTATATGCATTTTCTACAATTTTCTAATGTCTTACATGTAATCATGGAGGCAGAAATAACAATCATGATTTAGCAATTGAATTTTAAATTAAAGCCGCCACTATTAGTTTTTATCCTAGGGAAGGGCATCTAACAGAAAAACCTAATTCGTAGACAGAGATTCTAGGTTACGGACCCAATTAGATGAAATGAAGGTGTTAGGCACTTTTCATCCACCTTGTTCGCAAGAATATTAAGATCTAGGTTTAGGTTTGGGATAAATAGGGTTTTAAGTTTTAATTAGCAAGAAAATTGTCCTAATTTTTTTAATAGGGGAACTCGCCACGATTTTTGATCGTATGTCTACGTATCCTCTTATGAGGAATCAAAGTCCCAATTCATAGTTTGTATGGGTTGATGTATTTTAGGGGTTTGCAAACATACTTTGAATCACCTCGTACTCGGTCGGAAGTAGTGATTGCGGAGATTTTGACTGAGTGTGTAGTAAGTCAAAATTAGTTTGAAGCCCTTTTGCAAAAAAAACAGTTGATTAGTTTAGTTTATTGCGAAAATAGTTTGATGGTTTGTTTGTGTTTTTTAATCGTATTATTTGCGAAGATCTTGATTAATGCATGATTAGAAAAAATTTAATGCAAATAATATATAAAATAATATATACAATTTTAATATAAAATAAATTTGTTTGATAATATAACAGTAATATTTATAGTAAATAAAATATATTAATAATAACATTTACATAAAAAGGAATTATAAATAATAAAGATAATTATAAATAATGATAAAAATTAGATCATTGTAACAATATATAATAATAATATCAAAATGTAATAATAATAATAATAATAATAATAATAATAATATAAAATCACTATTTGATAATAATAATAATTATTATTATTATTGTAAATAAAAATATATATGTATGTTTATTAAAAAAATAGAAATAATAATTGAATTATAAAAATAAATTAAATTCAAGGGGGTGTAAATTCTAATTAACGAGTAAATAGGGAGGTGTCTTTAGGAGGCTGGATTACGTGGGCGAGGGTGTATGAAAAATAAGGTAGGAATTGGCCTACGGCCGTCCGATCACGATCACACGGAGGATAACGAGAGAGTATGATAACTATTGTGAGCCCGCGTGCATGGAATTGAAACGGATTACATTTTATTTTTTATTCATTTACGTTGTTTTGTTGTTACAGAAAACTCCACTTATTTATCTTCCTCTCTCTCTCTCTCTCTCTCTCGTACACACAAACCCTTTCACTCTCTCTCACATTAACCTTAATTCCCAAACCACCACCGACGGCACTCTACCAAAACCCCAACACGAATCTGACCCCCAAAACCCCCTAAATCCCCAAAATAACAACAAATCAACCAAATCAAAAATCTAAGTCCAGTTACCCTTTCGCGATATCGCTTGCTCTCTACCTTTGAATGTTCTAGATTTAGTATTGATCACTGTTGTCCTTCACTTTTGTAGGTTGCGGTGGAGCTTGAAGGTGGTGCAGTGGCAGATCAACAGAGATTTTGGTTTCAGATAATGAAACCCAACTCGTCCTTCTCTCGGATCTTTAACTAACAACAAGGTTATTTGCTCTTCGGTGTTCTTCACGCAAGCCCTTCTCCATTCTTTTCTTTTTCGTCTTCTCTGTATCCTCCTCCTTATTTCTCTGTATCAAGTCTTCTCGCCTCCCCTGTTTTTGTTCTTTCCTGTAAAACCCAAGTTCGAAAATAACTTTGATGGTAGCACTAAGGTGTGAAAATTTAGGGTATGACAGTTGCCCCTGTTTAATAACTCTTCGATTGAATGGCATGTGAATGTGTAGGTCTTTGTTCATTCGAATCAGAGATTTATTAAATAATAGAAGACCCCAAAATTTGACCAATGGTTTACTAGATATGGTTACGCTGATATAGCATACCCCCAAGAGTTGGCTAGATAGGGTTACGCTGATTTAGCATACCCCTAAGAGTTTTGAAGAGAATATGCAAATCTGATGATGTATCACTTACTAGGATTTAAATAAAGATGAGGACGATGATTTTGAGCTTGAGAGAGAAATCTTGTATGTCTTGGTTTTTCTTTAGCTTATTCATCCATTTGGAGGATGAATACAATGATAATTGACGATGCATGGCTGCTTGAAGACTGAGGCCATGGGTTATGCTTGCAAATCGCTGCATGACGTCTAAGGCGATTGGCTAGCTTTTTTTTTGTTTTTCGAGCATTGTTGCATGAAGTGTGTGGCAATGATCAGTGTCGTAAAATAAATAAATACGTTTTTGTATGATGTTTTTCGGAAATGAGCTTAGGTTCACAAATCGCTGCATGAAGTCTGAGGCGATAAGCTAGATTTTGGTTTTCTTTCAGGAATCGCTTCGTGAAGTCTGAGACGATGGTCTATGCTATAGGATAAATAAACACATTGCTTCATGCAGACTGAGGCAATGGGTTAGGTTTGCAAATTTCTACATGACGTATGGGGTGATGGGCTAGAGTTTTGTTTTCTGACATCACTGTATGAAGTCTGAGGCGATAGGCTGAATTTTATGGAATGAAGAAACACATTGCTGCATGAAGTCTGATGCAATGGGTTAGGTTCGCAATTCACTGCGTGAAGTCTGATGTGATAAGCTAAATTTGGTTTCGAACATCGCTGCATGAAGTCTGAGGCGATGGTCTGGAGTTTGGAACACATTGTTGCATGAAGTCTGAGGCAATGGATTAGGTTCGAAAATCGTTGCATGAAGTCTGAGGCGATAAGCTAAATTTGGTTTCGAATGTCGCTGCATGAAGTCTGAGACGATGGTCTGGAGTTTGGAACACATTACTGCATGAAGTCTGAGGCAATGGGTTAGGTTCGCGAATCACTGTGTGAAGTTTGATGTGATAGGCTAAATTTGGTTTTGAACATCGCTGCATGAAGCCTGAGACGATGGTTTGGAGTTTGGAACACATTGTTGCATGAAGTCTGAGGCAATGGGTTAGGTTTGCAAATCTCTGCGTGAAGTCTGAGGTGATAAGATGGGTTTTGAGAATACGTTGCGGCTTAGAGGCAACATAGTGAGTTCTGTGAATGCATTGCGGCTTAGAGGCATTGTGTTGAATTTTGAGAATAAATTGCGGCTTAGAGGAAATGTGTTGAGTTCGGAGAATACATTACGGCTTAGAGGCAATGTGTTGAGTTCGGAGAATACATTGCGGCTTAGAGATAATGTGTTGGGTTTTGTGAATACATTGCCGCTTAGAGGCAATGTAATAGGCTTGTAAGGAACTCATCATTGCAGGGATACTTAGGTGATGGGCTGAACGCGTCACAGCATAAAGACTGAGGTGACGGGTTGAATCGTAGGAGGAGTATTGAGTTGGTCGACCCTTAGATAGTTGAACCGAGGGTGAGATTATTTGTTTGTTTGCTATGTGATACATGTGTATGCATGCGTATTGAATTTTGTATATATGCAAAATATATGATGTTTGACATTGATATGGAACCCTGAGTGTATTCGTATTGAATGTTGAAATGTATAGGGTATATATGCTTTATATATGCAAAATGTATGTGTGAAATGTGTGTAAGATGCGTATATGCCTTGAAATGTTATGAAGACCAGTTATGGCATTCTCTCCTTTAAACCATTGGCTTAGAGATGCCAATTCCTGGCGTTGTATGTTGTGTCGTCGTAGCATTGTTGAACTTTGAACACAATGGACAATGTTAGCAAAATTCGAACATTGATTTTTTAATGCAAGCGTAGGTTTAGACGTAGATGTAGACGTAGGTAATGGCATATGCCTAGATTTGTATGTTGTAAGCGCATGCGTAGACGTATGTATTGGCATATGTGTGGTCTCTATAAGCTTAGGCGTATGTAGATTCATATGTTGTAGGCGCATGCGTAAGCATAGACGTATGTATAGAATTGGCAGGAGTACACATGTGTGTGGATGCATGTGCAGACGTAGACTTTGTATTGCAAGTGTAGGCATAGGCGCTGTCATGTATATGGACGTAGACTTTGTGTACGGACTCGTAGACGTAGGAGTAGATATGCATAGATTTTTTATTGTTGAGTGCAAGCATAGGCGCAAATGTACGCGTGGGCGTAGACTTTTTGTGTCGTGAGCGTAGATATAGGCGTAGACATGTGTATAGATTTTTGTGTTGTAAGACGTATGAGTAGCCATGTGCGTGGACGTAGATGTGGATTTTCTTTTGATGTTTTTCTAACCCAAAATGTTTTTTTGATGTTTTGTTAAATGCTTTTATTTTGTTAATCCCCCGAAATGAATTCAAGACAATATTCACAAGTAATGATTGTAGTATTTTGTAAACAAGTCTGAGAAAAGAAAAAACGCAATTTTAAAGATGCAAAGAAAGCAAATGTTTTATCGATATGCCTCTGAATAGGCGAGAATACAAGATGAAATTCCTAGAAACAGGTAATTACGAAAGATTTTAAAACTGTAAATGGCAATAAAAATGATAATTGTTACTGTTGTTCCCCGATATCCTTTTAATGATCTTATCTCGTTTGCTTCTGACTTGAATGATTCAGATCTATTTCTCCCCTCGTGATTCGTAGTCGCAGTTCTTAGATCGTAGTCTTTTTGTTCTTTATTTCTTTGTATGAAATCCCTAACTTTTTCCTGGATTGCCCTTTTGGGTTTTCAATCCACCGGGATAACTTTTTGTTTATATGCCCCTAATTTTTGTCTGGATCGCCCTTTAGGGTTTTCGATCCACCGGGACGCTCCTTTTTGCCTAAGTCGCCCTTTTAGGGTTTGAGTTTAGCGATCTTATTATACATAGTATATTTTACTATGTCTGACTTTTCCGGATGCGTTAGTTCTTCCCCATCCATTGTTATGAGGATAAGATTACCACCGGAGGATGCTGTTTTGACTACGTACAAACCTTCGTAATTGGGGGTCCGTTTACCACGTGAGTCGATGTGAGGTAACATAATCTTCTGGAAGACTAGACCATGTCGTGGTCCATTTTGTACAATATACCGTTACTCATAAGGAATTTTGGTAGAGTTTGTCGGTCGACGCTGGAGGCATTTTTTGGATGTTCTTGTTTTTCAAGGCCTTTCTTAGTGTCGTGAAATCAAGGCTTGTCATCCGGTCTTTCTTTGATAGCAAGACAAAGTGCGGGATCTTGATTTTGTGATGTGCGATTCGTGGTTTCACCAAGTTACTTTGAACATAGTTGATATAGTTTCCAGAGCATCTGCCATTTTATTTTCTTCTCGTGGGATGTGACTGAAAGTGATCTTTGGGAATTCCACAGTAGTTTTCAAAACATGATCCCGATATGGAATCAGTTTTGGATGTTTAGCATCCCATTCACTGTTGACTTGGTATACGTCTTGTGAGCATTCTTTGGAGAAGTCAGTACTTCCCCTATATCGTGCCCCGGTGCATTTGAATCCTCGTTGAACGTGGACACCCAACGTGCCCCTAGCTAGGGTTCTTCGTCAGATCTTGGTATTTTGTAGTTGCTTATTTTTTACAGCACTATCTGTATTTGACCTAGGCCTGTTTATGTAGATATGCGCAATAACTTGATCAGCTTCTTTGTTTCTCCGCTCTAACATTCCCCCTTAGCTTGGTTTCTTTCGGACTTTCCCTCGTGCTCAGATTAGTGGTCTTAATAGCCTCTTAATATGGTTGCATATTGTTAGATTTTTTTATTTCCCTCGCCATTTTCTATGAGAGTTCAACATCTTTATCATCTTCCTTTTTAGCTTGGTTGATAGGAGCATCAAAATTATATCGGATCGTGGCAGTAGCATTATCGGTGGTTTTGGGCATGAATTTGCACCTTTATCATGTTTTGATGCCGATTTAGCATATGAATATTTGAAAATGCATATGCAGAGAAAGTATTGCCATTCTTAAATTTGAGATATAAATGCAAGAGAAAGACAAGGACCTTGATTGAAGACAAAATATAACTTTCATTAATCATAAATATTGTCTGAAACAAGATAGGGAAACCCTTACAAGTAACCCCTATGTCTCGGGCTTGACATAGGTTCTTTCAAAAACAAGAAAAATTAATTAGGAAAGAAAACAATCTCAGGAATCTCCATGGTCGTCCATCTTTTGAGTTTTTCTCCTGGGACGCATTCTTGGATGACTTCAGTTGCCCCTTTGGTGTTGGCTTCATTGGATATTTTTTTCCCATGTCTGCCATGTACTACTCCATTGTTGACAATAGTCTCTTGGATCGGAGGAAAATGTGCTTCGCCCTTCAGAGTAGCTTTATATTTTTCTTCAGGGTCTTGTTCGAACTGGACTATCCCCTGGTCCCCTAGCCTTTGTAGAGCTTTTTCGAAAGCTTCACTGTGTTCTAGAGGGATTCCACATCCCAACAGATATTCTTTCAACGAGTTTATCGGAGTTTTTGCGTGTCTGCCTGCCCTAGAGTCAATGACTACTTAAATTACATTTATTGTCAGTCCATTGTGTGACGATGTAGGGTTTGATTTGATGTTGGGCTTCTCGAAGGTGATGTCTTGAGATTCCAACAAATCATGCACCTTGTGTTTGAATGGCCAACACTGTTCTATGGTATGTCCAGGAGAATTAGCATGATACTCGCATCAGGCGTTGGCATCGTATCTTCATGGGAGTGGCCCGACTAGAGGAGCTAGAGGCTTGAGTTCCACTAGGGATGCTTTAACTAACTTTTGCAATAACTATCTAGGTGGCATAGGTAGTGGATCAAATTTCCTGGGTGGCCTTCGGGCTTTCTTCTGACCTAGTGGGATCACTAATGGTTGTTGTACCCTGGGTTGTGACGCTACAACATTAATTTCTCCCTCTTTTCCTTTGGGGAGTTTGAAGCAGGCCTCTTTGAACTGTATGGAGCATTTGATGGTCCCTATGGTATCTTCCCACTTTTTATCCTTGTCTCAATTCTTTATCCGATGGTTACTAGGCCTGAGAACCCCGAAGAGATACTTCCAACCATCATCTCATAATACATCCCGTGCAAAGTTCCCATGAACGTGTCTATTAACTCCTTCTCGAACAGCGGTGGTTGCACACGGGATGCCAATTCCCTCCATCAATGATCATACTCCTTAAAGGATTCTTCTTTCTTCTGGGACAGATTCTAGAGTTGCATGCGGGTAGGCTCCATGTCCAGTTTATATTTTTAATGCTTTAGGAAAGCATTAGCAAGATCTGCCCAGGTTTGAATATGCGTTCTCTCCAATTTCATATACCAGTCTGAAGATGCTCCACTCAGGCTATCTTGAAAATAGTGAATCATCAGCTTCTGATCATGGGCATGGGCATGCATCTTCCTACAATACATACAGAGATGATTTCTTGGACAAATGAGCCCCTTGTATTTTTCAAAGTCAGGTACTTTGAATTTCGGTAGGATCACCATATCACGAACTAGGCCCATTTTGAGAGCGTTTACTTCGAAAGCGTCAAAATCCTCCACAACTTTTAATCTTTCCTCCAGAGCTTTGTATTGATCCCTCACTAGTGGATTATCAATATCATGAGTACCAGTCATCTTTGAGGGTTCTTGGTTGGCATCTTCTGGCTCGTGGTCTATGTATTGCAGGTCCAAGTAATTGTTTGCATCATTGGTCAGAATCTGTAGGGTATGAGATTCCCCTGATTTTGGTGGCGGTAGGACAAACCCTTCAGTTTCAGTTTCTTGTTGGGCCACAACGGACTTTTGGAATCCTGCTTCTGCTTCTTTCCTCAGTTGGTGACCGCTTGATGCACCAATCGTTTGGGCTACTTCTTCGAAAGCTACCTTGGGAATCTGGTCTTGCCTGTCAATAATGTTCTTCAAAGCTAGGAGAACTTGACTCAGATATCCTTTTATTGAAGTAACATCACCCTTTACTTGGTCGAGACCCTCTTTGAATGCAGCCTGAGTTTCCTCGATTTTCTCCATTTCTTTCTGTTGATAAGCCCTTATTTGATAAGAAGGACAAGGAGGTGGAGATCTTCTTCTACCAATTGTTTAACTGGAGATATTGTTTTTGAAAAAATGAGTTTCGATATGACATGCAGGTGTTCATGAATGCATGCGTGTGAATGAATACATATGAATATGAAATGGTTACTGTCTTATTCCCTTAGGTATGTATCCGTCTTTTACTTATTATTTTACTTAGCGACTATCTTTAAAATAGACATGCACACGGGATGTGGAAACAAAATGCCTTTATTGAAAGTAACGTAATTCAGATATTGAAGAATATTACGATCTTAAACCAAGACTTTATTTGTGTGAAATCAAGAAAAAATGAAATAATCTTCTAGGTGCGCATGCAAATATCTGATCTGGAAGTCATCCACTTTGACCTGACAAAACCTGGGAAAATCTTCAGCATGTTATTTTCTTTTCGTGGCTTTGATTTCAGACATGTTTGGCATGTTGACGTGGGCAGGTTGTTTCCTTCAATATCCATTTTTAAAGACAGTCACCAAGATCTTGATTTTATTTTTTGTACCCCGTGAATAAGACAAAGAAACGGGTGATAAATGTATGATGAATGTATAAAGAATACATGAAATATATGAATGCGTGGGTGTAAGGTTGAATGACGGGACTTTTGTAATAAGTACCTCTATAAGGTAGGGATGTATGGTTCAGTGGCGGGGTTGTTGTGATAAGTACCCTTAGAAGGTAGGCTCCTTAATTTTGACCTACAGTTGATCTACCCTCCCAAAAGGTGGCTTCCTTAAGGGTGTCATGAATAACACCAGCGGGACAAGGCATTTGAACCTCCCTTAGGTGGAGCCTCTTTACAGATTGAGACTTTCGTCTCAAAGTCGTGAAAGATCTCGTCATGAGATTTTAGGTTAAGGTCGTTACAAAGAGTCATGGGTGACCTTCCAAAGTCCTACTCGTCAAAAGGATATCTCTTGATAAGTATTCCTTTTTCGAAAGTTCATCGACTCTAGGCGAAGTCGTCACATAAACTCGCAGGGATGATGTACCCCCTAAGCTAATAGACGAACCTTCGTGCTAAGGTTATTTGAGAAATATTTTTTTTGTAAATAAAAATTCTCGCCATGCAGTAAATATATGATAAAAAGAATTGGCAATAAATAAATAAATCCAATAAATAAATAATGTAATAAATAAATAATGCAATAAATAAATAAATAAACAACCCCAAAGTAAAAACCCTAAAACCTAGGGTAAGGAGAGTCCTTGACAGAGTCGACAGCTGTAGCAACTGGTTTTTAAATCAGAGTCGCCACTATTAGTTTTTATCCTAGGGAAGAGCATCTAACAGAAAACCCTAATTCGTAGACAGAGATTCTAAGTTACAGACTCAATTAGGCGAAAGGAAGGTGTTAGGCACCTTTCATCCACCTTGTTCGCAAGGATATTAAGCTCTAGGTTTAGGTTTGGGATAAACAGGGTTTTAAGTTTTAATTAGCAAGAAAAGTGTCCTAATTTTTTAATAGGCTCTTATGAGGAATCAAAGTTCCAATTCGTATTTCGTATGGGTTGGTGTTTTTTAGGGGTTTGCAAACATACTTTGAATCACCTCGTACTCGGTCGGGAGTAGTGATTGTGGAGATTTTGACTGAGTGCACAGTAAGTCAAAATTAGTTTGAAGCCCTTTTGCAAAAAAAATAGTTGATTAGTTTAGTTTATTGCGAAAATAGTTTGATGGTTTGTTTGTGTTTTTTAATCGTATTATTTGTGAAGATCTTGATTAATGCATGATTAGAAAAGATTTAATGCAAATAATATATAAAATAATATATGCAATTTTAATATAAAATAAATTTATTTGATAATATAATAGTAATATTTAAATAGTAAATAAAATATATTAATAATAACATTTACATAAAAAGGAATTATAAATAATAAATGATAATTATAAATAATGATAAAAATTAGATAATTATAACAATATATAATAATAATATCAAAATATAATAATAATAATAATAATAATAATAATATAAAATCACTATTTGATAATAATAATAATAATAATAATTATTGTAAATAAAAATATATATGTATATTTATTAAAAAATTAGAAATAATAATTGAATTATAAAAATAAATTAAATTCAAGGGGGTGTAAATTCTAATTAACGAGTAAACAGGGAGGTGTCATTAGGAGGCTGGATTACGTGGGCGAGGGTGTATGGAAAATAAGGTAGGACTTGGCCTAAGACCGTCCGATCACGATCACGTGGAGGATGACGTGAAAGTATGATAATTACTGTGAGCCCGCGCGCATGGAATTGAAACAGATTACATTTTTTTTATTCATTTACATTGTTTTGTTGTTACAGAAAACTCCACTTATTCATCTTCCTCTCTCTCGTACACACAAACCCTTTCACTCTCTCTCTCACTTTAACCCTAATTCCCAAACCACCACCGGCGACGCTCTACCAACACCCCAACACGAATCCACCCCCAACCCCCCCCCCCCCCCTGAAATCCCAAAAATAACAACAAATCAACCAAATAAAATTGCTAAGTCCAGTTGCCCTTTCGCGATTTCGCTTTCTCTCTGCCTTTGAATATTCTGAATTTAATATTGATCCATGCTCTCCTTCACTTTTGCAGTTTGTGGTGGAGCTTGAAGGTAGTGAGGCGGCGGATCAACGTAGATTGTGGTTTCAGATGATGAAACCGCAATCGTCCTTCTCTCGGATCTTCAACTAACAACAAGTTTATTTGCTCTTCGGTGTTCTTCACGCAAGCCCTTCTCCGTTCTTTTATTTTTCCTCTTCTCTGTATCCTCCTCCTTATTTCTCTGTATAAAGTCTTCTCGCCTCCCCTGTTTTTGTCCGTTCCTATAAAACCCAAGTTCGAAAATAACTTTGACGGTAGCACTAAGACGGGCAAATTTGGGGTATGACACATGACCATGGTGCACCCCAAGGTATGTTCCCCACTGGATCATAACAATTCTCTTGGACTAATCTGTTTTTGGCTAATTGTTCTCCTTCCTCACACCCCTTCCACTTACTTGTTCTCAGCAGGCTCATTTTTATTTCTTTTTTGTGTTTTAATTAACTACTTTATTTTTTAATCATTCTTGTTTTAATAAAAAAAATTCACAAAAACATTAGACTTAGGTTTTTATTAATTAAATTAATTTTAATTAATTCTTTTAATCAATTTTTTAATTAATTAACTAATTAGAATTATGGTTTTATAATTAATTTATTTTCATAAATCAAATTCAAATTATTATTAACACAAAGTTCTTTTTTCTCATAAAAAGACCAAAAACATTTTTTCTTGCTTAGAGTTTTAGTTTTTTTTATTTTGTCCTTTAATTTATTTTTTAGTTATTCCTTTGCTATTTAAATTCTAGAAAACAAATGTATAGGTCGCACGGGTAATTTTGTAATAGTTTTAGTTTACATTTCCTCACATTTTTTCTATTATGTAACTGCTTATGAGATGTAATAGTTGTAGGCCTTTACTTTCTTGCATTTTATTTTCCGCACTTATATATATATATATATATATATATATATATATATATATATATATATATATATATATATATATATATATATATATATATATATATATATATATATATATATATATATATATATAACTGTGTAGTAACTAGGACGTGTATAACAAGATCTAAAAACAAAACGGTAGAAAACCTTAACATCAAAGATAAACAATAACTGAAACACAAAACACTTTGCACACGAGCACCTCTAAGGTACCTCCACTTGTTGCCTTCGGAATAAACAGTCACGTCCCTCAAAAGTGGGGACCCTTTAGCAAACTCCCTCGATACAAAGATCATAGTCCCTCTATGACCCTTCGACGTTGCCTTTCGGTAAAATAATCTAGTCCCTTAAACGAAATTGCTAAAGCATCCTTACCAGTTACCTTCAATAACTGTACGATGACCCGCGCCTGTCCCTCAGAACATCCAACGATAGAGCTAACTACTCACTAATAGTAGGATAACACTTTCTAAAGGAAAAGAGGAAAATAACAAACATTTTCAATTAGGTAGATAGTTCTTAGATGCTTTCTCAAATAAAACATTTTCCGCAAATACACTCCTTTCCAAAAATATTTTCAAAAACACTTTGTATACGTTCTCAACAATACGAGAAACATTACAAAGTTCTCCGCACTAAGGCATCTTTTCAAAATACTTTATTTTCAAACACACAAACACAAGGTATTTTCAAACGAGCTAGCAACTAAGAGCCCGCAGATAACTATGGATGGAAAGGGTGATAACACCTTCCCTTTCCATAATCTACCCCCCTTACTCAGAATTAATCTTGAAAGATCTTTTTCTGTTCTTTTCACCCTTTCCTTTGTTGGATAAAAGAAAAGTCGGTGGCGACTCTTACTTACCGCAACATTTTCAAATACAAATGCAAAACCAGTATAACAGTCGGTTCTGCCACCATATTACAGAACTGGCGAATCTTCTGGGGACTTATAAAAATTGAGGTTACCTTAGAGTTTAGATCGTTTTAACTGCTTTCCTTGTGTGTTTTGTATGCTTTATTTTTTAAAGGGTTTGGTGGGGTTATTGTTAAAGATCCTATACCTGGATCTGGGGAACCTTTTTAGGTAAGTAGCAATAAATCATGGAGGTTGTACGGCGTAGACCGATATGGACGAAGTGATGGCTACATTAGCGTGATACTCTGGGTTGTACTAATGTTCCTTGAGTCGGTCAAGGATAACATTAGGCTTCATCATAGAGTCATTAAGCATTAACTGACCTTTAGAACCTTTAATTGACTTATCCTAGCCATTAGAAAGTAGTGAGATAACCGACTTTGGTTCCGACTGAAGATTGGTTGATACTCGATGCTACACTCATTAATATTGGACTTTCGGGATATTTCAGCTGCAATATTTCGATGCTTGAGCTGAAATGATGTCTGAGAGAAAGGTCAATAATATGAGACTCCTTAGAACCCGGTTACTATTATTAGGACATGTTGAGCCAACTAAAACTTCAAGAGGGTACTTACCTACAAACTCCATACAAGCCTGAACTTAAGGCTACTTGTGTCAGTTGTTTGCTTTCATTATATAACAACTTGAACTCCTTGTAGGGCTTGTTTATGTTCATTACCTAACGAAGTGAGTTCCTTGCAGGACCTATTTGTATCCATTATCCAATAACCTGGATTTCTTGCAAGATTTACTTGTTTACGTCACCTTACATTTTTCTTGGTGCATACCATACACATCATGACATCATGCCTTAACATTTAGTTAACTATTTCAAGGATCTCAAAGGGCCTGTGATGCAGGTTATGATGAACCAGACATCTAGAAAGGGGACAGGGGATTTATTTTCCTCTAGCCAATGCCATCAAAGCATGATGTCTTAAGTCAGTGGCTATGACCCACTCGACATGGTGAGCTTGATTCTCGTAAAAGGACATTTAACGATACGAAGTTCTTCAATCGAAACTGTATTCAAATTCAGTTGCTAACATTTCCTTGTGCCCCCCCCCCCCCCCCCCGAGATCCCTTAAAACATTGCATGCATATCATTACATAACAAGTATTCTCAAGACAGGTTTCTCATTTTTTCGCTGTTTATTTCATCAAGGAAAGTGGCTCTCAAACATAACGATAGAGATCTCCAAACTCATGATGCTCAGTTCAAGGAAATGTTTCTAAATCTATCCAAGGGGCAAGAAGAATTGAAAGCATTCCTCACTGGGAACTTGACCAAGAAAAATCCTGATGACAACAAGGATGACCAGTTGGAACAACTGCAAGTTGAGATGGAAAGGATGAGAGTCCAGATGAATAGTCAGATGGATCTTATCCAAAATTTAGCTCGCAGACAAGAAGAGTTAAGAATCCTCATCAACGAACTTCATCAAGATAGATACGATCGTCTGGGGTAAACTGCTAGAATTTAGGGCCTAATCAACAATCAATCTCTCTTGGCAGAAAGGTAATCGGGTGACATGTTCATGCAGGAGCATGTTGAAAATAAACCCAGGAGCGGTGAAATTCAAGGGACTGCATCTTCAAGTACTCAAAAGAGATCATACAAAGGAAAGAAGGAGTCCAGTACCGTGTACGACCAGAAGGATCGTAATAAGAGTGATCTTAACCAATCTATGGGGGCAGTACGGATCTCTAATCCAGCACCGATGCAAAAATAACTACAAGGCAATCAACATAAGTAGGACACGCCAAAAAGGTGATTCACCAAAATCAACATGTCCTCGGCTCAAGTATTGCGACACATGTTGAAGATGGAGTTGATAACATTGAAGGATCCTCCTTAGAATCCTAACACCGCCTTTCCTCGGTACAACCCTAATGTGAGATGCACTTATCATTCCAATAGTCTGGGCATGACACTAATAGCTGTTGGGAATTGAAAAATAAGATTCAGGACTTGATCGACGAAGGGGTACTGGAGTTCACACAAGATGGTCATACTAAATTCTTCTTCCATCCCTCAAAGGCATACCATTTAAAATGACAAGTTCAAACAGAGAGGCTTTTTGTTCATTAGAATTTTCAAATTGTAATTTCTTTTGATTGTTTGAACACTTATTTCATGTCAAACATTGTTATTCCATTAATGTATTGCATATGTTTGTCTTAAATTAACCCATTTGTTGTCACTATATTGAAACTATGCTTTTACTTCCTTTTTGTGATATTCAACTCTTGATTAAAAGCTTAAACATTTAGAGGGAGGATGACGAAAATAATACCATAATCTATACAGTATGCTTTGGAACAGACCTTGCTGACGATGTACAAGCATTATTTCAAATCCTAAACAGTGGAATTATAAGGAATGTAATCCCTAGTCAACCCCTTTGAGCCTAAGAAGTAAGAGTTTTCTTTTTCAAACAAATTGAAACCTTTAATCATAACATGGGGCAGGGTAGTTTCTCAGTTAATTCAATGGTGCATTTAATCCCAAGCTTTCCCTTTGTACATGACGAGTAGTGTCATAGGTATCCTTCAAAAATAAAAGATGGTGATGGTTCCACATATTTAATAAAACATGCAGTCATGATCTCTCAAAAGAAAAGCCCGCTAAGTCAAAACCTATGAAGGAGACTTAAGAAAAAACTGGGGCATCCCGCTGACTGTAATCACAAAAGAAACAGTTTAGGAAAAAGGTAGGGATAATAAAATAAAAAAATAGGTCGCTATGAATCCTCAACAAAAAATGTTACAAAAAAATAAATAATGACTGCCTTCTCAAATAAAATTTCAGTATCTGAACCATCACCGGAATATCAGGGAAAGAATTCTAGACTCAATTGGGATCTAAACGCACAATTAACTGAGTATAGGACTGAATAACATCATAAAGAATGGGTTGGATACAAATAAATTTTGAGCCTTTATCCTTTGTTTCTTAAATCGTAAACCAGGCCACGCTACACCCCTTAAAAGTCCTAGCTGAAGCGTGGGTTAGTTCGAAAGCATACTATTACAAAAGGTATCCAGACTCCTGTAAGGTTTACTATAAATCCTGAGTTGAATTCATATTCTTACAAAATTCTGTTTGTTTACTAAAAATGAATTTTTAAAACTTCAAGACAGACATAAGCTTTGCATTCTTAAAATTCCATTGTTTGGATATGACTAATCATTCGACAACAGAGAAATTCGCACGACAGAAATTTAATGAATGGAAATCCTCTCAATTGGCAGAATCACCTCAGCTGGAAAGACATTTCCAGTAACAGACCTTTCATAATCAAGGGGCATGACATGGTATCTAACTGACCATGGGGCAGTCGAGTCAAGATTCGAGGAATCTCTCAAAAGGGCCAAATAGCTAGGGGCAGACCTCCATCTGAATCACAAGGGGCATGACATGGTGTCTTACTGATCTTGGGGTAGTGGAGTCAAGATTTGAGGAATCTCTCAAAAGTGCTGAATATCCAGGGGCAAATCTCCATCTGAATCACTTGAGGCATTGAACACGAATTCTAGCAAAGAATCACGTACGATTGAGCAAACATTTTTCTGGCAGTGCGACAACACTTATTCCTATGGACAGTGACAATTCTCCGCACCCTGTGAACGTGAACATAGTCGGAAAATACTACAAGTAAAAAAAAGACCCGCTAAGTTGAATGGCCTAGGAAAAAATAAGGACATCCCGGCGAACCAAAAAGGTTCGGGTAAAAATTAGGGATATATAAATAAAATTGTACACCCGACAAGATGAAAACCTGAAAAGGCGGCTTGGGCAAAAAAGGGTATCTCGATGGACTGAAAATCTAAAAGGACAGTCCAGGAAAAAGTTAGGGATTAAAGCGTACGACTATGTCCCGTCATCTCGTCACTTGTCTATCAGTAGAAGACTTATCGCCCTGATCAGCATTCACCAAGGGCTCTTGAAGTTGAGATATGTTTAAGTCTCCACGGATCCCCATAGAGCCACTTCCATGAGATTATTCTCCACAGGGTAATATTCACAAGTTCATACATTCCCCACAATTTCCCCGGCAGATCGCTATGGCGGATAAAGGAGTATGATCTTCTTCCTGGCAATATCACCAACCTACGAAGCTTCAATCAGTACAGTTCATTGAGTTTCTCTTCCCCATCTGAGCTTATTCCTCCAAGGTTGTAAAACCCCCTTCAGACTTCTGCTCTCCAGCAAAGTTCATTTCCTTAACAAGGTAGTTTCCTCAGCAAGAGTACTTCTCCATCAATATGGTTTATTTCCCTAAACAGTTTATCATCTTCTTGATACATTGCAGATACAATCAAGACATAGATTAATTCTGGCACTCATTCCAGATTTCTCTTCTAGATACAATACAGATACAATCAAGACACATATTCATTCTGGCACTCATTCTATATTTCTCTTCCACATACAATTCAAATACGATCAGAATATGGATGTCATTCTGATACTCATTCAGTACATCTTTCAGATATGGTTCAAATACAGTCCAGATATGGATATTATTCTGATACCCATTCAATACATCTTCAAATACAATCAAGGCATGTATTTATTCTGAAACTCCCAATCTTGAGTGTGCTTCTACCACAAATCAATGGCAAATCCCTCTCTCCAGTGAAGTCGTCACTATCCCCAGAGAGTTTCTATGGAACCTGGAAATCAAACCAGATGTCAGTTAACTTTATCCTCCCCAGGCGAGTCAGAAGGTTATCCATCTCTTCTATTGCCAGTCAGGGTATAAACTCCCCAGTAGAATAATGAACATCCATTATTCTTAAGCTCTTCTCCCCAAGCAAGAATTAACACGATCCAACAGAGTTTCCTCAATCAAAGAGAAAAAATCAATGTTCCCCAGCGGAGTTTCCTCGAACAAGAAAGAAGGGATCCCCCGTGGAAACAATTCCTAGAAGATCGAATATACACATACTCTTCCTCCCCAACAACAGTTAGGGATTCATTTTCCCCAGATAAAGATGCTCGAGTTGACAAATGCACTTCAATAACATTTCACATTGATACATCATTTACAAACGACATAGCATATGCATACAAAACGCATATAGCACAATCTCGTTTATTTTGAGAGCATCATTATGCAATACAATACCTACATCATGCCATTGCATAAAACTAACTTTGTCTTTTCATGTTAGTTCCCGAACAGATAGAGATTGTCAACAATTTATCATCTTTCATATACGCTCCTGATAAATATGTCATTCTGATACTCATTCAGTACATCATTCAGATACAGTTCAGATACACTCCAAATACAGATGTCATTCTGATACTCATTCAATACATCTTCCAGATACGGTTCAGATACATTCCTGATACGGATGTCATTCTAATACTCATTCCATATCATCTTTCAAATACAGTTCAGATACGCTCCAAATACAAATGT